>CM043015.1:230936416-231101534 GCA_023690525.1 Holotrichia oblita | reverse complement strand
GTTCTTACGTCTTTCACATCGTCACTACATCGCAAGGATTCGTTTTGTTTATTTTCGCTGTTTGTCTCGATGAGAAAACGAAAAAAACAATGGCGTATTAAGTGGGAGGAATTATTTAAGAATAGTGGCGATAATAAAATAATCTAATCAGATTATTGTTAAATCTGTTTCGCCCTAGCTTATTGTTATAAGTTATAAAATGTAATCTCTTCATTTGTATAAGAATATTGTTATGTTATTTAAATTATTATTATATTATATTATGTTGTATTATATTATGTTATTTAAATTATTATATATATATATTTTTTGTATTTAATTTAAATTAATGTTGAAAATTTGCCTCTTCAGTTGCTTATTGCTGACATTCTTTGAGTAGATATATGATTTTCGTTCAGTAGATTACTGCTTTGCAATGTTTTGCTTTTCTTTTGTTTTTTTTCCTTTTATAGATTAGTTTTGTTAGTTTTGATATTGATTTTTATTATACTTATTGCTCAACCATATTTTTTGTCTAATTATCCATTTATAATTAAAGTTGTTCAAGTTTTGTGTGTGCTATATCTTTATATATTTTGCTTTGTGCTTTCCATAATATAAATTCGAATTTTGTGCTTTGCCAGATTAATAAAGCTTACTCTCTGAAATATAGAGCATCACGATTCTTGTTACACTCATTTTCGAGTTATATATCCAGTTGTGTCATTCATTTCGATTCTTTCTCTCTCTACTCTCTGTCTTCCTCTTCTTTCCGACTTTTCTTGCTTACCTCTTCTTTTAACTTCACGCTGTGTTTTCACTACTTTTTTCTAATATTACAGTTATTATTATTGTGTAAATTTCACTTAACAAACTTTTCTTAATCATATTTACTTTATTACTTTACATTTTTAGTAGACCTGACATGCTACTGTGTATTTTGCCTTAATAATTCTGGTCATACTTTGGTATCTTTCTTAGATGAAGACAAAATCACTTGATATTGCCCATTTAAATGTGCGTTCGCTTTTTAATAAGTTTGCCGAGTTTTGTACAATTGTACATAATTTTAATTATGACATATTTTTAGTCACTGAGACCTGGCTCTCCCATGATATCACTGATGAATCTCTAAAAATCCCTGAGTATAATCTTGTGCGAAGAGACCGACAGGGCCGAGGGGAGGTGTAGCTGCTTACATCAGGAATACCTTAAAATTCAAAATAATTGATTGCGAATTTAAATCTCATCTGGAACAGGTATGGTTATCTATTTTGTGCAGTAATAAGATTATTTATATTGGAGGTTTATATCGTCCACCAAATACAAACGTAAATGAATTTTTAAATGATTTTAATGCCACTTTGACCGATTTTTCTACATTATCAGATAGTATTTTTTGTCTGGGTGACCTTAATATTAATTTACACTCTAACAGCTACGACGCTATTTCCTTGTTATCTATCATTGAATCTTTAAATTTAACACAATTAATTAGTACTCCTACTCGCATTGTAAAAACATCATCTACCTTGATTGATGTTATCATTACAAATACTGAAAATATTCACTGTCCAAGTGGTGTTATTGATACTCATAATCTTTCTGATCACTGTCTTGTGTATTGTACTCTGGATGAATTTGAAACTCCTCCTCCGCCTAAATCATTTACTTATCGTTCATTTAGAGATTTTGGCAATAACGCGTTCCTAGCTGATCTTTATTCTATATCTTGGCATACTATTTATGACTTACGAGATATTAACGATAAGGTGGAGTTTTTAAATAATAACTTACGTTTGCTCTTCGATTTACATGCACCATGGAAAACTTCAACATTTTCTAAACCAAAGACTCCATGGCTAACTAATAACATTAGACTAATGATGACCTTACGTGACAAAGCCTTATTGAAGTTTAAAAAGTCTAATATGCCTGCACACTGGGATTATTACAAAAGTCTTCGTAATCTAACAACAACTGCTATTAGATCCGAAAAGAAAGCATATTTAAATTATAAAGTCACACATTCGAAACCGAAAGGTTTTTGGAAGGAATTGAGTGATCTTAATATTCATTCCAAATCAACTACAAATATTCCTGCTTCTCTTCAGAACGTTGATCAAATTAATAAGTATTTCTCCAACATTCCTCAATTTCAACCTGATCCTGAAGTGTTATCTTTCTATAATAGTAACTTTAAAGTCCCTAACTTGAGGTTTTCTTTTCTGAACTGTAGATGGTGACTTCATGAAATGAAATTTTATGCCCTTATTTGATTCCGTTTCTTACAGATATTATTAATACGTGTTTGTTGAATGGTGTGTTTCCAGAGGCATGGAAAGTTGCTAATGTTACTCCATTGCCTAAGATTAGTTCGCCGAAAGACCTTAAGGACCTTAGACCCATTAGTATCCTGCCCACGCTGTCAAAGGTTTTGGAGAGAGTAGTTGACGTTCAATTAAGAACTTACCTAAATAAGTGTAATTTTCTACCTGCTACTCAATCTGGTTTCCGTCCTGGTTATAGCTGTTCTACAGCTTTAGCAGCTTTGATGATAATAAACTTTTGATTCTAATCCTCTTGGATTTCTCCAACGCCTTTGATACAATAAATCATGATATGCTTTTGTCTATTCTGAAATACGCTGGTTTGGACCACACTGCACAAAATTTTTTTCAAAAACTATCTCAATCGTAGATCTCAACGTGTTGTGTTGGGTAGTTTCAAGTCTGAATTGACATTTTTGAGTTCTGGAGTGCCTCAGGGTTCAATACTGGGTCCCTTACTATTTTCCATCTACACATCTCAGCTTTGTTTGTTATCACGGCTCAGTTGTGATTTTCATATGTATGCCGATGACATACAGTTATATTCTTCTTTTTGCATTGATGATTTGCCAAATTCTGTTTCTGTAGTTAACAAGGATTTGGAGCAGCTTGCTGATATTTCCAATAAGCATTGCTTACAACTCAATGCTAATAAATCTTACTTTATGCTATTTGGCAGGGAAAAGTCTCGTACCACTGCTTTGCCAAATATTAATATTGTCCTTTCCAATTCTTCATTGGAATATAAAAAGTGCGTACGTAATCTGGGCGTATTTATAGATGTAGATTTGCGCTTCAGGGAACATGTTAATTATTCCATTCGTAAAGCATTCTATCACCTTAAAACTCTATTTCCCAACCGTCATATTCTTGGTACCAATGCAAAAACATTACTCTGCGACTCGCTTGTTTTATCGCACTTTAACTTTTGCGATATTATATATGGTCCATGCCTTCTGGCTGTTGATGTCAAACGTATTCCTGGTGGGCACCACATCTCCCACAAATTGTGTGAGGCTTCTTGGCTTAACATGCAGAGGCGCAGATTTTCCATTTTGTTAGCTTTTGTCGGTCACTCATACATTCTGGTACTCCACCTTATCTTCCTGCTAAAATTAGGTTTAGAACGGACGTTCACAATGTGAACATTAGACGCAAGGATATCATAAACATTCCCCGCCATAAAACTGCTTTTTACAAGCGCTCTTTTTCATACAACCTAGCGTCGTACTATAATTCAATTCCTTCTAGCCTAAAGACTCTTACAAAGCCAGGTTTCAGAAGGGCTATTAGAAGTATGCTACTTGAAGAGCAAGCTACTGATATTTTGAGATGGATCGCACGCGCACGTACATATGTATAGTACATATAATTGTCATGTGTAACGGGTTATTTGCACAGTTTCTAAAAGTAGTAATTCTTCTTTCCCCTATCTTGCTCTTGCTCTATTTCTTCCTCGCTCTTCAACTTCTATTCTTCTTCGTTCTTCGCCCCTTCCTTTTAATTGTAATATAGTTTTTAGTAGTAATTTAGTGTTAGTCTAGTTTAGTATTACTCCTATAGTCAACTTGGAAGAACAGCAAATGCTGACAGTTGGCTAATTGATTCTTTGTAGATATGTAATATGGTGACTGTTTCTGTAGCCTTTAATTTGAATTTGAATTTGAATCAATAAATCTATTATTATTATTATTATTATTATTATTATTATTAATTGTAGCACAAAAATGTTGTCAGTTATGTACTTACATGTATGTATTACATTATTGGACTAATAAATTGTGTTTGAATTATATAATTTATGGTTTTATTGCGCATCTGCGTAGAGTTCTTTGATATTATTTGCAAAGTATCGACGTTAAAGTTGCAGAATCGACTTGATTATGTACCGTTGCTTCAGCGTTCTAAAGACGTACATTTCGTTCACCTAGTATACATTACGGTCCAAATAATCCCATAACAACTCAATCGGGTTACAGTCCGGACTTTGAGGTGACCAGGTCATTAATGTCAGGATTGCTTCTTCTGATTGTCGTTCTAAATAGTTCTTTACTATCTTGGCGGTGTGTTTGGGGTCGTTGTCCTGTTGGTAAACGAACCCTCTGCCTATTATATCAAGTCCTGCTGGTATTCCGTGTTCCTGCAGTATATCCAGATACACATCTTTTGTCATTTTTTCACTAATTTGGACTAACTTTCCAACAGAACAGGCCCCAAAACACCCCCAGACATTACCCCCACCGTGTTTTACTGTCTTCACAACACACTCGTCCAACAGCCTTTCTCCCACACGATGGCGAACAAATGTGCGACGTTTATTACAAAAAATTTCGAATTTTTTTCCACTGTTCAACTGTCCAGTTTTTATGGGTGTGTGCCCAAGAAAGTCTTTTTCGCTTATGTTGGGCTGAAAGACGTGGTTTCTTTGCGGCTACGCGACCTTTTAACCCAGCTTCTGCTAAACGTCGTTTAACGGTTGTTACGCCAATTGCTTTCCGATGATGAACATTAAAATCTGCGGCGATTTCAGGAGCCGTAAGTTCTGGATTTCGCAAACACATCACTCTAGTATACTTGTCTTCATTGTTTGAAGTTGCCCTTGGCCGTCCACTGCGTCTACGATCATTAAGTTGGCCAGTTTCTTCCATTCTTTTAATTGTTTATCGCACGCAATATTCGGAAACTTTCAATCGTCTTGCAATTTCTCGTTTGGAAAGATTCATTTCATATAAAGTTATGATCCGTGATCTTTCCAAAAGGGTTAACTGCTTTCGCTTCGCCATTTGGCAACAAATAACTCGAAACACAATTTAATATCAACACTTCTTTACAGTATCACGTTCGTCAAACTAATCAACCGAAATAAATAAGTACAGAACCAAATATTTAAATGTAAATGGAGGGAGTATTTCCTAATTATGCAGGTAATAATCCTCATTTAACCAGGACTATAAATTAACCAATATCTACTTCAGATTAAGGGATTACGGACCCCAACTGTTTATGACCTAAATTGCCGTATTTCTAAGAAACTGAATTCATTCTAAACTAATCTGCAAATAGTTTTCGTACTTATTCAAAATTACGTATTTATGTCCCAAATTATTGGTTTTAATATTACATTCTTGTATAATGCGCTTGTCTATTTATATTCATTGAAAATTCACAGTTTTATCTAGTGCGATTAAACTTAAGGACGGTAGTGTAGGTCCGCAAACGCTTCGTTACCGATCTACAGCGTGTTGAAGTTTAATTTAAAAAAAAAACAGTAAAAATTAAATTTCTCCAAAACGACTTGAGATATCATAATGAAATTTTAGGTGTGTTAATAGCTGTGGGAGACACATATTTTGCAATACTACACGAGGTTTCAGTCGTACCAGTGGCTCGCGTATTGGCACGTCACAGGCTATTTTTCAAGAAAAAATAGGACGCCGCTGATTTCTCTAAAAATAAAAAAATGTTTTTATTCTTTGTTCAATTGTGAAGAAAAAAGCTCTCTTAACTTTTTATCGTAGGACGTACCGTTTTTTAGTAAAAAAAAAACATTTTAGTGCATATCCATTTATCATCCGTACAAAAATATTTTTAAACAGTCCTGTT
The DNA here is from genome assembly GCA_023690525.1 of Holotrichia oblita. Lineage (NCBI taxonomy): Eukaryota > Metazoa > Arthropoda > Insecta > Coleoptera > Scarabaeidae > Holotrichia > Holotrichia oblita. The sequence continues at coordinate 231,095,622 of CM043015.1, read as the reverse complement.
TTATTCACTGACATATTGAATGAGTCTCGTGATTCATAATTTTGTATGTGTCGAATTTGTTCAAGTTCCTTATCATGAATCGCCGCTATACGAATGCCGAGATGACCGAAATGCACTACATTTATGGACTTGCTGATGGCAATGCATTAGAAGCTAGGCGGTTGTATGCTGAAAGATTTCCTGGCCGTATTGCTCCTGATAGAGAAACTTTCGAAAGTATTCATCGACGTCTGTATGAAACAGGCACATTAAGACGAAATGGAGGAGCAGGAAGGCCAAGGACAGCAAGAACGGTAGAGCTGGAAGAGGTTGTGCTAGACATGATTGAAGAAGATCGAGGTACTTCTACTCGAAAAATTGCTGACGCTTTGGATGTAAATAATTGGACTATTTGGCACATTCTGAAGGAAAATTTGTTGTATCCGTTCCATATACAACGCGTTCAAGCACTTCTTCCTGTTGATTTTCCTCCTCGCCTTCCATTCTGTCAATGGCTTTTGCACAAAATGGTTCAAATCCCTCAATTCCTGATGATGATTCTGTTCACCGATGAAGCGAATTTTTCAAGAAATGCAATACCTACGCAATTTCCATAATAATCATGTATGGTGTGACGAAAATCCACATGAAATTGTTGAAGATCGTTTTGAACATCAGTTTTCTTTGAACGTTTGGCTGTGGGATTGTGGGTGACTCCCTAATTGAACCGGTATTTTTACCAGGGGGACTTCCCGCAGCGGTGCATGGCAACTTTTTGGAAAACGCTCAACACAGCTCGTCATTTCTTAACACAAGCATACCGAAATCGCTGGATTGGCCGAAGTGGACCTCACTTATGGCCTGCACGTTCTCCAGACTTAAATCCCCTGGTTTTTTTCCTGTGGTGCCATTTGAAGTTATTGGAGTACGCTACTCCATTGAAAAATGTAGAAGACTTAAGAAATCGAATCATTGCTGGGTGCAACTCAATTAAAACCGATCCTGGTGTTTTTGAGAGTTCGCCAGTCAATGAGAAGATTGGATTCTTGCATCCGAGCTCGCGGTGGTCACTTTGCACAGTTTTTGTCATTTTTGGTTGGTAAAATTGTTGATTTTGTAAAATATTTGTTTTTGCCTTCGAATAAAACCCTTGTTCTTTAAAATTTTTTTTCTGTAATAAATTGACATGCACTAAAATGTTTTTTTTTTTTACTAAAAAACGGTACGTCGTACGATAAAAAGTTAAAAGAGCTTTTTTCTTCACAATTGAACAAAGAATAAAAACATATTTTTATTTTTAGAGAAATCAGCGGCGTCCTATTTTTTTCTTGAAAAATAGCATGTGACGGGCCAATACGCGCGCTACTGGTACGTCTAAAACATCGTGTTGTATTGCAAAGTATGTGTCTCCCACAGCTATTAACACGCCTAAAATTTCATTACGATATCTCAAGTCGTTTTGGAAAAATCTAATTTTTACTGTTTTTTTTAATTAAACTTCAACACGCTGTAGATCGGTAACGAAGCGTTTGCGGACCTATGTTTAGAGGAATTTTTTTGTATAAAATGACCTGGGCAATCACCCCCTTTATTATTGCCGCATCTTTTTTAAACAGCCTGTATAATAGGTATTATCGTCGAAACATTACGTAGGAATCTAATCAGCATCCGTTATGGAGCTTAATTATAGCGGGCTCATTAATTTTACGAAAGTTTTTCGTCAATTGTTCGAACGACACAATTACAAACATGCCTAAGTTAAAATTAACTAAGATGTGGTTGTATCTGCTACTGATGGTCGCATTTATTGCAATAACATCGGCAAGTAATGTAAGTAATAATCAAGGCAATATTTTTTAGCTGTGTTAGGTAGTAAGTATTTAAATTGATTTTAGGACATATCGAAGGGATTATTTCCATGGGAAAACGGCAAAGAGATTGGAAATTTTACCGAAGCGGAAATACGTGAGAGTATAAAGAGATTTTTATCTGAAGACATTGTTAGAAAAACAACTTTTGAAATATGTGTTCGTATACCAAATCCGGGTGAATTTGATTTTCGTCTTAAGCAACCATATCTAAAACTTTCGGCAAACGTAAGAGATCTTTTAGTCGCTTGCTCGACTAGAAACTATACATTATTGAAACAATTTATTGATACACATCAAGACTTAGAACGGATAGATGTGGTAATATTTAGTAAATGTTTAAATACTTACTTCGAAGTAATGATAGTCGAAAACTATGATGATTTTATAAATATCATTAACTTGTTAATTATTCGCTATCGTTTCGACATGTTAAAATTTGCTAAACATTTCTTGTCTAAATATCTATCGTTCATAACACATAATAACATCACGCTCACTAAAACGGGTCCAGGTTTTATTTTCAAAGTTTGGAACCCTTTTCATAGTAACGTTACTGGATTTTCGTTAAACAACCTTAAATTAAATTATACAGAGTATGAGTCGATAAGTCAGCTTAATCAAACCGACGTTAAATTAGCCGCCTATATTCCATTCCACTTTCTCAATCATATAAACAGAACGTTAACCGACGTTGAAAAAATGCACTTTCGCGTAGTAATATTCTTACTTCTTATTACTGGAATAGGATTTAGATATCCACCAGAACCGACTGTGTTATTAGCCATTGATATTCCTGGAATGTGCAACATTGAGGATGTTCCTATCATTGGCGTTGTCGTGCACGGGGATAAAAAAGAACTTAAATTAGGAGATTTTGATCCGTACGGTTGTGCAGTTTCTTTTTGTGACATTCAGAAAATACTGATCGTTGACTTGAGCGCGCTTTTTTCCCTCGATACTTGTCTTAAACCGACAATCAACAATAATAATTCTGCAGTAATTTGGCCACAGACTCCTATGATGCTACATAAACGCTATTTTCCGAAAAATCTTTGCATTAGTGATGATTTCGTTATACCAACTATGTATTGTGATAACACAGGACCAAAATATTATGATTTATCTAATCGAACAAGATGTTTAGAAGGACTATCTGGTAATATTAAAGAGATATACCAGCTTTTCAGTTGTTGTCATTACAGTGATTTGTATTGTCAATTAAGTGGCAATAACGTCATCAGACCACAACAGTTTAATGACATATTTGTATTACTTCAGATTTATACAGCAAGTCAAAACTCAGAATTATCTTTTGAAAATAAAGTCGAGTTAGTAGATGAATGCTTGGAATATCTTAAATTCAACGATCCGGCTATTTGTATGTCAAGGCAGAGATGTATAATATTATTTTTTCTTGGACTCATCACTCCCATGAGACAAAGTGATTCAATTCACAATTTCGAACAAAGGAATTTCGTGGTGAAGATGCATGAATACGGCTCTCTTTCTCCAGTAAATTTTATCTTACACAAAAACCTGTATACTAACCGGATAGACAATGATTACAGAATTAAAGTAGAACTCGGTGAAGATTATTTAAATGATCTAAATGCCGAAACCATTGTACGAGTCAGCACAGGACTGGTGTATGAACATTTCTGGGCATTTATCGCTTTTATAATCCCTAGTGGTGAGTTAACGCGAAATATGCCAGTTGTTTGTAAAAGCAAGATGGTAATCTTGTTTTTCGCAGGTTCCTACACCGATCCTCTACATGCTGCTTTCTCTTTGGAAACAATTGATTATGGTAATAGTTTTAATATTTTTGGGAACGATGAATATCGATTTAATTTAGAAATCAAATCAACCCACCTATCGCTAATTTGTATATCTGAACCGAGGGGAAGTGTATGTAATAACAATAAAAGCGTCAGTATTTATGAATTTAATCCACAAACACGTATTTCAAACTTAACCATAATACCTTTAAGCATTGTGACTAAACAATCGTACTTCGAACATCGTCCAATATTCAAATTCATCATTTATACAGGAAATGTATTATCATTTATCGGAATATCTTGTATACTATTATCGGGCGCATTTTTAAACGATTGGTTTATAGAGAGATTCAACACGATACAATTATCCATAGTTCAAACATTCCAAACTTTCTTTTTCCTTATCGATCACAGGATCCTAAAACATGTCGGTTATTTGATTTTCTTTTATAGTATTTTGGCCCAATTCGCTTGGATGTTGTTAATAGCTTGCCATCAGTATCGTAAATTTATCAAAGTGTTCGATTCTGCACGATTAAACATGACAACATCGTTAATATTGGGTTGGTTATCTCCAGCTCTGATTATCCTAATCCCATCAGTGCTTTACAGGGAATGCTTTGAATGCGATTTGTGCTATAAAAACCGGGAAATTTTTAATTACTTCGTCGTCGTTCCTATATGCTGTGTTATCGTTATAAATCTCATCGTTTATATCAGAGTTATCTACAATATTTCCAAAGATAAAAGCGCGGAAACAAATCCCAAAATGAAGAGGGCGAAAATAAGGGCGACCATTGCACTTCCTTTTTTAATGGGTCTCTCTTGGCTTTCTATTGTCACTCTATTTATGCCATCATTATGGATCTCTCTTGGTGGTTCTTACATCTTTCACATCGTCACAACATCGCAAGGATTCGTTTTGTTTATTTTCACCGTTTGTCTCGATGAGAAAACAAGAAAACAATGGCGTATTAAGTGGGAGATATTCACGAAAATTCGCGAGCCTAAAGTAGCTTAAGGAAACAAGTAATTTGATCAAATTATTGTTGAAAATCTGTTTTGTATAAATTATAAAATCTTGTATATATATTATTGTTTATTCCATAATCTAAATGTTACACTCATGTTTACTTTTATATATAATTCTAGCACAGAAATATTGTCACTTATATGTTTGTATAATATTATTGCACTAATAAATTGTGTTTAGAGCAGATCGTGCCTGTTTTTATTGAGCAACCCTGGAGCTTTGCTGCATAGGTATGTTGTGTATGAATACAGTAACGTGGATTGTGTTCGCGCTTTGGTATTTTTGATCAATTCAGAGGTTCCCAAACTTACTTGATATTGTTTTTTTGTAAATTTCTAACTGTAGTGAAGTTTAATGTTAAAACCTTAAAGTAAAAAACACATCCTAAGTTTTATACATTTATTAATTTAATTTAAATTAAAACTATTCACAATAAAATTTTGTATCTGTTATATAAAATATACGTAACATAAAATAAACTAAGCAATAAGTAAATGTTTTTAGTGAGAAGGATGAAACTGATGCTTTAATACTGTGATATATATCACATACCTCGAATTTAAGTTGCGAATTAATGTTGTTCTTAAAGTTCGATTTTAAAAATAAACTAAATCTGACAGACTAATGACATTGAGGTACGAACAGGACAGTTAATTCTTGACAGTATGTCATGTCATTAGAAATTAAGGTTTTATGAGTAGATTAAGAAATCTAGTTATGCAAAAATTATTTGTATTAAAAAAAAACAGATGAAAAAAACGTGACAGTGACGGGGAAAAAGAAATCAGAGTTAAAAATTAGTTCTCCAGTTTTACTTTTAATGAAAGATAAATAGAATTAACGTGAATAAGAAAAGGAGTTAAGAGTCTCAATTGTTGAACAATCAAGAGGGAAGGAAAAACAAATCAAGATCCAGCAATTTGCGGTGCAGCGTGTGTATTCATCTGTACGTTTTTTTTTTCTTTTTTTTCGATTCGAGGAGAAGTGGAATCATACATTAAGGATCTGAAGAGGTATCATACAATAAATACCCGGTAGATGTTCTTCATATACCATAAATAAGACTCAGTGTTAATCGTAAGGGGAACATTTTTTTTTTTTAGTTGATTTAAGTTTTTTTCTGATTGTTACAAGATTAAATTGTCCTGTTCAGATGTTACCATTTTCTTTTTAATTCCTGTCAGATATTAAAATAAATTTATTTTTGAATATTAAAAGATATATATATAGAAAAAAAACGTTGGTTATTTTTTTTTTTGAAAGATAAAACATTTGATTTTCTTTATAAAGACAATTTACCATCATTTCAATAATTGGAACCCATTAACGACCCTGATATTTATTAATATTATAATCTCGTCTTACAAAGGATTATTACTTTGTATTACAATACTAAACACTTTAACCCACTGAACACCAAACAAGTTTTAACTAAAACACCGACGCGTTTCAACAGCAATGCTGTCATTATCAAGGCGATAATAAAACTAAATTAAAATAAAATCTACAAAAACAGGTAACCTAAATGTTATGCACGATCAATCCGATTCGCATAATTAATTTCCGATTAACGAAAACAATGACGAATGCGGGATAGATCCGTTGTCACAGTTCATTACACATGACTTATTTTTATATATTTCTAAACTTTCGAAAACATTTAGAAACTTACAATTGTTTATTTGTCTAATTAATTTAACATTCGTATGATCGATGTTGTGATCTGTTTCAAAAATGTGTTGGGCAACGCTCGATTTCTCAATTTTATTGAATCTAAGATTAGCCATATGTTCTTTGAACCTAGTTGAGACTGCTCTCCTGGTTTGCCCAATATATTTTTGATTACAATCTTTACGATTGATTTCGTAAATCCCTGACTTTTCTAAAGGTTGTATTTTATCTTTAGGGTTACCGATGAGACTTCGTAAACTAGTCCCAGAACTGTAAACTATTCTGAGATCTAGCTCTTTGAAGATTTTACTCAAACCTTTAGTGATAAAGGGAGCGTAAGGGAGGGTCACACCGGGTGAAGCTGTAACATCCTCTCGAAAAGTCGTAGATTCTTTCACAGTTTCCTTATAATTAAACTTCCTAATTAACTTATAGATATGCTGAGGCTGGAAACCAATACACTTGGCCGCATCTTTTATAATTTTAAGGTCTTTCTCATACCTCGCCTTGTTCAAGGGAAATGTGAGGAGTCTGTGGACCAAAAAGTTCAGGCTTGCCGTCTTGTGTTGAACACAATGATGGGAATCTAAAGGAATGTAGCGAAGTGTACTGGTTTCCTTTCTATACACGTCAAACTCTTATCTATTGTTATTTTTAATTAGCAAAGTATCTAGAAAGGGTAGGTGACCGTTTTCTTCTCTTTCACAAGTGAACTTTATGGTTTCGAACCGATTATTTAATTTATTGAGGAAATCGTCAATATTACATTTTTTAGTGTCAAATATAGCGAAAATATCATCCACATACCTCAACCAAACCCTAGGAAAGTATTCCCTCTCGGATTCTAAGTCTTTTTCAAAACGGCTCATGAAAAGGTTAACCAAAAAGGGCGATCCATTGCCGTTCCTTCCAGCTGTTCATAAAAACTGCCGTTGAATTGAAAAATGTTCTGTTTCATACAGATGTCAGTTAAGGGAATATATTCCTGGACACATTGTTGACTCAAACTATTTTGAAGCAACAAGTCCTCGAGGTATGTCAAGGTGTCTGGAATCGGTACACTAGGAAAGAGAGAACTAACATCAAATGAAATCAATATTTCACCCTCCAGCTACTGAATATTTTCAATTTCTTTAATAAATTCTAACGAATTTTTTACTGCAAAACTAGGTTGCTGTATTGGCAAATTATTAAATTCATTGGTCAGCCATTTGGAAACCTTATAAGTCGGTGCGTCAATTGCCGAGACAATTGGCCTTACCGACTTGCCAGGTTTGTGAATTTTAGGTAAACAATATAATTTAGGGATAACAGGAACGGAAACATGTAGCTTACGTCTAACATCGGCAGTAATAAGGTTGTTAGAAGCTTTAAACACATTGTTGACGTCTCTAATCATTTTCGGTAAAGGATTTTTTGAAATTGACTTATAAGGACCACTACTCAACAGGTCATTAACCCGATCATAGTAGTCCTCTTTATCTAAAATAACAACCTTGCTCCCTTTGTCAGCTTTCAAATAAAAACAATCTTTTTCCCGCAAAGTTTTAATAATTTTAATGTTTTCGGATGTCTGAGGTGATTTATAGGATTTCAAATTTTTTGAAATAGTATGTTTGCAGGCCTCCCTAACGAACTGTTTTGTGGGCTCAGGAAACCGCTGGATAGAGGATTCTATCCCGGCAATAACCCATTCAACATTCGATTCACGAGTCTGCAAACCAAATTTCAATCCTTTATTCAAAAGATTAAGTTCCCGTTCACTAAAAATTTGCGAGGAATGATTTTGTACTATGTTAATGGCATTCATCGGAACATGATGTTTATTCTTTAAAAAACAACCTAACTTTCTTAATTTCCTATCATGAGAGAATTTGTTATTCTGAACTTTCCTATCGATTGAAATAAACATGTTCCGTTGAAAAGCACACCATAATTGATATTCAACATCACTAAGATCTAATGTTAAAAATTTCCAAAGTTGGTAAGCTTGAATCTCAAGTTTACTGCGTTTGGCAAAAAGATATTCGATTTCTGAACGCAACCATTTTTCTTTCGCGTAACGAATGACTTTATCACTACTTTTGCAATTATTCGAAACAGTAACATTAATAAAGTTTGGAAAAACAGAAAAACGTTTTCAGAAATCTAATATCTTCGCTAATACACCTAATTTTAGCACTAACGTTATGGTATAAGTTCTGATCCTTGGACCTGGAATAGCAGGTAACCTAAAATGTTATGCACGGTCAACCCGATACGCATCATTAATTTCCGATTAACGAAAACAATGACGAATGCGGAATAGGCACATAACATAAGTAAGATATGACTTAATAAAATAGTATCTGTATACGACATCTATTAGAGAAAATATCAAATATTCCAAAAACTACTAGGATTAGGTATAGACAATGGTATATGAAAAGTATGTTGATTTTATAGTAGTAAATATAGGGTATAATATTTAAAAAAATAAACTTCGATCCTGTACTGCTTTTCTGAGACACTCTGTATAAACGAAAGCATTTTTAGGTTATGCCTCTTCAAAAATTAAACATCTTCTATTTCAAAATTTTTTTTGTATCTCAAACTGGGATTGAGATATTGCCCGACACCGCACTATTGGGACACCCGGTATATTTAAACTATTGACATATTATTTTAAGAATCAAATGTCGATGTATCATGCACTATGGTAACTAGACATTCGCAGGATCTTGCTATACCTTATCACAATTCATCATTATATGAACATGGAGCCTATTACAGATCTTTGGTGGCATTTAATGCACAGCCGAGAAATATGAAAGACGTAAAGGATTTTAAAACATTTCTATAGTTATGTCGACACTTTTTAGAAAATAATTCTTTCTACAGCTTCGAGGAATATGTAAGTGGTGGGACCAGTGCTTCGTAACGGTGTGTTTCTGGGCTTTGTCTGTTGTGATGACTGCGCGTCATGCGATCTGTGACTGTGTGTTTGTTATAGTTGTTCTAGTTTTTCTTTTTTTTTTGTACATACTCTTGTAATCTTTATGACATTTGTACATACTGATAATTGCCCTTGTCTGTATGACTTTATGGCAAATATATTATATTATTATTATTATTATTATTATTATTATTATTATTATTATTGAACGCAATGACTCGTTTGACTGTTGTTTTTAAGTACAACATTCTTCTTTAAACTCAGAAATAGAATAGCAGTAATGTCCTATTTTTAAGATAATCGTTGAAATAGTTAAAAAAAAATTGGGAGGCTCTAGAAAAAAAAAATATTCTCAAAGTGGACGGTGGGCAAAATATGTTTGAGAACAACTGCTCTAACAGACACAAAAACTGAAAAATGATTTACAGATTTTCAGTATATTTTAGGCATAAATCTTTTTGGAAGCAACCTCTCTATATAGCTCTATATAATACGTTATTTGCTGATGCTACAGCAGCAGATATAACTGCATCGAACTCTACGCAGATGCGCGCAATAAAACCATAAATTACACACACAATTTATTAGTGCAATAATATAATATAATATAATTCCTACATGTAGGTACATAACTGACAACATTATACATACAATTATATATAAATAAATACATACGTGAGAAAGATTTATATTACAGAATATCTTTTCCGTTAAATAACATAACAATATTCTTATACAAATGAAGAGATTACATTTTATAACTTACAATAAGCTAGGACGAAACAGATTTAACAATAATCTGATTAGATTATTTTATTATCGCCGCCATTCTTAAATAATAGCTCCCACTTAATACGCCATTGCTTTTTCGTTTTCTCATCGAGACAAACGGCGAAAATAAACAAAACGAATCCTTGCGATGTAGTGACGATGTGAAAGATGTAAGAACCACCAAGAGAGATCCATAAAGATGGCATAAATAGAGTGAAAATAGAAACCCACGAGAGACCCATTAAAAAAGGGAGCACGATGGTTGACATTATTTTCGCTCTCTTTACTTTAGGATTCGTTTCTGCGCCTTTGTCTTTCGAAATATTGTAGATGACTCTTATATAAACGATGAGATTTATAACCATAACACAGGATATAGGAATGACGACGAAGTAATTAAAAATTTCTTGGTTTTTATAGCACAAATCGCATTCAAAGCAGTCCCTGTAAAGTACTGCGGGGATTAAGATAATCAAAGCTGGAGTTAACCAACCCAATATTAACGATTTGGTTATGTTTAAACGTGCAGAATCGAACACTTTTATAAATTTACGATATTGATGGTAACTTATTAACAACATCCACGCGAATTGGGCCAAAATACTGTAAAAGAAAATTAAATAACCGACATGCTTTAGGATGCTGTGATTAATGAGAAGGAAGATAATTTCTAATGCTAAAGTTATGGATAATTGTGTAATATTGAATCTTTCTGTGAACCAATCTTTTAAAAATACAGCCGATAATAGTATGCAAGATATTCCGATTAATGATAGTGCACTTCCTGTGTAGGTTATGATTTTAAATATGTGACGGTGTTCGAAGTAAGTTTGTTTAGAATCGGAATTCATGGATGTGGCTAATTGTGACAACGTATCTAAAGGCATGATGGTTGTATTTGGAATCTGTGTACGTGTTATATCACCGTCAAAATTTAATTCATAAATACTAACTTTTTTATTGTTATTACATACACTTCCTCTCGGTTCAGATATGCAAATTAACGTTACGTATCTTGATTTGATTTCTAAATTAAATCGATATTCATCGTTACTAAAAATATTAAAGCTGTTACTATCATGAATTGTTTTCAAATAAAAAGTGCAGTTGATAAAATCTACGTCGTAACTTTGGAAATAGAAGACGATTATCTTGCTTTTACAAACAAATGGCATGTTTCGTGTTAGATCACTACCAGGAATCATAAAAGTGATAAATATTGGGAAATGCTCATATATTACTTGTTTATTAACATGTACGACGGCTTCGACATTTATATCGTTTAAATAATCATCATCTACATCCACCTTTATCTTATAATCATTATCGAACTGGTTAGGATATAGGTTTTTGCTTAAGATAAAATTTACAGGAGAAAGAGAGTTATGTGTATACAACTGAACAACGAAATTCTTTTGTTGCATATTCTGGATTGATTTGGTATATATTGCTAGCTCTAAGAGTTGTATGGATAGTAAAGTTAAACATTTTTGCATTGGCACACAAAAAGCCGGATCTTCGAATTTAAGTAATTCCATACCTTTATTTACTAACTCGGGTGTACGTACAGAATACGATTCCGAGTTTTCAGTTACCCTATAAATATCAAGTAATAGAAGCACATCAATATGAAGTTTCGCTCTGTTGGCGTTAATTCTACTTAATTGACAATACAAATTATTGTAACGACAACATTGCAAAGAATTGTATATCTCTTTAGTATTACTAGGTACTTCTTTCAAACATGTTATTTGATTAGCTGACTGAAAATGTATTGTTTCGAAATGACTACAAAAAAAACTTAGCACTAAGAAATTTCCATCTACACAAAGATTTTCCGGATAGTAATATTTATATTTCCCTATAATAGCCTCAGGCCAAATCACTATAGAATTAGTACTGACTGTAGATTGAAAACAATTATCGGTGGCAAAAATGTCGCTCAAGTCAAGGAACAGCATTTCCTGATTGTCACAAATAGAAACTGCACAACCGTACGGATCTAAATCTCGTAAATTAACTCCTTTTTCATCGCCGTGTACAACAACGCCAATAATAGGAACATCCTCAATGTTGCACATTCCAGGAATATCAATGGCCAATAACACAGTCGGGTATGGTAGAGAACTAAGTGAAATTTCAGTAATAAGTAAGAATATTACTACGCGAAAGTACATTTTTTCAACGTCGGTTAGCGTTCTGTTTACATGATTGAGAAAGTGAAATGGAATATAAGCGGCTAATTCTACATCGGTTCGGTTAAGCTGAGTTATCGACTCATACTCTGTATAATTTAAGTTAAGTTTGTTCAACGAAAATCCAGAAACGTTACTATGAAAAGGGTTCCAAACTTTGAAAATAAAGTGACGATCTATTTTAGTGAGCGTGGTATTATTGTGTTTTAAATACGATACATATTTAGATAGAAAATATTTAAATAGGATTACACGCTCAAAAGAAGGAGGACTAATCAACAGTTTAATAACATAAATAAAATCATCATAATTTTCAGCAACAATTACTTCAAATAGAATATTTAAACATTTACTAAATATTACCAGATCTAAATTTTTCAGATCTAAATGTGTAAGAATAAATTGTTTCAATAATGTATAATTTCTACTCGAACAAGCGATTAAAAGTTCTCTTACATTTTTGGAAAGTGTTAAGAATGGATGTTTAAGACATAAATCAAATTCACCCAGATTTAGTATACGAACACAAACAGCACCAGTTGTTTTTCTAACTATATCTTCAGCTAAAAATTTCTTTATGCTCTCACGTATTTCCTCTTCTGTTAAATCGCCAATCTGTTTGCCGTTTTCCCATGGAAATAATCCCTTCGATATTTCCTAAAATCAATTTAAATACTTACTACCTAACACAGCTTAAAAATAATGCCTTGATTATTACTTACATTACTTGCCGATGTTATGCCAATAAAAGAGACCATCAATAGCAGATACAACCACATCTTAGTTAATTTTAACTTAGGCATGTTTCTAATTGTGTCGTTCGAACAATTGACGAAAAATTTTCGTAAAATTAATGAGCCTGCTATAATTAAGCTCCATAACGGATGCTGATTAGATTCCTGCGTAACGTTTCGACGATAATAACTAGTTTTTATTATTTTTGTAGATGCTATACCGGACGAACAAAATTTTGATACTTATATGACTTTATAGAATTCATATTGCTAATCTTATATACAAGGTGTCCCATCTTACGCGGTTTCTTCGAGAATTTATTTATTTTGCAGCATTGAGAAAAAAGTTTCAAATAAAAGCTGTATAGCTATATATATAGCCTACATATTATATAGCTTGTTAAATTCTACATTATATTTTAGGTAACTTTTATTCAGACCTTTCCTATGTGGTTTTATTTTCGAGAAAATAAATATTTTATCAAAAATTTTGCCATTGCAGTGGTCTCGTTAATGAGCCATAGCATCAAAACTAAAAAAAGAAGAAAATTTTGGTTTGTGCAAATTGATAGATACACTAGCCCTGTATATTGCTTGGACAGTCCTGTCACAGTCTTATAATACGAGATATACCGAAGGTAATGCACCTCCACACTAATTTTTCTCCTACATTCAAGGCTGTACACAGACAGCTTGCTGCTCAGGTTCTCCAACGATATTGGAATACAAATATACAGGGTTTTCAAATTTAAGTCGGCACTATTGCTAACTTTGTTATTATTGGAGCTACAAAGTTGGTTAAATAGGCAAACTAGTGTAGTTTTTCAAGCAAATTACAATGGCATTAAAAAAGAAATAATTGACGTACTGGGTCACGCGATATTGTGAAAGACGTAATTTTTTTAAATGGGACACCCAGTATACAGTTCTCACGGTCGACAGAAAATTTAATTCTGAACAAAAACTTTCCTATGAACTTTTATCCTAAAGTCAATAATAACAGAGTTATTGATGATTGTTTTTACAGAAACTAAAAACAGCATTGTTTACTTTAAGTTATTTTATTAGTTTCGAAAATAAAAAAACAAGAAATTTTAAATTGAGAGCAGATGCTCAAAAACATCACCCTCTTGCTCCAAGCACTTTTGAACCCGCCTGTTAACGCTTCTAGTAGCCTTAGCAATGATTCCACCATCAATATTATTAATAGCATGGCTGATGCTTTGCTGGAGATCTTCAAGAGTATCATACCGTCTTTCATACACTGCACTTTTCACAAATCCCCAAAAGAAGAAATCCAAAGGTGTTATGTCCGGTGATCGGGGAGGCATACGAATAGGCCCGTTAGTTGATAGATATCGGCCATCAAAAAGGTCATGTAATAAGTTATGAATTTGGCGAACATTATGGGCAGGAGCGCCATCTTGTTGAAAGAATATCTGTTGTCTATCCATTAAATTCAGGTCATCCAAGAATTCTCCAAGGGTAGCGGTTAACATTTCGACATACCTCTCGCCAGTTAATGCACCTTGATAAAATACGGGGCCTACAATTTTTGAATCAATCAAGCCACACCAAACATTAACACTAAAGCGTCTCTGCGGATTACAAGGACGGAAAAGCATCGGGTTTTCTCGACTCCAATAGTGGCTGTTCTTCCTGTTATACATGTAGCATTAGCATGTTTACAAGCTAATGACCTTTCCTGGGAGAGAGTTATTCGAATATGTACTGATGGAGCTCAAGCGATGACAGGTTGCTGATCAGGATTTATTGAATTGACTAAGAAAAAGATTCCTAAAATGATTGGATCCTATTGTATCATCTACAAAGAAACTTTGGCTTGCCAGAGTCTCCTTGAATCACTTGACACTGCTTTGAACTTAGGAGTTAAAGTAGTGAATCACGTCAAATCCAGTGCTTTGAACACCAGATTGTGTTGCTTCAAGGACTGAATAGTCATCAAGAAACGCTTCTCTTTCACTTTTAATATGCTTGCGAGATTGTTCAACTTGAAATCAGAAGTTGAAATCTTTTTTATGAGTTCAAGTGAAGAACTGTGCAAGAATTTTTTTTTACCTGGCATATTTGTCAGACTTTTTCGAAACAATAAATCGTCTGAACCTAAAGCTACAAGGTCAGAAAAGTATTTTGAAGAACTATGATTTAATTTAGAATTTTGCTGAGAAGATGGCTCTTTGGCAACGCCGCCTGCATAATTCGGAGCCGAACTTTTCTTCCTTTCCAAAATTAAACAACCTTCTCGATGATACCCAAAGGTTTCCAGAAGACCTAGTAAATGAAATGAAGGACCTAATATCTGAGCATTTGCTGTCTCTGAAGAACAAAAGACCCCTTTCAAATTAACGTTGATATACTGATCACATTTAAGAACAAACAATTGACTCCACAGCTAAAGTGGATTTCCCCAACATGGATCTCGAAGATTTCTGGCTACTATATCTTCCTATTTACCCGAAAGTAGCAATGGAGGCAGCCAAGTTGCTTGTACAATTTTCATCAACTTATCTATGCGAGTCAGGATTTTCAGCCCTGACTAATATAAAATCTAAATATTGAGCCAGACTAGATGTGAAAAGTGAGCTGCGGTGTTCTTTGTCAAAATTGCAAAGCTTAACAGTTCAACTCTGACCATATCCTCATCATACTGTATTTCCTTCCTTGTTAGCCAATTTTGAATATCCACCTTTCTCCATGACGATGATGGTGGCTTTTCAATTTTTCGACTATGATATTATCTGTAACTATAACAGCATTGTCAGCCAAATAGTTTAATATTGGAGGGAACTATTCTTCAAAACCAATAGTATTTATCTCATCATGATAACCAGTGGTTTTCTTTTCTTCAAACAATAATAAGCCATCTTTTACAAAGCCATCACAACTTCCAATGTGTAACAAAATAAGACGACGTCCTTTTCCAGCTAGATTTTTAAATCCAGTTGTCAGTCCTTCCTTAAAGGCTTGTCTGCGACTATGAATCCTTGTGTCAGTCCACGCTTTCTGTGCTGTATGACCCTCCTTCACTCAAGTTTCATCCAAATAGATAATTGATCTGCCCTGAGCTCTATATTGTTGAATATCTCTGAGATATTGTCACCTCCATCTTACAATCTCATCTTCTTTCGGTCAAAATGCTGTTTCTGCTCCTTTTTAAGTATCTAGAGGACATAGCACAATTATATAGATGCATGTATGTCTATATATAATAAATAATTTTTAGTACTCATTTCCTTCAATAGCAAATACAATGTTGATCGACTCATGTTTGGAAAATCTTCATTATTTTTTACTTGCACCAGCACTTTATCTAATGTCGGAGGTTTATTTTGCCGAAATATATTGTACGTAATATTTTATAACTATAAAAGCTATACTAAGTGAACGAAATGTACGTCTTTAGAACGCTGAAGCAACGGTACATAATGAAGTCAATAAAACCATAAATTATATAATTCAAACACAATTTATTATTCCAATAATGTAATACATACATGTAAGTACATAACTGACAACATTTTTGTTCTACAATTAATAAGATTTAAATAACATAACAATATTCTTATACAAATGAAGAGATTACATTTTATAACTTACAATAAGCTAGGACGAAACAGATTTAACAATAATCTGATTAGATTATTTTATTATCGCCACTATTCTTAAATAATACCTCCCACTTAATACGCCATTGTTTTTTCGTTTTCTCATCGAGACAAACAGCGAAAATAAACAAAACGAATCCTTGCGATGTAGTGACGATGTGGAATACATAAGAACCACCAAGAGAGATCCATAAAGATGGCATAAATAGAGTGAAAATAGAAACCCATGAGAGACCCATTAAAAACGGCAGCACGATGGCTGCCATTATTTTAGCTCTCTTTACTTTTGGATTTGTTTCTGCGCCTTTGTCTTTCGAAATATTGTAGATGACTTTTATATAAACGATGAGATTTATAACCATAACACAGGATATAGGAACGACGACGAAGTAATTAAAAATTTCTTGGTTTTTATAGCACAAATCGCATTCAAAGCAGTCCCTGTAAAGCACAGAAGGGATTAGGATAATCAAAGCTGGAGATAACCAACCCAATATTAACGATTTGGTCATGTTTAAACGTGCAGAATCGAACACTTTTATAAATTTACGATATTGATGGTAACTTATTAACAACATCCACGCGAATTGGGCCAAGATACTGTAAAAGAAAATTAAATAGCCGACATGCTTTAAGATGCTGTGATTAATGAGAAGGAAGATAATTTCTAATGCTAAAGTTATAGATAATTGTGTAATATTGAATCTTTCTGTGAACCAATCTTCTAAAAATACAGCCGATAATAGTATGCAAGATATTCCGATTAATGATAATGCACTTCCTGTATAGGTTATGATTTTAAATATGTGACGGTGTTCGAAGTAAGTTTGTTTAGAATCGGAATTCATGGATGTGGCTAATTGTGACAACATATCTAAAGGTATTACGGTTATATTTGGAATATGTGTACGTGTTATATCACCCTTAAAATTAAACTCATAAATAGTAACACTTTTATTGTTATTACATACACTTCCTCTCGGTTCAGATATGCAAATTAGCGATACGTGTCTTGATTTGATTTCTAAGTTAAATCGATATTCATCGTTACTAAAAATGTTAAAGCTGTTACTATCATCAATTGTTTTGAGATAAAAAGTGCAGTTGAGAAAATCGACGTAGACACTCTCGAAAATAAAGATGACCATCTTGCTTTTACAGACAAATGACATATTTCGTGTTAGGTCACCACTAGGAATTATAAAAACGATAAATATTTGGAAATAATCATATACTAGTTCTTTGTTAACATGTACGACGGCTTCGGCATTTATATAGTTTAAATAATCATCGTCTACATCTACTTTAATACTATAATCACTCTCTATCCGATTAGGATACAGGTTTTTGTGTAAGATAAAATTTACAGGAGAAAGAGACTCATACCTATGCATTTGAACGACAAAATTCGTTTGTTGGAAATTCTGTATTAAATTACTTTCAATTGCGGGCTCTAAGAGTGCCATAGATAGTAAGGCTAAACATTTTTGTGTTGGCACACAAAAAGCCGGATCTTCGAATTTAAGAGATTCCAAGCCTTTATCTACTAACTCAGGTATACATACAGAATGCGATTCCACGGTTTCAGTTAGCCTACAAATCTCAAGTAATAATTGGACATCAATATAATGTTGCGCTCTGTTGGCGTTGATTCCATTTAAATGACAATAGAAATTACTATAACGACAACATTGTAAAAGACTATATATCTCTTTAGTATTACTAGATAGTTCTTTCAAACATCTTATATCGTTAGTTGAGTAAAAATGTATTGTTTCTGCGCCATCACAAGATATAGTCGGCACATTGAAATATTCATTTAAACAAAGATTTTCCGGATAGTAATGTTTATATTGCACTATAGGAGTCTGTGGCCAAATTACTGTAGAATGGTTATTACTGATTGCAGGTCTACGACAACTACCGGTGGAAAAAATGTCGCTCAAGTCAAGGAACAGCATTTCCTGATTGTCACAAATAGAAACCGCACAATCGTACGGATCCAAATCTCGTAATTTAAGTTCGTTTTTTTCGCCGTGCACGATAACCCCAATAATAGGAACATCCTTAATGTTGCACATTCCAGGAATATCAATGGCCAATAACACAGTCGGGTATGGTAGAGAACTAAGTGAAATTTCAGTAATAAGTAAGAATATTACTACGCGAAAGTGCATTTTTTCAACGTCGGTTAGCGTTCTGTTTACATCATTGAGAAAGTGAAATGGAATATAAGCGGCTAATTCTACATCGGTTCGGTTAAGCTCACTTATCGACTCATACTCTGTATAATGTAAATTAAGTTTGTTCAACGAAAATCCAGAAACGTTACTATGAAAAGGGTTCCAAACTTTGAAAATAAAGTGACGATCTATTTTAGTGAGCGTGATATTATTGTGTTTTAAATACGATACATATTTAGATAGAAAATATTTAAATAGGATTACACGCTCGAAAGAAGGGGGATTAATCAAAAGTTTAATAACATAAATAAAATCATCATAATTTTCGGCAACAATTACTTCAAATAAAATATTTAAACATTTACTAAATATTACCAGATCTAAATTTTGCAGGTCTAAATGTGTAAGAATAAATTGTTTCAATAATGTATAATTTCTACTCGAACAAGCGATTAAAAGATCTCTAAGGTTTTTGGAAAGTGTTAAGAATGGATGTTCAAGACATAAATCAAATTCACCCAGATTTAGTATACGAACACAAACAGCACCAGTTGTTTTTTTAATGATATCTTCAGCTAAAAATTTCTTTATGCTCTCACGTATTTCCTCTTCTGTTAAATCGCCAATCTCTTTGCCGTTTTCCCATGGAAATAATCCCTTCGATATTTCCTAAAATAAATTTAAATACTTTCTACCTAACACAGCTTAAAAATAATGCCTTGATTATTACTTACATTACTTGCCGATATTATGGCAATAAAAGAGACCATCAATAGCAGATACAACCACATCTTAGTTAGTTTTAACTTAGGCATGTTTCTAATTGTGTCGTTTGCACAATTGACGAAATATTTTCGTAAAATTAATGAGCCCGCTATAATTAAGCTCCATAACGGATGCTGATTAGATTCCTACGTAATGTTTCGACGATAATAACTAGTTTTTATTTTTTTTGTAGATGCTATACCGAGCGAACAAAATTTTGATACTATACCGGGTGTCCCAATAGTGCGGTGTCGGGCGATATCTCAATACCAGTTTGAGATACAAAAAAAATGTTGAAATAATAATAATAATAATAATAATAATAATATCGTTTATTGTCCAATAGTTTCCCAATTACAGGACAATTAAATATAATTAATACATACAAGCAGTGCATTTAGAAAATAATAATAATACAAAAAAATAACAAATATATATAATTACATATCACAAAAAAAAATATCATTGTAATACAAATCTGCTGCTCGGCACATTGAAGATAGGGAGGAACTTAAAAGAATATTGGTTCTGGGAAAGGGCAAGGAAAAGGTATTGGTTGATCGGGACGATAATCTAGGAACGAGGAAATTAATCATAGCGAGCAAGGATGGACAATCAATTAAACCATGCACCAATTTCCAGATGAAACGAGCTCCATGTATTTCACGCTGATGATCCAGTGATTGTACTACATGCCTTTCCAATAGTGATGTGTAATCCATATTCCTCTGTGGGTAGATTCCGTCAATTTTAAAAGACAGGAACTTAAGAAAGCGTCTTTGAATCTTCTCTACTGCGAGTTTGAGGTAAATGTAATGAGGTGACCATACTAAGGATGCATATTCCAGTTTACTGGTAACAAAACTGAAGAACAATACCTTCAAGAGGTTAACATTCTTGAAATATTTTGATGTGCGCATGATAAATCCTAGTGTTTTAGAAGCGGACATACAAAGATCGATAATATGTGGTGCAAAACTCAGTCTGCAATCAAAGGTAACTCCAAGGTCTTTAACATCTTCGCATTTCTTCAGTTGTTCGTTATGTATAACATATGAAGATAAAATGGGAGAATTCCTTCTTGTGTAAGTTACACTGCAGCATTTGGAGATGTTTAGTTGAAGATTAAATCTGGCACACCAATCGACTACAAGATTCAAGTTACTTTGTAAGTTAAAAACCTCATCCCATGAAGCAATGGAAGAATAAATCTTGAGATCATCTGCGTAGGCAAGTGCAGGACGGGTAAATGACGTTAAAAGATCATTAATAAAGAGTACAAACAGCAATGGACCTAAGTTGGACCCTTGAGGGACACCAGATGTAGGAAAGAAATCATAAGATCTATAGCCATTATAAAAAACGTAAGTACTTCTATTATGTAGGTATGAATGCAATAATTGTAAAAATGATGGGCTAAGGCCAAGCGCGGACAATTTCGCTAGTAATATTTGAAAATCAATCGTATCGAAAGCTCGGCTAAAGTCTGTATAAATAACATCGACTTGGCCCCTATCATCAAGAACTCTACTAATGTATTCAGTGAGAACAGTTAAGTTGGTGACTGTAGATCTGCCACGTATGAAGCCGTGTTGACATTCAGACACTATAGATTTGGTGTTATACCATAAGCAGGAGTAGATTACGTGTTCAAAGACTTTAGCAAAGTTCGATAAAATGGAAATAGGCCTGTAATTGTCGACAAGAGATTTATCACCCTTTTTAAAGATAGGACATATCCTAGCACTTTTCCATACATTAGGAAAAATACAAGTTTTTATAGATAAGTTTATAATAAATGTTAACGGTTTGGCAAGGACATATCGAGCATCTTTTAATAGAAAGGAAGGTATTAGATCATCACCTGCATTGAAGTTATTTGGAAACTTTGACATGATTTTAATAATTTCATCTTCAGTAACAGAGGTTAATGAGAAGGATGCTGTCGCTGTGTAAAGAATCAGGACAAAAATGCGATGGTCCCTGATAGACAGAAGAAAATTTATTAGCAAATGCATTAACAATACTTTGGGGGGTATCCATACAAACATTGTTATAAGTTAAGTTATTTGGGATTCTTGTAGTGCCATGTTTCGAGTGAATATAATTAAAAACTTCTTTGGGATTGATGATTATGGAATGCTCCACATTTTGCATATAGTTTGAGTAAAGTGCTTTAATTTCAGTCTTGCAGTGAGTTCTCAACTTCTTAAATTCATTGCAGTAAAATTCCGACTTGGTGTCCTTCCACTTACGTCGATAATATTCTTTCAGCTTAAGATTTGATATAATAGAACCGTTAAACCAGGATGGATATTGTGATGTAGTAATTCTGGGTAAGTATTTTGGAGTAGACGTGTCAATTTTCTTATATAAAGTAGCATAAAATCCATCGAGTGCATCATCGACATCGCTTAGATTGTTCAAAAATGACCAGTCAGTACTCAGTAGATCAGCATAAAGTTGATTGTAGTTGCATTTACGAAAATTATATCTGTAAGTATTTTGATTTGTAGGGAATGCAGAGCTAGTAGATAGCATTTGTTGTGAAAAAGTAATAGCTAATGGTGGATGAAACAGATCAACAGAGACAAATGGTAGTTCATCGAGTGTGATAGTGATATCATTGTTAGAATTAGACAAAATAAGATCCAGAGTGCGACCACTACAGTTTACGAAGGAATTAAATTGCCTGAGATTTAGAGAACTGCAAAAGCAGCGCAAAGTGGAACATTTAGAGCATGACGTATGCTCATTAGAAAATTCAGGAAGATTAAAGTCTCCTAATAATAAGACAGATTTATCGAGCAGTATAATTTCCAGATAGTCACACAAAACTTCAGTCGTGTAACGAAAGTTTAGGTGGTATATATATAACAGCTATGTACCAATGTGACGACTTAAAAGAACATTTGCACCTTACGAAGTCAACTACAGGAACAAGAGCAGCCAAATGGCTAGTATCAACAACTTCATATATTATCAAAGTGGATAACGCAAGAAACACACCACCACCAGCAGAGCGGTCAATTGCAGCAAATTTTCTGTCAGATCGAATCATGTTATAGTGAGCAGGTACAATTTCAGAGTTAGTAATAGAGTCATCAATAATAAAAAATAGAAGATTTGATTTTTAAAGGCCCATAACCTAAAAATGCTTTCGTTTATACAGAGTGTTTCAGAAAAGCAGTACTGAATAGAATCTACTATAAAATCAACATACTTCCCATATACCATTGTCTATACCTAATCCTAATAGTTTTTGAAATATTTGATATTTTCTCTAATAAATGTCATATGCAGATACTATTTTTCTAAGTCATATCTTACTTATGTTTGACCACAGACACAAAATTTTTGGTATGCGAGTAGTCTATACATGCAATAATTTTTACAAATTGCTAAAACTATTTTATTTAATACAGGGTCTTCAAAAAAGGGAAAGCAACATAACAAATTTCAGATTAAAAAATCTCCATTTCCTTAAATGGAATATCTAGTGTTTTTTCATACTATTTTACTCCTAAAGGAAAGCGCTAATAAAGTGCATTTTAAATTTAATAAGGAATCCAAAAGTGCAATAATATATAGGGTGTTCCATTTAAAATAACAAAGTTGGTATCTATTTCCGGTACAACCGGAAGTTCACCACTACTGAAAATATTTTCTTAAGATACACCCTATAATACAGTATGAGTGAGCACCCTGTATACTAATAATTCTTATTCTTATTTATTGAAAATAGTCTCCTTCTAAGTCAATACATATGTAATTATAATAAGAATATTGATTTTAACACCGAAGTATTGATGGTTTTTATTTTTCTTGGCGTAAGTACATGTATGTAAAAGTATGTTTAATTAATTGGCGGTTGGAAAAATGCATTATACAGGGTGTGCCAATTATCTGAATTCGGTCAATTATATCTTACCTATTAGTTTAATTAAAAAATGTTTCAAGTAAAAGTTGTTCGGGATGAACTGCTCTATATGGTAAAATTATTTTAGTGTATACAGGGTGTTCAGTTTTGGCTGAGCGTTATAAAATTTTCTTTTTTTAAATGGAACAACCTATATGTTATGACATTTTCAGATTCCCCATTATAAATTAAAATAAATTTTGTTTGTACTTAATAAGCCTTTATTTTTCTATTTCTGCTTTTATTAAAATAGACATCGTTTTATATCTACCTATTACTAGAGTTGGCACAGCACTGTTGACCATCTTACCATTATCAATAAATGTTGTATTAATAAACAACATGCTTGTTTTTCCATGGCCGCCTTTGTTTCTTCGTAATACGCATCTGTGGTGAAAATCCGAAAAAACCGGAAATATCTCGAAAACCGTTAGAGATAGACACCATAATACCTGTATAAAATTGAAATAAAATTAAATTTTACATCCATTTATGTAAAAATTACTATACCGTTCTATTTAAAAAAGTCAAGATCTCCATGACTTTAGAGTTCGAAAATTACAGATCCCCATTTAATAATCATGTAATTTAAACGCAGCAATTTTCTAATAAAAGACGTGTACTTTTTCATGCTTAAACGAAATCTGAAAACCGCATGTTTCTAAAGGTACGTTTTCGCTTGAGCTGTCAACAGCCGCTGTCGACGGCAACCGTTGAACGCCATCTTGTCATGTATTCTTTGGCTAGCGCCGTAGCTGTCAGCAGTAGCGTTTTCGCATCCGAGAGATCTAGTTTATTGTGCATCGTGAAGAGAAAACTATTTTCCCTTTTATTTTTGGAAGAGAAAGAAGATGAAGAAATTATTAATTATTTAAAGAAAAGGAAAAGATCGGCACCTCATGAAATTTTTGTTACGAGACCTACCGAGGGGTACTTTAGTTTATTAATTAAAGAACATTTGAAAGGCGATGAGAAAAAGTTAAGAGAATTTTTTCGATTAAACAAAGATCAATTTGACTTCGTTCTTAATATAGTGGAAAATGATTTAAAAAGGGCGTCGACAAATGCAGTTAAATACCCCATAACCCCAGAAGAAAAGTTGGCTTTAACTTTAAGGTATAGTAACAATATAAACATCTTAAAACTTTTATTACGTAAATAAACATTCTGTGTACAAACATTTTAAATAAACTAAAAACGGATTCATAGAATAAAAAATACCTGAAAATGCATTAATAAGTTGTCATGAATGTTTCTACATGTTGATGTAATTCGAATCACTATCACTATGAGATCTGGTTGAAGGAAAGACAAATTTTGTATGTTGCACTTGCGAAGCAGCAACTGTGGATCTGGCGATAATTTGACGACGACGAAGAATATGGACTTGGTGATGTAGTGGGTTCAAGAGTACCACGAAATTGCAGCCGATTTACTACGGATAATATACCAACTTTTGCTTCAGCTATTAGCTGAGGATCTAACTTTTTAACCTGAACTGCAATACTGTGCATAAAAATATCAACTTCATCTTCGTCTTCCAAAATCTTTGTTATAAATGCAGTGCGGTCTGCCGATCGCTTGTTTAACTCTTCTAGCAATTTGGAATCAGATGTGCGCTGTTTACGTTTTTTGAAAGCACGGTTTATCGTCGATTTAGTTGAGGGTGTTGATTGAATGGAAGTTGTTTCATCTTCGTCTTCATTTTGTGATGAAGGTTCGTTTACTGAATTTTCATGTTGTTCTTGAAAATCAAGATTGCCAGTATCTGTGCCTATGGAGCCTTCCTCTACCGGCTGAAGGGTATTCACTGACCTAAAAGTACAAACAACTCTAAACTTTACAGTTACCTATATAAAAATTATCTGAAGAATTACCTTCGTTCGATCGCAACTGAATCTAAAAATGACAGAAACTCAAATAATGACCATTTTGGACGCTTAATAGCTGCCTGCCCTGTCGTAGTCTTTTGGCTTTTCTTAATTTTCAAATAAGAATCTCTGATACATTTCCATCTTTTCTTGCAGTCGTCAACTAAAAAAATATTCAATTTATAATAGTTCCTCCCTCCAGTTTCATATTTTACAAAGTTATCGCTAAGTAAGTTAATTTTTTTCAGGTTTACGGCTACTGGAGAGTCATATCGATCAATGGCGTTTGCATTTCGCATTTCACACAATTACATCAGCGTACAAATTAAAGATGTTCTGGGAGTTTTGCGACGACATCTAGTACCACTAGTACTACCATCGCCAAGTCATAATGTTTTAATACAAAACTCTTCAAATTTTTACACGAAATGGAATTTTCCTCATTGTGTGGCTGCAATTGACGGGAAGCATGTACGAATAAAATGTCCAAATAACAGTGGATCCCTCTTCTTTAATTATAAGGAATACTTTTCTATTGTGTTGCTTGCAATGGTAGATGCTGACTGCAAATTTGTCGCTGTTGATGTGGGATCATATGGGAAAGAAGGAGACAGTGGAATTTCTGCAAAACGGGACAACTCGTATACTCTGGACAATTATTCCCTCCAGATGAAGAATTGCCTGCTTTAGAAAAAAAAATGCCTTATGTGATAATAGGGGATGAAACCTTCCGCCTACATAAACACATAATGAAACCATTTACCAGAGCAGCAGCACGAGGAAACAAAGAAAAAACTATATTCAATTATAGACTATCTCGTGCACGTAGAGTTACCGAAAATGCCTTTGGCCTCCTTTCACAAATTTTTCGCATTTTCAATACGCCTATTGCTATTTCACTCGAGAGTTGTGATGATTTAATATTATCAGCTTGCTGTCTCCATAATTTACTAAGAACAGCATATTTGGAACAATCTGGAAAACCGTATTTTGAATATGATTCATCCGAACAACCGACCGTTGGCTTGGTACCACTTGTACGACTAGGGGGTTTTGCAAATAACGATGGTTTTGAAATCAGGCAATATTTCGCCACATTTTTTAGCAACCAAGGAAGTGTTGAATGGCAAGATAGGCATGTATTTAGGTTAAGTTCGACATAGTATGGCAATAAATTTAAATTTTCACTTACCACTCCTCTCAGTTTCCTTCGCGATTACTTCCCATATATTATCTTTTATATGTTGATTTTTATAATCAACATTTTCATTGTCATATATTGCTCTATGCAAACTAATTGCGTTTATTAATTTTTCGTCTTCTATTGCCGAAAACTTCGGTGCCATTTTTAATTTACACATGCGCGAAACACCCCAACGCTATCAACGGCGCTGTCAGACTGGTACATGAAGCAGTCATGCGCTGTCGGAAGCGCAGTGTAAATACGGCGCACGCGATGAAACGCGTGAAGGAAACCACACTCATTCAAACGAATGAAATGCAGTAGGCACCGTCGACGGCAACCGTCAACGGCAGCCGTTGACGGCCTCAGCGAAAACGTACCTTAACTGCGAAAGTTAAGGTTGTCGCTCATTTATCCGTCACACATTAAAAGTAGATAAAAGAACTAGATCAACACAATTATTTTATTTCAGATTTTTTGCCACTGGAGACACATTCAGAACAATTGCATTCAGCTACCGGCTTGGAGAGACAACAGTTCGCAATATCGTATATAGAACGAGCGAAGCTATATGGAAAATATTAGGGCCACGAGTAATGCCATCTCCTGTAAGGCAAACGTGGATAAGAAATGAAGAGGATTTTCAAAAACTTTGGAACTTTCCAAACTGTATTGCAGCTATAGACGGTAAGCATGTGGTTACCGATAAACCCCCCAATAGTGGATCCTTATTCTTCAGTTATAAGAAGAGTTTCAGTACTGTTTTGCTTGCATTCGTTGACGCCAATTGTAAATTCACCGCTATTGATGTTAGTGCTTATGGTAGAAATAGCGATGGCGGGATATTTGCTAATTCAGTCATTGGAAAAAAAATGTTTCAAAACACTTTGGATTTACCGGACGACAAATGTTTACCAGGAAGTGACGAAATTCTTCCTCATATCTTCGTCGGAGATGAAGCTTTTCCTTTGCACAAGAATTTAATGCGTCCTTATCCAGGTACAGCCACAATGAACGATGAGACGGTCAAAATATATAATTATAGACTGAGTAGGGCAAGACGTGTTGCAGAAAACTGCTTTGGAATTTTGACGAAAAGGTTTCGCATTTATCAACGACGTTTACAGATTACTCCCGAGCATATGGACAAAGTTATTCTGGCAACATGTTGTTTACACAATTTTCTTCGTAATGATACATGCCACTGGACAGAATTGGATGAAAACGACATACCACCACAAGGTTTGCGAGATATTCCAGGAATAGGGGGATCTTCTACTACACTCGCAATTCAGATCAGAAATAAATTCAAAAATTATTTCAATTCTGATGCTGGTTCTGTACCATGGCAAACTGCAATAGTAAGGCGAGGCAAGCAGAATGCATAGAGAAATGTTATTATAATTATAAAATTGTTACTAATGCCTTTCTTAAACGAGCAGCCTACATGTACTGACACGACATGTCAGTCAATGTTTTTTTAAATTTCAATAACTTGTATTTTGTAATTTTTAGTTTACTAGTTTAATTAATGTGTAAATTATTTCATGATTCACCTTGATGAATACAAATAAATGCACTACCTACTAAGTACTAGCCTGGTTTTCCAATCTCAGTGGCAATTTCCTCCCATATGTTGTCCTTCCTTTGTTGATTGTGATAATTATTATCACTAGCATCGTAGAGTTCTATATACTTTTGCACAAGGCAGATTAATTTTTCGTCGTCCATTTTCAAAAGGTAGAGCAAGGATTAATTTAGATAAACTATGTACATTACCTTGTATGTAGGGTATTAATAAGTTGAAGGCACATGAGCCTGAACACAGAATACGCAAGCGCGATGACGGCCGGCGGTGCGTTCACTAGACCGACACGTCACGTCACGTTCATGCGTTTGCCGGAGAGGATCGGCCGCTTGCAATTCCGTCCGGCACGGTTTGTGGCGGAACGTGCCGTGACGGACAAGTGAGCGGTTCCCTGGTTATACATAGAGAATTAATTCAAACCGTATTTTGACTGGACGTCCCGTATCGGGACGTGACTGATAAATGAGCGACAACCTTTAAAGATAATATATGGGAAGTAATCGCGAAGGAAACTGAGAGGAGTGGTAAGTGAAAATTTAAATTTATTGCCATACTATGTCGAACTTAACCTAAATACATGCCTATCTTGCCCTTCAACACTTCCTTGGTTGCTAAAAAATGTGGCGAAATATTGCCTGATTTCAAAACCATCGTTATTTGCAAAACCCCCTAGTCGTACAAGTGGTACCAAGCCAACGGTCGGTTGTTCGGATGAATCATATTCAAAATACGGTTTTCCAGATTGTTCCAAATATGCTGTTCTTAGTAAATTATGGAGACAGCAAGCTGATAATATTAAATCATCACAACTCTCGAGTGAAATAGCAATAGGCGTATTGAAAATGCGAAAAATTTGTGAAAGGAGGCCAAAGGCATTTTCGGTAACTCTACGTGCACGAGATAGTCTATAATTGAATATAGTTTTTTCTTTGTTTCCTCGTGCTGCTGCTCTGGTAAATGGTTTCATTATGTGTTTATGTAGGCGGAAGGTTTCATCCCCTATTATCACATAAGGCATTTTTTTTTCTAAAGCAGGAAATTCTTCATCTGGAGGAAAGAATTGTCCAGAGTATACGAGTTGTCCCGTTTTGCAAAAATTCCACTGTCTCCTTCTTTCCCATATGATCCCACATCAACAGCGACAAATTTGCAGTCAGCATCTACCATTGCAAGCAACACAATAGAAAAGTATTCCTTATAATTAAAGAAGAGGGATCCACTGTTATTTGCACATTTTATTCGTACATGCTTCCCGTCAATTGCAGCCACACAATGAGGAAAATTCCATTTCGTGTAAAAATTTGAAGAGTTTTGTTTTAAAACATTATGACTTGGCGATGGTAGTACTAGTGGTACTAGATGTCGTCCCAAAACTCCCAGAACATCTTTAATTAGTACGCTGATGTAATTGTGTGAAATGCGAAATGCAAACGCCATTGATCGATATGACTCTCCAGTAGCCGTAAACCTGAAAAAAATTAACTTACTCAGCGATAACTTTGTAAAATATGAAACTGGAGGGAGGAACTATTATAAATTGAATATTTTTTTAGTTGACGACTGCAAGAAAAGATGGAAATGTATCAGAGATTCTTATTTGAAAATTAAGAAAAGCCAAAAGACTACGACAGGGCAGGCAGCTATTAAGCGTCCAAAATGGTCATTATTTGAGTTTCTGTCATTTTTAGATTCAGTTCCGATCGAACGAAGGTAATTCTTCAGATAATTTTTATATAGGTAACTGTAAAGTTTAGAGTTGTTTGTACTTTTAGGTCAGTGAATACCCTTCAGCCGGTAGAGGAAGGCTCCATAGGCACAGATACTGGCAATCTTGATTTTCAAGAACAACATGAAAATTCAGTTAACGAACCTTCATCACAAAATGAAGACGAAGATGAAACAACTTCCATTCAATCAACGCCCTCAACTAAATCGACGATAAACCGTGCTTTCAAAAAACGTAAACAGCGCACATCTGATTCCAAATTGCTCGAAGAGTTAACGGAGATATTTCCAAACATCCAAGACGCTGCAGATGTCATTTTTTTAAAAAAACGTCACGTAATTCGGAAACGTTACAACTTAGACTCAATGTAAGCTTAACAAAGTGCCCTTTAAATTTAATAAGGAATCCAAAAGTGCAATAATATATAGGGTGTTCCATTTAAAATAACAAAGTTAGTATCTATTTCCGGTACAACCGGAAGTTCACCATTACCGAAAATATTTTCTTAAGATACACCCTATAATACAGTATGAGTCGGCAATGAATGAAATTCTTAATTTAATTCGTGAAGGAGCTATTGAAGCCTGACGCACTATTGCAGGACCCTGTATATTAAATAACGTAAACAATTTTCTTTTAAGTCTTTGGAAAAATATGATTTTGGTGTATACGCAATGGAATTAAAATTCCCAACAAATTTAAACCAATTATTTATTATCGTTAGAACATCCTGTACGGGCACTAATTAAAACTAATTAAACACGTCAGTTAATTTCGTGAACCTCCTTTCCTATTAATAGCTTTAATACATTTAGAACGATGCCGAAACTAAAATTTATCAAAACACTCTTCCATCTTCTGTTTGCTTCTTCATATATTGGGAGTACTTGGGCCAACATTGATGTGAGTACACTCAAAGCATTGTATCAACTAAAGAGTGCACGAATTTATTTTAGGAGTCACCGAAGAGATTCGTCCCCTGGGAAATAGGCGAACGAATCGGCAATTTAACCGAAACCGAATTACGTGCGATTGTAAGGCGATTACTCGACGAGCATGTAGTCGTAAACTCAAGCGACCAAGTATGTTTTATTTTACCAAATCCGCCTTTATTCAAGTTATGTTTCAACAAACCATTCGCGGAATTCACACGGAACGATACCAGAGATCTTTTGCTAGCTTGTTCAAGTAAAAATCATGTTTATCTAAAAAATTTGTCGATACAAAGCGATACATAAACGTAATAGATATGTTAGTTTTAGCTAAATGCTCGGATGCTTTGCTTGAAACGATGTTATTCGAAGATTATGTTGATTTTATGTTGTCTATTATTAAAGTATTGGCTGTTAGTCGTAAGTATAAGCACCTAAAGTTAATTCCGTATATTCTGTTTAGATTAATATCACACGCGAAACGTAATAATGATACTTTCACTGTAAAAAATCCTGATTACATTTTTAAAGCTTGGAACCCATTTAATAATAACGTTTCCGGTTTCGTATTGCACGAAGATCTACGAATTATCGAATTAAACCGAAACCAATCCGTAAATGAAATAAATCTAGAATTATCCGTCAATATTCCACAAGAATTTTTAAACGAGGCAAGCAGACACTTAACAGTCAAAGAAAAGATGAATTTTCGAGTAGTAATGTTGCTAATTTTAAATGGAAGATTCTCATTAACCGACACCGAAGAACAAAACAAAATGTTAGGGATTCACACGTCTAGGATGTGCGTTAATTACGACGCGCCTTTAATTCGACTCTCTGGTAAACGTATCGGGCCGAAGAACGAGTTTAAATTAAGCGATTTTGACGCACAAGGTTGCACAGTTTCCTTCTGCGAGTTTCAAGAAATGCTCTTTCTTAATTTCGAATCGGTTTCTTCTAGTAATTATTGCCCCGCTAGTAATAAGAGTAATCGTTTCTCTACGACATCCTGGCCGGCGATTCGCGATAACACAGATCAGAATTATTATCCGGAAAATATTTGTATGGATAATAAACTTGATCCGCCTTTCAAGCAATGCAATGATGATGGTGGTGGTAAAGTTCTTTTCTGGTCTAATAAAACTAAGTGTCTAGAGGATCCCTCTAATGTAACCAAACAGATTTATCAGTTCACAAGATGTTGTGGTTATAATCAATTATATTGTTTCTATAATATTGTCGACAATACTACTGCCTTGCAAAATTATATTGATGTAGAATTATTACTACAGGCTGATGTTTATAAAGAAGACATGTACGAGTTAGTAAACAAAGGTTTAGATCTTTTAAAGAAGGATGTTCCTTTTCCTTGTCCTGACGTGCACTCATGTGTCCTTTCACTTTGTATACATCTTATGTTATTTACAAAACGATTTAATCTAATGAGAGTTTTACAACAAAATAATTTTATATTTAAACAACATCAATACCATTCTCCATCACCTTTAAGTTTTGTCCTACAAAAAAACCAATACTATAGTCGGAGAGGTCATCGTTATAACCTCAAAAATTTAGATGAATACGTCAACGACGATTACGTCAGAGATGAGAATATTGAAGCTGTTGTGCGTATTCGAAGTCAATCAAAAATTAAACAGTTCGGAATATATATTGGGTTTATAATCCCGAATAATGCCCTAACACATAATATGTCATCCGTTTGTAAAAGCAGGATTGTATTCTTGCATCATTTCAATATTAAGAAGGTAGTTCTAAAATATTCGATTTATTTAAAAATAGCAGATGATAGCTTGAACATATTCAATACTGAAGAATACTGGATCGACTTACCAATCAAATACAGGGTTCCATCCTTGATTTGCATATCTGAATCGAAACAGAACGTCTGTAGCAATAACAAGAGCATTACCGTTTATGAATATTATCTCGAGCCAACTACAATGGGTAACCCAAGAGTGCTAATAAGCTCTTTAGATATGTTATCGCAATTAGCCACATCGATGAATCCTGATTCGAAACAAACATATCTCGAACATCGTTTCATATTCAAAATCATAACCTCTACAGGAAGTGCATTATCGTTAATCGGAATATCTTGCATCCTCTTATCGGCTGTATTTTTAAAAGATTGGTTCAGAGAAAGATTCAACACGACACAATTATCTATAGCTCTAGCATTAGAAATTATTTTCCTTCTCGTTAATCACAGTATCATAAAACATATCGGTTATTTAATTTTCTTTTACAGCATTTTGGCCCAGTTCGCTTGGATGTTGTTGATAGCTCATCATCAATATCGTAAATTTATCAAGGTGTTCGATTCTGCACGTTTAAACATGACAAAATCGTTAATATTAGGTTGGTTATCTCCAGCCTTGATTATCCTAATCCCTTCAGTGCTCTACAAGGACTGCTTTAAATGCGATTTATGCTCTAAAACCCAGGAGATTTTTAATTACTTCGTCATCATTCCGATATGCTGCGTTATCGTTATAAATTTCATCGTCTTTATAAGAGTCATCTACAATATTTCCAAAGATAAAAGCGCTGAAACGAATCCCAAAGTAAAGCGGGCGAAAATACGGGCGACGATTGCACTTCCTTTTCTAATGGGTCTCTCTTGGGTTTCTATTTTCACTCTATTCATGCCATCTTTATGGATCTCTCTTGGCGGTTCTTATATCTTTCACATCGTCACTTCCTCGCAAGGATTCGTCCTGTTCATTTTCACCGTTTTTCTCGATGAAAAAACGAGGAAACAGTGGCGTATTAAACAGGAGGTGTTATTCAAAAGAAGGTAATTACTGATAGAATGGCGTCGCCAAACTTTTTTGACAGTTGTGGAATGTAATTTTAAGAAGGAAGAAATTGAATTTTATTTGAATATTGCATAATTGTATTCGTATTATTTTAGTACAAAAATGTTTTATATGTTATTTTGTATGTGTTGTATTTTTGTTAATAAATTGTGTTTTAACGAAATTGTTTTTCTATAAAATATGTCTATATACAGGGTGTAACAGGACGTTAACTTGATTTTACTTAGTGACGTATTTCTTCGGTATGCAGAAGGGTTCATGAATGATTATTGGAAGTTAGACAGCTACTAAGATGGGCTATTGAAAATTATTTTCGCTTGTGTGCAAATACTATACAGAGTGTTAGTATTTACCGACCTAATATGTTAAATTTCAAACACTAATAACTTCGTAATTTTAAATGGAACAACCTGTATATTTTTGTCGCAAACGGTAGAAAATTAAATTCTTCATCAAATGATATTACATTTCCCTAAACCTAAAATGAATATTTTAGGAGCTATTCGCAAATTATGTGAATGTATATTATTTTAATGACAGTTCGATAGCGTGTTAATAAAGAAACCCAAGCAGCATCAAAGTATCGGTAACCGAGATCGAGAACTTCATACAAGTCGTTGTTACGTTAATATTACTAAAAAAACGACTTTCTAGTTTTTCCTACTTTTATTTAAACTTTGTAGTCAATATTACTACAATTTGGAACTTAATAGTTTCGGTACTTCTAGGTAGCTTTTAAAGTTTCTTGAATGGGACTGTTACTATATAAAATAACTTTAAGGTGGCACAAACTTAACGCCTTGTAACGATATTTTGTTACTAATATTTCACTTCAAAGTTTTTATTACTTTATGGTAGTGTTGAAAGTAACTACAACGTCGTTTCTACTTTTGAAATTCCTTTAAAGTTATGGAACTGTGTAGTAATATTTAAGGTAAAATTAATGACCTCGCTACTCACGAAAACTACTTCACAGTAAGTTTTACTTCCCACTCTGCCAATACTACTTTGCAGTAATTTCTGTAAAACGGGCCATATTTACTGACAAAATGTAGGACGCCATTACATTAATTTCAATTTCCTTATTGTACAACAATAGCAGTATCCTCAAAATATCATCAAGAAAAAGATAAATTAAAACGAAACTGAATTCCTATAATTAGAAGAAAGGTTAGAAAAACATTTTAACACCTTTCACCAATTTCATGCATTTTTTTATTGTCTTGACCGAGCATAACATTTAGGTTACCTGCTTTTGTAGATTTTATTTTAATTTAGTTTTATTATCGCCTTGATAATGACAGCATTGCTGTTGAAACGCGTCGGTGTTTTAGTTAAAACTTGTTTGGTGTTCAGTGGGTTAAAGTGTTTAGTGTTCTATTTTGATCTTAGTTTTCCACAAAAAAAGACCCAAATAAACACCAACGGTAAAAGTGGGTGGATCTGGTCAGAGGTAAAAGCATTGTCTAGAAATCTTAAAGATCTTTACCAAATTTGCAAAACAAGTAATGATCAAACTATGTGGCTGCACTATAGGAACAGAAAAAGGGAATATCACGCAACAATAAAGTCGTGTAAACAACAGTACAACGATAATGTCATTCTGAATTCAGAAAACAAATCAAAATCAGCGCGGAAAATTATTAATAATACTATTAATACAAATACAAATAAATCTAAAGGAATCAGTATCGTAGACAATAGTGTTGAAGTCGACGACCCTAAAGATTTGGCTAAACGCTTTGGTGAGTTTTTTATACCACCTCCTAAGTTACTAGGTAAACATGTAACTAAAGTCAGTACTCAACAAATCAACAAAAACGTAAACAGTTTGTATCTTTACCCTACGAATGCTGTCGAAGTTGAGGGTGTAATACGCACGCTTGCCGGAAAAATGTCGGCTGGGATTGACGGTGTGTCATCAAAGATTTTGAAATTGGTTGCGCATTGTATCTCTCCGCCACTGGTTGATATCATTAATTCGATGTTTTCAACAGGCGTCTTCCCCAAAGCCTTAAAACATGCAAAGATGTTACCAGTCTTTAAAAAGGGTGATCCTAAAAATATAAACAATTACCGGGCAATTTCTGTGTTATCATCTTTTTCTAAAATTATCGAAAAGATCTTGCATAACGGATTAGTCTCCTTCTACAGTAAAAATAATATAATTACAAGCCGTCAGTATGGTTTCTTACAAAATAAGTGTTGTGAAGATGCAATTAATGACTCATTAACTGACATTCTTGAAGGTCTTGACGGCGGGGGACTGGTCTGCGGTGCTTATTTTGATCTAAGCAAGGCATTCGATTTAATTAATCATGATATGTTGTTGCAGAAATTGGAGGGATATGGTGTTAGAGGAGTTGCTTTGAATATATTTCAATCTTATCTGAGTGATAGACGAGCGACTGTCTGTGTAACCAAAACCGTCGATAATATACGGAAAAATTCTTACAGTGAGCAGTAATATATCGCTCAAGGTGTCCCTCAGAGATCAATCCTCGGACCGCTACTATTTGTGACATTCATTAATGATTTGCACGTCTCAGTTAAAAATTGCACATTATATCAATATGCCGACGATACATCCTGTATAATAGTAAATTCTTCATATGAAACGTTATCGAAAAGTACCAATAGAATTGTATCGGATGTGATAACATGGTGTGACAATAACTTACTATGTCTAAACTTAAAGAAGACCTCATTTTTGGTCTATCATACTCAAGGTAGTAGGGAGTCATTGTATGTTAGAGGTCAAGATGATTCGCTGCCACTGTCTTCTAGTACCAAGTTTTTAGGCCTTACCTTGGATGAGTCAGTTAACTGGCGTGAACATATTGCAGAGATGTCAAAAAAATTAAGTAGCGCTTTCTTTTGGATACACAGCCTAAGAGACTCTGTAAGTTTATCAACTTTGAGAATGTTTTATTTTTCTTTTATTCACTCTCGTATCGGATACGGCATACTGGCATGGGGGCAAGCTTCGGGCGTAAAATCACTCTTTGTATTACAAAAAAAGATTATCCGTTGCATGCTTTTTTTGCCCTCAAGAACTTCCTGTAAGAGTCATTTTTTATTAAAGAGGCCATTTTTGGTAAATTTAGCTTCGTCAGTCCAAATGATTTTCTTCGTAAAATTTTCGTCGTTCTGACAAGCTATGGTGAAGAATCCACAAAAATTGACCCTATTTAAGAAATCCTGCGGATGTAAGTGCTGCTGGTATGTCTTCTTAATACCCAATAAATTCAGGTAAGGTTAATAGCTGTCTTCTGCATACCAAAGAAATACGTCACTAAGTACACTACAATGCATTTGATAAAATTTTCATAAAAATCAAGTTATAGCTATAAAACGGTAATGCTTACACCAATCGAAATAAATGATCTATACGCCAAATTTGTAGCTGAATTCAATTGTTTGAAAAAATTGGGTACATTTAAAAAAATGAAATTGACTGATGTGCTTCCAGCGAAACCGTTTTTGCCGTCTAATTTGACATCTTTTATATCCTACATGTCTTATATTTGAAACTAATAATTTACGAGGCTTGTTTTTTTTTAATGCTCACATAACTCATCAATATTTATCCGGTGTGTCATGGAAATAAACGTTCTCAAACATAATAATTAATAATAGATATCTAAAAGAAAAACAACTTCATCAAAACACAATTTATTAAGAATAATACAATACATACATACATAATAAGATATAATACATTTCTGTGATAAAATGCAGCAAATAGATAATATTCAATTATTCTTTCATTAAAGTTACATTTTATAACTTGCAACAAACATAATATAAAAATATATTTATGCAACTGCTTTCTTTTTGTAAATTATTTTAAATTGGCGACCTCGTTTATTATTACTCCTCTTTAATAACATCTCCCATTTCATACGCCACTGTTTTCTCGATTTCTCCTCGAGGAAAACGGTGAAAATGGACAAAACGAATCCTTGCGATGAAGTCACGATGTGAAAAACGTAAGTACCAGCAAGAGAGATCCATACAGATGGCATAAATAGAATGAAAATAGAAAACCAAGAGAGACCCATTAAAAAAGGAAGTGCAATGACGGCCCTTATTTTCGCTCTCTTCACTTTGGGATTTGTTTCAGCACCTTTGTCCTTGAAAATATTATACATTACTCTCATATAAACAATAAAATTTATAACGATGACGCAGCATATAGGAATGATGACGAAGTAATTAAAAATCTCCTGGGTTTTAGAGCACAAATCGCATTCAAAGCAGTCGATGTAAAGCACTGAAGGGATTAGGATAATCAAGGCTGGAGATAACCAACCCAATATTAACGATTTTGTCATGTTTAAACGTGCAGAATCGAACACTTTGATAAATTTACGATATTGATGGTGAGCTATTAACAACATCCAAGCGAATTGGGCCAAAATACTATAAAAGAAAATCATATAACCGACATGTTTTATGATACTGTGGTCGATGAGGAAGAAGATTATTTCTAACGCTAGAGCTATAGATAATTGTGTCGTGTTGAATCTTTCTTTGAACCAATCTTTTAAGAATACGGCCGATAAGAGGATGGAAGATATTCCGATTAACGATAGTGTACTTCCTGTATAGGTTATGATTTTGAATATGATTCGATGGTCGAGATATGTTTGTTTAGAATCAGGATTCATGGATGTGGCTAATTGTGACAAAATATCTAAAGATGTTACGGTCACATCTGCGACAGGTATTATATCAGAATTAGGAGAATATCCAAAAACCATAGCGCTTCTATTGTTGTGACATATATTACCTTTCGGTTCAGCTATGCAAATAGACCAGAAAATATCGTTTTTTATTTCTAAACTAAACCAGTATTTTTCGATACTGAATATGTTAAAATTGTTAACATCATTATCTATTGTTTTTAAATAAAATGACCACCGTGTAGAGACTTCAGTCGCGCTGTCAAAATGAAGGACTACAATTCTGCTCTTGCAAGTGTATGGCATACTTCGAGTCGGAGCCATATTCGGAATGACAAATGCAACAAATACTATGATGGAATTAATATCTGATTGATTATGAAATCGTACGACAACTTCGACATTTCTATCGTTTACGTAATCGCCTTTTATATCTGGAGATGTGAAATCTTTAATAGTGTAAGCGTAATCCGTTCGGTTTTCGTACCGATTACTGTATAAAACAATATCTAAAAACAAAGGAGTATTGTACTGTTTTTGTATTAACAGAAAATTATCGTGTTGAAATATCCCCATTGAAGTTGTAACAAGCCAAAGATACACAAATAGTGATAGTATACACACATGCACTTCAGTACAAAATTCTGAAACTTGGTATGCTAAAAAATCTAAACCTTTGTCCATTACTTCAAGTACATGCATATCATAAAAACTGCGTAATAATATTTCCACTTCAATATAATTTTGTACTTCAATGCTTGTGTTGATAGTGTTATGCCAACAATATAATTTACTGTAACGACAACATTTTGCAAACTGATATATTTGCTTTGTATGATGAGAAGCTTGCTCTAAACAGTTTATTTCACCATTCACCATATATTCTGCTCTTCCATTTTCGCACGCCATCTGAGGTATATAAAGATCACTCTCCATGCAGATATTTTCCGGATAATAATAGTGCGATGGCGTATCGGGAACTTCTCGCCAAATTATAGTAGAATGATTAGTACTCGTTGTATTAGCCGGGCAATATTTACTAGAAGAAAGCGATGCGAAATTAAGAAATAACATTTCCTGAACCTCACAGAAAGAAACCGCGCAACCTTGAGCGTCAAAATCGCTTAATTTAAATTCGTTCTTTGGCCCGATACGTTTACCACTGAATCGAATTAAAGGTACGTCGTAATTAGCGCACATACCAGGCGTGTGAATCCCTAACAATTCGTTCTCGTTTTGGATGATAATCGACGAGAACTTTGAATTTAAAGTTAACAACATTACAACCCGAAAATTCAGCTTTTCGATTACGGTTAAATTTCTGCTTGCCTGGTTTAAAAATGGTTGTGGAATATTGATGGATAATTCTAGATTGGTTTCGTTCATTTCATCTCCGGATTGATTCTGGTATAATTCAATAATTTGTCGGTCTTTGTACAATACGAACCCGGAAATGTTATTAGAAAATGGGTTCCAAGCTTTGAAAATGTAATCAGGATTTATTAAAGTAAATGCATCGTTATTATGTTTCACGTGTGATACTAATCTAAGCAGAATATACGGAACCAACTTTAAGCTCCAATACTCATATTTAACAGCTAATACTTTAATAACAGACATAATTAAATCAACATAATTTTTGAATATCATTGTTTCAAGCAAATCATCCAAGCATTTAGTTAACGCTAGCATATCTACTATTTTTAAATATAGCTTTGAATTGAGAAATCTTATCAGAATTACATGATTTTTACTTGAACAAGCTAACAAAAGATCTCTTGTATCGTTAGTGAAGTCCTCAAATGGTTTCTTGAAACATAACTCGAATAAAGGCGGATTAGGTAAAACAAAACATACTTCATTGCTTGAATTTACGACAATATGCTTGTCTAGAAATCGCCTCACAATCTCACGTAAATCATCGTCGGTTAAATTGCTGATTCGTTCGCCAATTTCCAACGGGACGAATCTCTTCGGTGACTCCTAAAATAAATTCGTGCACTCTTTAGTTGATACAATACTTTGAGCGTATTTATAAATCGAACCTGTTTTAAAATATCGTTGCTCACAATGTTGGCCCAAGCACTCCCAATATATGAAGAAACAAACAGGAGATTTAAGAGTGTTTTGATAAATTTTAGTTTCGGCATCGTTCTAAACGTATTGAAGCCATTAATAGGAAAGAAGGTTTACGAAATTAACTGACGTGTTTAATTAGTTTGATTTAGTTCGTGCACAGGATGTTTGTTTATTTCTGGCGATAATAAATAATTGGTCTAAATTAGTGCCTACGAAATTTTAATTAGTTTTATATTTTTATATTACATGTACCAAAAGAGGTTTTCTTTTTGGAAGATTTTGGAAGGATTGGACTCAATTTAATTCCTTCTTAAATTATAAAATTAGATGGTATTCCGATGTATATAATGTATATATGTATTAATTAATAACACTGGTCAACAGGGTTTTTTTTTTCTTACACTCTGATCCGTGTACCGGGTGTCCAATTTTCGATGGTTTTGGGGGGTATCTCCCTTATTCGTAAAGATAGACAGTTGCGGTTTTCGCATTACTTTGCTACTTTTTTGTGAAACGAAAGATGCCGTGAACAAAATTTTCATAGCTCACTTCGTTTTCGAGATACAGGGTGATTTTGAAAATATTGCATTTTGGAACCTCCCTCGTATCTCAGTTATCGTTTAACTTATCGAAAAGGTAAAAAATGATTTTATGCAGTTTTTTACGTAGACTCCAGTGGCGTAGATAGATTTTCGCTGAAGACTGTAATTTCTTAGATATCAGTCAAAGTTAGGTTTTTTTAAATGGGACACCCTATATATTTTTGTCGGTTTGGTTAAGCTTTTTACAAGCTTTTCAAAAATATATAACACTTTAGATATATTTGCATTTTAAATTTAAAATATAATTTTTTTTGTTAGTAGGCCATGGCGAATAAAAAAAACAACTGCGTTTTATGTCAATTTACGAGTTTTAGGTGGTTTATGTCAGAATAGTGTCAGAATCGGTCAGAATATTCAATATTTATTTTTATATTTATTATTTACCGTTTTGTGTCAGAATTTTTCTTTATCATGGGCGACAACGCGGTCTTCGAAAACAATGAAAAGTTCGACATGCTTGTTACTTACATCCAATGTAACGAAAACGCAGACGAGGCATTGGAATTATATTTCAACAGGTAATAAAATAAATATATATATATTTTTTCCATTTTACTTAAATTACACGATGATGTCCCTGAAGATATCCAGAAAGAAGGCAACCAGATAAAAGGATTTTTTAAGACTAAAGTCGAATTTAATCGAACACGGATCGTTCGTTAAACCCCGGCCTAAAAGCTACAACAAGGAAAATCGTGTGATTGATGAAATAAATGTATTGGCTTCTGTTGAATCAATTCCAACCAGTTCTTGTAGACAAATAGAAAATTCTGTCGGAGTTATTAAATCAACAGTTCAAACCATTTTTAAAAAACACAAATTTAAACCCTATAAGTACCTACCATTTGGTCCAAAATTTACATCCTGGTCACGCACAACGACGGATAGAGTTTTGTAATTGGTATTTGCAAATGGTTAACATAGAGAATAATTTTGAAAGAATCGTCATATGGTCAGATGAGGCGCACTTTACCAGTGCTGGTATACTAAACCGGCAGAATAGTAGATTTTGGTCACAGGAAAATATCTATGTTATATTTCCACGTGAACGGCAAGGCAGGTTTGGCTTTAATGTTTCATGTTTTATTCTCGGAAGTAATCGTATATCGTATATTCGAAGGCCTCGACATTCTGGAAAACGTTGAGCCGGAAATAATTGAAGATGTTTCTTTGGCGCGCCTTAATAACTTGTTTTCGCAGCAAGACGGAGCGCCTGCTCATAATGCGCAAATTGTAAGAACATATCTTGACAATAACTTTCCAGGTCACTGGATTGGAACAAATGGACCCATAAGATGGGCACCAAGGTCACCGGATCTATCCGTTCTGGATTTTTTCTTGTGGGGATATCTACAAAACAAGATTTATAAGGTGCAGTATCAAACACTGCAAGAATTAAGGAAGGCTACTGAAGAGGCCTTTAGAAGCTTACAAGCACGGCCATTTATTATTTTGAATGCGTTAAGGCGCATACGCACTATGTGTGAAACTTGTGGAACAATTTGAACAATATTTATAAAAACATAATTATTTTTATTATTATTCTAAATTCTTAAATTCCTTGTAAAACTAAGTTCTGTGTTTTACTTTTGTAAGTTATAATGTAGTTATTAATTAGAATTTTCATTCAAATGCAAATATATCTAAAGTGTTATATATTTTTGAAAAGCTTGTAAAAAGCTTAACCAAACCATCAAAAAATATATAGGATGTCTTATTTAAAAAAACATAACTTTGACTAATATCTAAAAAATTACAGTCTTCAGCGGAAATCTATCTACGCCACTGGAGTCTACGTAAAAAACTGCATAAAAAACATTTTTACCTTTTCGATAAGTTAAACGATAACTGAGATACGAGGAGGGTTCCAAAATGCAATATTTTCAAAATCACCCTGTATCTCGAAAACGAAGTGACCTATGAAAATTTTGTTTACGGCATCTTTCGTTTCACAGAAAAGTAGCAAAGTAATGCGAAAACCGCAACTGTCTATCTTTACGAATAAGGGAGATACCCCCCAAAACCATCGAAAATTGGACACCCGGTACGTTATGGACTTTTTCATTGTAATTCTGAAAATATTTTCAAAAATTGGCTATCACATCAGGTTTCTGAGAAATGCTTTTCTTATACATATATGTATTCAATGTATTGTATGTCTAAAGATATTTTCTTATGAGTAAGTTAAAGAAAACTATCAAGTTATTATCATGCTAACGGGCATGTCTGGACACACAACAGGATTTAACATGTTTGGGCTTCATTTGTACGTCATAATCGTCAAACAACTCCCTTTTCTTTCTCTAGAACCAATCAAATCAAGGAATTAATAGACCTGTGCATAATATATGAGACCCTACAGACACGTTATTCGACTCAAATTGATTCAATGTTTGGTAGTAACACTAATTAAACGTTAATTCGGTAAGCCTATGATTTGGCGAAAGCAAAAAGATCATTCGACAAACTGCTACTTTTGCTGTGCAAAGACCTTCGGGTTTTCCAGTAAAAACAAGGATAAAATTACCTATCCTAATTTACCTTCTGCCACTCGTCCAGTTCCTCATTCGGAAGCTTTACCAGTATCAAGTCCTATGAATGTTTCGAACCAAGAATATGTTGAAACCCAGACAGAAGAATTCATTTCAGAGTTGTCGGACAGAGATGAAGAATATTTGCCATCTCAAGGAGGACGCGCCTCCTTTAATAATTCAATTGGAATTAAATGACCCAGTTCGAGATTTCAATTTATCAAAAACTCAGAAAGGCAGAAATATTAGGATCAAGACTGCAAGGATGGAAGTTGTTAGCTCCGGGTACGCGTATTTCTGTAGGTGTATCGAAATCGCCAGAAAGAACTGTCACAGTATTTTTCAACTGAAAAAGGTCTTTTTGATTTTGCAAAAATGTTGACGGTTTAATGCGAGAATTAGATTACAAACTCCAACCGGAAGAAAGGCGTCTTTTTATAGATGCTTCTAAATTGAGTTTGAAAGCTATCCTTCTACATATAGGAAACATCTACCCTTCTATTCCTGTTGGTCATGCCGTGCACTAAAATCAATTACAAAACCTATAAATGGTATCATCAGTGTTGATCTCAAAGTAATTGCAATTCTACTTGGTCTACAACTTGGATTCACAAAGTATTGCTGTTTCCTTTGTGAATGAGGAATATTGTACCAATCCTTTCAAGATTCAGGACAAGTTTATCAATAGCAAGCCACTCTTTAAGTTCATTAAATATATCGCCATATGTTCCAAACATTCTTCAATTATACAAAACAACTAATAAAGCTTATAGGAATAAAATTGAGGAAACGAAGAGGCTCTACTACGATAATCTACTAATAAATTCTCACAACAAATCAAAAACTCTGACAAATTAATCTGATTCTGCTGTAAAAAACCTATCCATTAGAAACCAGCAGGGTGTTGTGATCACGTATGTAGAAGGGGTTGCGGCATTATTTAGAGATCATTTTGCAATTCAGCAGAGCCGTCCCACTCACTTTTTGAATCGTGCGGGTGATGGGGGTTCTGCATTCTATCTAATGCCAACTGATAGGTTTGAAGTTGGTGGGATCCTGAATGATGTGGCAACCAAGCACTCGGGGGGAATTGATGATGTACCATGTTCTCTCATGAAGCATGTTTCCATGTATAT
Source organism: Holotrichia oblita (assembly GCA_023690525.1). Classification (NCBI taxonomy): domain Eukaryota; kingdom Metazoa; phylum Arthropoda; class Insecta; order Coleoptera; family Scarabaeidae; genus Holotrichia; species Holotrichia oblita. Next base: position 231,050,983 of record CM043015.1, on the reverse strand, counting down.
AGTGGTGCCGTTGGTATATATTATTAATCGTTGTTTGTCTGAGGGGATTTTTTCTAGTAGTTTAAGAATTAATAAAACTATCCCTGTTTACGAGAAGGGAGACGTGCACGACGTAGCTAATTATAGACCAATATCTCTGCCTTCCGTATTTGCAAAAATATTGGAAAAAGTAATAAACAACAGACTAATTAATTATTTAGTAAAACATAATTTTATATCTCCTACTCAGTTTGGATTTATCGCCGGAAAATCTACATGCGATGCTATTTGTCACGCACTTACTGAGATATATAATAATTTGGACAAGAAATGTGCTGTTGCGGGTGTATTTTTTGATCTCACTAAAGCGTTCGACGTCATTGATCATCCAGTGTTAATAAATAAGATGCAGGCATTAGGGATTTATGGGATAGCTAGTGACTGAACTTTAAAATTTTAGGCCAATTTGAGATATATTTTTTCTTGTCAACATTTCGCAATAAAGATCCATTGTCTATAAAATTATTCGCCCAATATTATTTCTATTATTGGTAAAATGAATATTCAAGAGCGTTTAACAAGCTTGGACCATTATGTACTGTTTTGCATATCTGGATGTTATCCCTTTCACGTTCTTCAAACACAGACATGCAATTTGTACTATAACTAAATATCCTATAAAATATTGACCACCAAACCATCAACAGTAAGAACAATTGTGATATAAATGTTTCTTTTGAGTATTCTGTACCCATTAATTAAAACGGGATATAAATTAGATTGAGATTGTCTCTTTGAGACTCGCGCGAACATCTACCTCTCTAATTGGTTGGTAGACCCTCACGAGTGTATGTGGTGTCAGCGGAACTTTGCCATTAGAGCACCCACCCGGACATAATCCGAGTGTCAAAACAAAGAGAGGATCCGACGAACGAAAGAGAGCTATAGAGGTACAACTCTCGCACTAAGGTTTATCTCGTTGCATCTAAGCAAAATTTGACTTGCAACCAGCGTGCAGTGGCGTGGCTGTATCAGTTTAGAATCATCTAAATGTTTCGCTACAGCGAAATTGTCAATGGTAAGTAGCGTCTCCTTTAAAAATCCAGATAATAAAGGTAAAAGTCATCATAGTACAATAACGAAACAATTGCAAATTTGATCTAAAATACAATTTATTAACAATAATACAATAGAAACATAATAAAATAATAATACATTTCAACACAACATTTGACATTTAAATAATATTCAATTATTCTTTCATTAACGTTACATTTTATAACTTGCAACAAACATAATATAAAAATATATTTATGCAACTGCTTTCTTTTTGTAAATTATTTTAAATTGGCGACCTCGTTTATTATTATTCCTTTTTAATAACATCTCCCATTTCATACGCCACTGTTTTCTCGATTTCTCCTCGAGGAAAACGGTGAAAATGGACAAAACGAATCCTTGCGATGAAGTCACGATGTGAAAAACGTAAGCACCACCAAGAGAGATTAATACAGATGGCATAAATAGAATGAAAATAGAAAACCAAGAGAGACCCATTAAAAAAGGAAGTGCAATGACGGCCCTTATTTTCACTCTCTTCACTTTCGGATTTGTTTCAGCACCTTTGTCTTTGAAAATATTATACATTACTCTTATATAAACAATGAAATTTATAACGATGACGCAGCATATAGGAATGACGACGAAGTAATTAAAAATCTCCTGGGTTTTAGAGCACAAATCGCATTCAAAGCAGTCGATGTAAAGCACTGAAGGGATTAGGATAATCAAGGCCGGAGATAACCAACCCAATATTAACGATTTTGTCATGTTTAAACGTGCAGAATCGAACACTTTGATAAATTTACGATATTGATGGTGAGCTATTAACAACATCCAAGCGAATTGGGCCAAAATACTATAAAAGAAAATCATATAACCGACATGTTTTATGATACTGTGGTCGATGAGGAAGAAGATTATTTCTAACGCTAGAGCTATAGATAATTGTGTCGTGTTGAATCTTTCTTTGAACCAATCTTTTAAGAATACGGCCGATAAGAGGATGGAAGATATTCCGATTAACGATAGTGTACTTCCTGTATAGGTTATGATTTTGAATATGATTCGATGGTCGAGATATGTTTGTTTAGAATCAGGATTCATGGATGTGGCTAATTGTGACAAAATATCTAACGATGTTACGGTCACATCTGCGACAGGTATTATATCAGAATTAGGAGAATATCCATAAACCATAGCGCTTCTATTGTTGTGACATATATTACCTTTCGGTTCAGCTATGCAAATAAACCAGAAAAAACCATTTTCTATTTCTAAACTAAACCAGTATTTTTCGATACTGAATATGTTAAAATTGTTAACATCATTATCTATTGTTTTTAAATAAAATGACCACCGTGTAGAGACTTCAGTCGCGCTGTCAAAATAAAGGACTACAATTCTGCTCTTGCAAGTGTATGGCATACTTCGAGTCGGAGCCATATTCGGAATTACAAATGCAACAAATACTATGATGGAATTAATATCTGATGGATCATGAAATCGTGCGACAACTTCGACATTTCTATCGTTTACGTAATCGTCTTTTATATCTGGAGATGTGAAATCTTTAATAGTGTAATCGTAATCCGTTCGGTTTTCGTACCGATTACTGTATAAAACAATATCTAAAAACAAGGGACTATTGTACTGTTTTTGTATCAACAGAAAATTATGATATTGAAATATCCCCATTAAAGTTGTAACGAACCAAAGATACATAAAAAGTGATAGTATACACACATGCACTTCAGTACAGAATTCTGAAACTTGGTATGCTAAAAAATCTAAACCTTTGTCCATTACTTCAGGTACATGCATATCATAAAAACTGCGTAATAATATTCCCACTTCAATATAATTTTGTACTTCAATGTTTGTGTTGATAGTGTTATGCCAACAATATAATTTACTGTAACGACAACATTTTGCAAACTGATATATTTGCTTGGTATGATGAGAAGCTTGGTCGAAACAGTTTATTTCACCATTCACCATATATTCTGCTCTTCCATTTTCGCACGCCATCTGAGGTATATAAAGATCACTCTCCATGCAGATATTTTCCGGATAATAATAGTGCGATGGCGTATCGGGAACTTCACGCCAAATTATAGTAGAATGTTTAGTACTCGTTGTATTAGCCGGGCAATATTTACTAGAAGAAAGCGATGCGAAATTAAGAAATAACATTTCCTGAACCTCACAGAAAGAAACCGCGCAACTTTGAGCGTCAAAATCGCTTAATTTAAATTCGTTCTTTGGCCCGATACGTTTACCACTGAATCGAATTAAAGGTACGTCGTAATTAGCGCACATACCAGGCATGTGAATCCCTAACAATTCGTTCTCGTTTTCGATGATAATCGACGAGAACTTTGAATTTAAAATTAACAACATTACAACTCGAAAATTCAGCTTTTCGATTACGGTTAAATTTCTGCTTGCCTGGTTTAAAAATTGTTGTGGAATATTGATGGATAATTCTAGATTAGATTCGTTCATTTCATCTACGGGTTGATTTTGGTTTAAGTCAATAATTTGTAGATCTTCGTACAATACGAACCCGGAAACGTTATTAGAAAATGGGTTCCAAGCTTTGAAAATGTAATCAGGATTTATTAAAGTAAATGCATTGTTATTATGTTTCACGTATGATACTAATCTAAACAGAATATACGGAGCTAATTTTAAGCGCCAATACTTATATTTAACAGCTAATACTTTAATAACAGACATAATTAAATCAACATATTTTTTGAATATCATTGTTTCAAGCAAATCATCCAAGCATTTAGTTAACACTAGCGCATCTACTATTTTTAAATATAGCTTTGAGTTGAGAAATCTTATCAGAATTACATGATTTTTACTTGAACAAGCTAACAAAAGATCTCTTGTATCGTTAGTGAAGTCCTCAAATGGTTTCTCGAAACATAACTCGAATAAAGGCGGATTAGGTAAAACAAAACATACTTCATATCTTGAATTTACGACAATATGCTTGTCTAGAAATCGCCTCACAATCTCACGTAAATCATCGTCGGTTAAATTGCTGATTCCTTCGCCAATTTCCAACGGGACGAATCTCTTCGGTGACTCCTAAAATAAATTCGTGCACTCTTTAGTTGATACAATACTTTGAGCGTATTTATAAATCGAATCTGTTTTAAAATATCGTTACTCACAATGTTGGCCCAAGCACTCCCAATATATGAAGAAACAAACAGGAGATTTAAGAGTGTTTTGATAAATTTTAGTTTCGGCATCGTTCTAAACGTATTGAAGCCATTAATAGGAAAGGAGGTTTACGAAATTAACTGACGTGTTTAATTAGTTTGATTTAGTTCGTGCACAGGATGTTTGTTTGTTTCTGGCGATAATAAATAACGTCTAAATTAGATGGAAATTTTAATTAGTTTTATATTTTTATATTACATATACCGAAAATGCGTTTTTTTGAAGGGATTGTTATTTCGAAATTTTGTACCAGATTGGTTCCGAGTGAATTCTTAAAGATCTTTTAATTTTTCTTCGACCGATACAATGTCGTACGACGTTAATTCTTCCTTACTTCATATCTTAATTAGAAACTTAGAATTAGGTTTCTTTTTTTTTTTACTGAAAGTATATACATATGTTGAACGTATGTAGAAAAATTTCTACATACATTCTTTCAATTGGGCAAGAAAAGATTTGTCCCAATGGCAAAAGGTATTTTCCTTTAATACGAAACCACATTTGCAGTTCACATACGAAGGGTTCTCAGTTTTAATGTTTTTAATTTTTTGCAGACATGGCACGATCAGTAATAGACCAAATAATAACAAAGATGGACCTATCATCAGGACAGGTATCTCTGGAGATCAAGCGGTGCCACAACCTTCTTTTTTGTATCATTTATTTTTGCATATACAGGATGTCCCAATAGTGCGATGTCGGGCGAAATCTCAATACCAGTTTGAGATACAAAAAAAATTTTGAAATAGAAGATGTTTAATTTTGAAAAGGGCATAACCTAGAAATGCTTTCGTTTATACAGAGTGTCTCAGAAAAGCAGTACCGAATCGAAGTTTATTTTTTCAAATGGAACACCCTATATTTTATTACATTTTTAGAATCTAGTTTTTGAAATATTTGATATTTTCTCTAATAGATGTCATATGCAGATGCTATTTTTCTAAGTCATATCTTACTTATGTTTGACCCCAGAAACTAAATTTTTCGTATGCGAGTAGTCTATACTTGCAATAATTTTTACAAATTGCTAAAACTATTTTATTTAATACAGAGTGTTCAAAAAAGGGAAATCAACATAACAAATTTCAAATTAAAAAATCTCCATTTCCTTAAATGGAATACCTAGTGTTTTTTCATGCTATTTTACTCCTAAAGGAAAGCGCTATATTTTTCCTTAAGCATGTCATATACCTATCTGCAATAGATTTCGAATTATTTTCGTTTTTAAATTCGCTTTATAAAACACTGCATTTCAAACAGCAATATGTTAAAATCAAGATGGCCATGGAAAACAAATAACATTCATCATAACTCTAAACTGTCAGATTGTTTAAAGCAGTATTTTCTATATAAGTCAATTACGTGTTTATGTATTCCTACGTATGATGAATTTTTCACAACCAGAACTTATAAATATGGTTTACGCATTGGGATCGAGCGATCACAATTGTTTCCTTGCAAGTCGCATTTACGCGCAAAGGTTTCCAAATACCGAGCGGCATCCTAACACTTATGCATTTGCCAGGTTAAAAGAACGTTTTCAGAGAACTGGAAGCGTGGACTATGAAAAGAAATTGCAGAGACAAAAACGGGTGGCCAGCACTGAAGAAAATGAACACCTAGTATTGGAAGCTGTAGTGGGAAATCCGCATACGTCAACACGTACGTTAGAAAGCGAAATTGGAATACCGAAAACATCAGCGAACAGAATTATTCGGAAACACAAATTTCACCCATACCATGTACAACCGGTACAAGAACTAAGCCAACAAGATTTTATAAGCAGACGCAACTTCTGTAATTGGGCATTAGACAAGAATTATCAGGAGCCAAATTTCTTCAATAACGTTGTATTCACAGACGAAGCCACATTTCATAAAAATGGGTTTGTTAATCGCCACAATTTTCACTACTATAATAATGAAAATCCTAGAATGATAATTCCACTGGATAATCAGCATAGGTCGTCTCTTAATGTATGGGGTGGAGTTCTTGGACGTTTTGTTATAGGACCATACTTTTGCGATAACACGGTGGATGGAGAATCATTTTTGAATTTCTTACGAAATCAATTTGAGGATATGGTTTTGACAGCTTACCATTAGAAATTACCAGACAAATGTGGTTACAATTAGATGGAGCTCCTCCACATTTTAGCAGATGTGTGAGGCATTATCTGAACGCACATTTTGAAAATAAATGGATCGGTAGAGGAGGACCAGTAATATGGCCCGCAAGATCTCCGGATCTGACGAAACCAGGCTTTTTTTATGGGGTTATGTCAAAACGCAGGTATACAAAACTGCCCCAACAACAGTGGAAGATATGAAATTTAGAATACAACGAGCTTTTGAATCGATTGATGAAAATATGCTTCAAAGGGTGCATCAAAATTTTATTCACAGAATTACTCTCTACCAAGAACAAAATGGTGGACATATTGAACACCTTGTCTAGGGAGTGTCATTGGGGTATAGTTTTGTATTGTATTGTTTTGTATTGGGGAGTAATTTGTATCTTGGAAGTAGGCTGCAGTCTTTATATAGTTCGCTATCTCCAGTTTATATGGCAATTGTGCAGTAATATTTTTGTTTAATTTTCTTATTATTTCTTGCTTTAAATAAAAATTTGTTCTTTTTTTCCTTTTCGTTCTATTAGTTTTACAGCAGTAGACAAATAACTTAATATTGCAGGTATTTCACTGAATAAGATAAAATATTATGCGCAAACAATTCAAATTAGAATAGTGTCTTCGTACTGGTAAGTTCTTTTAGAGCAACATTCATCCTTAAAACATAGAAAAACACACATTTTAATCGGAGCAAATACTATAGTAAGCTATTTGACAGGTTAGAGTTATTATGAGTGTTATTTGTTTTCCATGGCCATCTTAGTTTGAACATATTGCTGTCTTGAAATGCAGTCTTTTATAAAGCGAATTTAAAAACGAAAATGCATGAAAAACACTAGGTATTTCATTTAAGGAAATGGAGATTTTTTAATCTGAAATTTGTTATGTTGCTTTCCCTTTTTTGAACACTCTGTATTAAATAAAATAGTTTTAGCGATTTGTAAAAATTATTGCAAGTATAGACTACTCGCATACCAAAAATTTTCTTTCTGTGGTCAAACATAAGTAAGATATGACTTAGAAAAATAGTATCTGCATATGACATCTATTACAGAAAATATCAAATATTTCAAAAACTATTAGGATTAGATATATACAATGGTATATGAAAAGTATGTTGATTTTATAGTAGATTCTAAAAATGTAATAAAATATAGGGTGTTCCATTTGAAAAACTAAACTTAGATTCAGTACTGCTTTTCTGAGACACTCTGTATAAACGAAAGCATGTTTAGGTTATGCCCTTTTAAAAATTAAACATCTTCTGTTTCAAAATTTTTTTTGTATCTCAAACTGTTATTGAAATATTGCCCGACACCGCACTATTGAGACACCCGGTATATTAAATTATATAATTTGGATATGTTTTTTTTCTTTAGTTTTAATAAGATGATTTTATAAATAAATTATACATTTTTATTATACAGTAAAATAGTTTCTTATAATTTGTTGCTGTTATCTTCTTCCAGCTACCAAATCTGGACTCATCCTATTGAGTGCTACAAGTGCAGATTCTGCATCAATATCTTCAGCATTGTACATGCCAAAATCTAAAGCAAGATCGTAATCATCTAGTGGTATAAGAGGAAGACTACTTTCGATGCACATATTATGTAAAATACAGCTCTGGTGGGGGCGTAGTGCAGCACTCGATGGTTTAATTAACAGCTAAAGCGAAGTTTTAGGACGTTCATTGTTATATGTTGTTCATTCTAAATATGCACCTTTTGGAGTATTTGGATCTGGATTTGCCAAAGGTGTTAGCAGCCATGGTCTTAGGACATATCCTAAATCACCTGTAATACCATTAGTTCTTATATTAGATTGTACTTTCTAAACTAAGAGAAAACTACCTAATAAATAGTAGGTACCTCGTCTGTGCTGATTTAAATTCTGCAAGGCAGAGAACCCGAGAACCGAAGAGCGAAGTCCAAATAACATTTGAAAAATTAAAAAATTAATAGGTATATTTTTTTTTAAGTAAAATTATATGTAAAGTTTTTTTTTTAGTATAATAAGACTATTTAACCCTAAACCTACCAAGGTGTGCTTTTGAGGCACAATTGGTTTTGAAATTGCTGGAAGTTTGTCAGTTAACTGTCCACAGACTGGAGGATTTTTGTATTCTCAAAATAAACTATTTAACACAGAATGACATAAAAATTTTTTTAAATATTTTTCCTATTTTACTAAAAAAATTTAAACATAATTTACCGACACGTCCTACCAAGATGTGTCTTTGAGGCACATACTGTTATTATACTATAAAATGCATTGCTACGTTATTTAAAACTAGGTATGTGGGTATATCCCCCGTAATAAGATATGCTTTATATTTCGGGACTTTCCCCTTGTATGTAAGAACTTCCAGTTGCATATGAAGGGGAATTCCCTAAATGCGTTTTGCTAAAACAGTCAGCTTACAAACTGCATTGCTATCAGTGTATTTGTGACTTTCCTAACGAACGCATTGGTCGTTTTAGGTGTCTATTGGTTAATTTTATTTCTTATTCTACCTAGCGGAGAGTATATAGACCAGGTAAGCAAAATAAAGTTTTGATTGATCCCAGTAAAAATAGATTTGTTGTTTTATGCTTATTTGGTTTTGAAATTTGTGCAGAAAGTATGACTGATTGGTTGACTGACCGACGCCGGCCACTAACTGAAAAGGAGTTGCTCGATGCATTGTACGAAAGTGATGAGGATTTGGGAAGGAATGTAAATGATGGTGAAGATGAAGAAGAGTCAAACGACAAAACCTCTTCTAGTGAAGTGGATTATCAAGAAACTGGCGATGAAGAAAGCGATGAAGAAGAAGGGAGTGACGATAGTGATGCTAATGATGAACCGCCCGGCCATTCGCAAACTTTTATTGGAAAAGATGGTACGGAGTGGAATGCCACGCCGATTGCCAAGGGAAAAACACGTGCACACAACATAATTACAACAGCTTTGAACAAAGTGAAACTTCCACCTGGAGTGCATGTTGATACTCCTTGTGACGCATTCAATTTGTTTTTTGATGATACGGTTATTGGTATTGTGGTTACTTTCACTAATAAGGAGGCTCTTCGTATTTTTGGCGATTTGTGGAAACCAGTTGACGACTTTGAAATTCGTGCTTTCTTGGGCCTTTTGATTACTGCTGGAAGAAATAAACAAGGAATGGTGGACTATAATGAGCTATGGAATCCTTTATATGTATCGAGCGTGTATGTCACGAAATAGATTTACTCAATTATTAAGATTTATTCGTTTTGACGATAAAGCGACCAGAACCCTCCGAAGGCAAAAGGACAAGTTGGCACCAATTAGAGACCTGCGGGAACGTGTTAATACAAACTTGTTGAAATATTATCTTCCTGGCAGTAATCTAACCATCGATGAACAACTGGTGCCTTTTAGACGTCGTGTATCTTTCCGGCAGTACCTGCCAAGCAAGCCAGATAAGTACGGTATGAAAATTTGGTGGATATGCGATAGTGGAACTAGTTATCCGTTACGTGGTATACCATACTTAGGAAAAGAAGGTCTGAACAGAGCAGAAAACTTAGCGCAAAAGGTGGTTGAAGACCTTTGTGAACCTTTTCTGAGAACTAAAAGGAATATTACGTTCGACAACTTCTTCACCAGCTACGAGCTTGCATCCAGTTTGCTTACCACCAAATTTTTTACCTCACAGGCGACGGAATATTGAAAGCAACTTGTTTGGTTTTCAGAAGACAATTACTTTGGTATCTTATGTACCTAAGAGAAATCGCTGTGTCATATTATTATCTACAATGCACAACGACTCCACCATTGATGAGCAAAATAAAAATAAATCTGAAATCAATAAGTACCTACTACAATTCCACGAAAGGAGGGGTGGATACACTTGATCAGATGGTACATACATATTCAGTGAAACGCAAAACTAATAGATGGCCTTTCGTCTATTTTTTCAATATAATTGATGTGGGTGGAGTAGCTTCATTTGTCATTTGGAGAAATATCCATCCTGACTGGCATATTTAGTTAGGTGTTCGGTCCGCGTTAGTGAATGGACATAAAGTTTATGCTCGCTAGAAAATTAAATATTTATTATGCAAAAAGTATAAAAGTATATCGAGTTTTATGTCAAATTATTCACCAAGTTGTGGTGATTAGTAAGATATAATTTTTGTGAAAGAAAACGTTTGAAAATTGGAGTAAAAGTTAAAGAAACTACATATAAAATATTAAAATATTAAGTGTATAAGGAATGTGATGACAAGTAAAATAAAAAAGTGGGTCATAATAAAAAACGATCGTAAATAAAAGTACGTGTATGTGCATATACACACATATAGACAATGTCGAACATATGTTTTGGCTGTAAAGCAGATTTTAAAAGAAATGAAAAAGAAGTTTCTTGTTTTCTTTGTGAAAATAAGTACCACCCAAGATGTGTTGCAGTGAGTGAAGAAACGGCAAAGAAAATAATTGATGGTTGCTGTATTAAGTTTGTTTGTAAACATTGTCAGGATCTAAGTATCCATAAGCAGCTTAGGAATTTGCAGGAAAACTTAAACAATTGTTTGGAAAAAATAAATAATCAAAATACCAATGTAAGTCTATTAAATGAATTGGTGCAATCGACTACTAATAGTAATAGAGATACTGGGTCAACGTATAGCTCTATAGTAAAAAAGAACCAAGTAATTGTTGTTAAACCTGTAAATGACAAACAAAAATGCCAGCAGACGCAACAAGAAATGAAAGATCGAATTGATCTGAATAAAATCGCGGTAGGTGTGGACAAGATAAGAAATATCAGTAGGGGTGGTGTTGTTATTGATTGTACTAATGAAGAGTCTAAGGAAAAGTTAAAAAATACAGTTAAAAAGGAACTAGGAAACAAGTATCAAGTAATTGAACCTAAAGCACTTAATCCTAAAATCATTATAGTGGGAACAGAATCTGAAATTGTTGAAAAGGAAGACGTAAATGTCATTGAAAGTATAATATCACAAAATGATTTAGAAACAGTTGATGGAAATATTAGATCGAAAATTAGAGTACAATGGAAATTTGCTAACAAATATAAACGAAATTATGGAAACGTAATATTAGAGGTTCAATCTGATATATATACAAAAATAATGGAACTAAAGAAAATAAATATAGGATGGAGAAGGTGTGATGTCTACGATTATATTAATGTGATCAGATGTTTCAAATGTGCAGGTTACAATCACTTCGCGAAGGATTGTAAAAGTATGTTAGCCTGTAGTAAATGTGCAGGTGAACATAAATTGAGGGAGTGTAATAGTGAGATTCAGAAATGTGTAAACTGCTTTAAGAATGTAACGAAATACAAGGTGGATATTGATTACAATCACTCAGCTAGTGACAAAAACTGTCCCTGTTATATAAGAGTAGTAGAAAAAATAAGATCAAAGGTGGTATACCAATAGCAATTAAAAGATTTGGATACAGAAGGACATATGGTAGTTCTTAACGCACAAGGATTTTTAAACAATAAAGACTTAATACTGCAGTTGATGGATACATGGCAACCACTACTATTAGGCTGTGTCGAGACGCATATTGATGATGAAGTTACTGATAATGAAATATTAATTGAAGGGTATAATGTTATTAAAGCAGTCACAACCAACAAAAGGACAGGAGGAGTCTTGGTGTACGTAAAGATAGATATACCATATAAAGTGGTTAAGATTTATACAGATCATTATATTTGGCTTATTTGCATTGAAATTCAAATCATAGGTGAGAAAATGCTACTAAACGTATTGTATCATCCTCCTCAAACAGCTGACAATTTGTTTCTTCAATACCTTGAGGAATATATAGAGGAAATCTTAGATTATAACGGTAAAATAATTTTAACAGGAGACTTCAATTTGGACTTCAACAGTAATACTTACTACTGCGATAAGATTAAAGATTTGCTTTATCGAAATGCCCTACATCAAATTGTAACACAGTACACTAGAATCACCAGTACATCTAGAACGCTTATAGATTATATTATAACAAATGATAAAAATCTACGCCACAATGTCCACTTAACACCTAGAATAGGAGATCATTGTATATTATCAATGCAGCTTATGGAAAATACGAATATACCTAAAAAAGATGTGAAAGTCATAAAACGTGATTTTAAAAACTATGATAGAGATATTTTACATAGCAGAATATTTGATACTGAATGGAATAATGCAGCGGACATAAATGAAATGGCTAAGACTTGGAGGGGTAATATACAAAATATCATAGACGGAATGTGTCCTATAAAGGAAATCTTGATCCCTGTGAGACATAAAGCAAATAAATGGATAACTGCCTCTGTTCTACGTGAAATGAAAATAAGAGACGATAAATACAAGATAGCAGTTGCTACTGATTCGTTAGAGAGTTGGGAGGAATACAGGAGACATAGAAATAAAGTAGTATATTTAATAAGGAGTAAAAAGAGGAGCATCTTAGAAATATAATAGATGGCAATAAATCTAATTCATCAGAATTATGGAAAAACTTGAAATTGCAATTGAAAAATGACCAGACCAAACAAGATGAAATAGTGTTTAATGGACATAAAATTAAGGAAACGAAGGATATAGCGAATAGATTTAATGAATACTTCATATATAGTATAGAAAATATACTAAAAGGTATACGTAGACCAAGTGATATGATAAGGAATAGTACTGTCCTAGAGGTAACAACAGAAAAATTACATCAGTTTACAAATGTCACAATGACTGAATTGAAGTGTATGATTAAAAATATAAAAAAATGTGGTGACGTTGCAGGGGATGGAATAACATCAAGAGTGTTGCAGGATGTGTGTTTAAGTTCGGCTAATAGACTTCTGGATGTAATCAACGCTTCGTTGCAACAAGGGAAAGTTCCCGAAGATTGGAAGACAACATATGTGGTGCCAGTGCCTAAAGTCAGTGGAACTCAACTTTGTGAAGAATTTAGACCGATTAATACTGTACCGTGTTACGAAAAAATTTTAGAGTTGTGTGTACATAATCAATTAAATGACTATTGTAAGAGAAATCAAATTATTTGCTCCAAACAATCAGGATTTAGGGAAAAACACTCCTGCGAAACAGTATTAGTTAACATATGTAATAAGTGGTTAAAAGCTGTAGACAATGGATATATAGTATTAGCGGTTTTTTTAGATTTTAGTAGAGCGTTTGAGACTATTAATAGAAATTTATTATTAAAAAAATTAGAAAGTATGGGTATTGTGGGTAGAGTTAACGATTGGTTTAAATCTTATCTAACTGATCGTTACCAGGTAGTTAAGTACGAGGGAGAAATATCTGAAAGGAGATGTACAAGATATGGGGTTCCGCAAGGAACGGTGTTGGGACCATTGCTTTTTGGCTTATATGTTAATGAGTTGATGGATAGACTTAAGAATTGTGAAGTGTGTATGTTTGCGGATGACACAATGTTGTATATATGTGGTAATGATATTGAAAATATGGCCAAAATAATTAATGATGAGCTTGTTTTAGTTTATGAGTGGATGTGCAATAATAGTATAAGTATTAATGTTAAAAAATCGAAATTTATGGTTATAGGTAGCAAATACAAATTGAATAATGTTAATGTTAATATTAATGGGATTCAAATTAATATACACAGTAATATGTTAGAACGTGTTGATAGCATAAAATATCTGGGGGTACTGTTAGATAATAACTTATTATTTAAAGAAAATGTTAAATATGTAATGAACAAAATGTCTAAGAAGGTTAATTTTTTAATTAGGATAGGAAAAAACTTCAGCATGTATACTAGGTTATTACTATATAAATCAATGATTGCACCCCACCTTGAGTATTGCTCTACTATATTATTCAACATGAACAAGAATGAAACTCAACAATTACAAAAGATTCAAAATAGAGCTATGAGATTTATTTTAAAATGCAACAGATATGCTCCAAGATTAGTTATGTTAAATACCTTAAATTTATTGAGTGTACACCAGAGAGTTATATTTGCCAGCTTAGTGTTTGTGCATAAAATAAAAACAAACAGAGTACCTGCCTACATAACTGATAGTGTGTCAACAGTGCATAGCATGCATAGCTACAACACGAGAAATGTTGATAACTTCTTCATAAAGACCTACAAAAGAACACAAACTGTTAAAAATGTGATGGTGAGTGGTCTAAATCAGTATAATAATTTACCAAATGAAATAAAAAATAGTGGTAGTATAAGTAGTTTTAAGCGGCGTTTATTTAAGTATGTTTGTAGTAATATACCAATAGTTTAATTAGACTAAATCCTGTATTGTAATATTTAAAGCTGAGTGCTTAATAAATTCTATTATTATTATTATTTCCAAAAAACGAAGACTTCGCAAAATTTTCTTACGAGAAATTACAACAGAATTAGTACTGGGGCAAATTAGACGTCGTAGTTTGAGTGGCTTGCATAAAAGTCATACTTCATTGATACGAACTACGTTGAATCAAGTACCAACCACAGCGGAGTCTTTGGCTCGAGAAGTAAGAAAACGAAAACGGTGCTATATTTGCCCATCAAAGAAAAGCAGAATGTCAACACAGTTATGTCAAAAGTGTGAGCAAACGGTTTGTGGTGAACATTCAGAGAAAATACTCACGTGCACAAATTGCAAACTACATAAATAACTTTCAAATATTTTACTATCTTGTACTATTTTTAAATTATATCTTCTGACACACAATATTCATTCTATATGTTTTAATGTTACTGTATAGCTAATACATAAAATAAATAATGCATATTTTGCTATTATTTATATCAACAATGTGTACAAATAGATGTGGACCTTGGTAGGACACCTTACGATAAAACGTTGGTAGGACTAGGGTTAAAAGTAAAATTTATTTTGTAATAATATTTAAAAGTTTAAAGTTCAATTTTGAAAGACAAAAATTTTTCTCCTTGAACTTGAATTTGGAAAAATTTTCAAAAAAAAGAATTTAATAAATTTATATTTTTATGTAAAACATCTTTCTGACTTGTATTTTTTTATGCAACTTAGAATTTTTCATTTGGGTAATTTTCAACGTAAGATTTTTATTAAAACACCTATTTTAATTTAAAGAGTAAAGCTGAAATTTTCTCAATTTTATTATTAAATAAATTTCACATTATAATATACTTAAAAACTTTTAAAATTTCGTTCACCTAAGTACCTATAGCTTTTATAATTATAATAATAAAAAAATAGTTATTATCGTTGAAATATTACGTACGAATCTAATCAGCTTCCGTTATGGAGCTTAATTATAGCCCACTCGTTAATTATACGAAAATTTTTCGTCAATTGTTCGAACGACACAATTAGAAACATGCCTAAGTTAAAATTAGCTAAGATGCAATTGTATCTGCTACTGATGGCCTTATTTATTGCCATAACAGCAGCACATAACGTAAGTAATAAACCATGACCGTATTTTTTTTTTGATCTGTATTAGGTACAAAGTATTTAAATTTATTTTAGGAAATATCCACGGCATTATTCCCATGGGAAAATAGCAAAGATATTGGAAATTTAACTGAAGCGGAAATACGCGAGAGCATAAGCAAATTTTTAGCTGAAGATATCGTTAGAAAAACAATTATTCAAATATGTTTTCGTATACCAAATCCAGGTGAATTTGATTTATGTCTTGAACAAACATTTCCATCGTTCACCGCAAATGTAAGAGATGTTTTAGCCGTTTGTTCGAGTCGAAATTATACAGTATTCAAACAATTTATTGCTACACATCCACATCTGAAAAATTTAAATTTGGTAATATTTAGTAAATGTTTAAGATTTCTTTTTGAAATAATGGTAAACGAAAATTACGATGATTTTATATATATCATTACATGGTTACTTATTCCCTCATCTGTGCACCATGTAAGTCTTGCTAAGCATTTTCTATCTAAATATCTATCGTATATAAAACGTAATAACATCAGATTCACTAAACGAAATCCCCGATTTATATTTAAAGTTTGGAACCCTTTTTATGATAAAGTTTCCGGTTTCTTAATCAATAAAACGTTTGATTACGCAGAATATGAGTCCATAGATCAGGTTAACGAAGCCAACGTAGTATTAGCCGTCTATATTCCATTTCATTATCTAGAAGAAGCGAACAGAACATTAACTGTTGCTGAAAAAATGGACTTTCGCATAGCGATTTTCTCACTGGTGAAATCATCAAGATCATCACATATTTCTACACAAAATCCGTTTATATTATTGGCTATAAACATTCCTGGAATGTGTGTCATTAACGACAACCCCCTCATCGGAATTGTCATGTACAGCGACAAAAAAGAACTGAAGTTAGGTGATTTTGATCCGTATGGTTGCGCAGTTTCTTTTTGTGACAATCAAGAAATGCAAATCCTTTATCTCGACGATATTTTTTCCACGGATACTTGTGCTCCATCTACAGGCGATAATAATTATTCTACAGTAATTTGGCCGCAAACTGCTCTAGTGGAAAACCAATATTATAATTCGGAAAATCTTTGCGTTAATAAATACTTGGATATGCCGTCCATGTTATGTAACAATTCAGAAAGAAATTATTTTAATGTAGCTGATGAAACAAAATGTTTAAGGGATCTATCTAATAATACCAAGGAGATATACCAGTTTTTCAAATGTTGTGGACACGATGATTTGTATTGTCAAAAAAATAGAATTAACACCAATACATCGCAACATTATCTTGAAGTATTTTTATTAATTATGACTAATCCACAAGTTGTACGTTTCGAAAACATAGCCCGGTTAGTAGACACAGGTTTGGAATTTCTTAAATCCGAGAAGTTAATTTATAGTTCCACTTTATATAGATATATTATATTAGTTTTTTTCGGACTCATGATTTCCATGCTGGAGAATAATTCACGTCAGAATTTCGAACAAGAGAATTTCATCGTTGTGCGGCAGCAATATGACTCTCTTTTACCTCTAAATTTTATGTTATACAAACACCAGTATCTTAATTCAACAAACAATGATTATGGAATTAAAATAAATATAGGTGTTGATTATTTAAATGATGTAAATGCCGAAGCTATTATAAGTGTGAGCAACAAATTAAAATCTGATATGTCTAGCATATTTATTGGTTTTATAATTCCTAGTCGTGTCCTTACACAGAATCTGCCATTAATTTGTAGAAGCAAGATCGTAGTGCTTGGCCTCGATATTAATACAGTTTCCCAAAACCTCAGTTTTTATTGGAAAATAATGGACGATAGCGACAGCTTTAACATTTTTGGTAACGATGAATATCGATTTAATTTAAAAATTAAATCAGGACATGTCTACACAATTTGCATATCTGAACCGAGAGCAACTGTATGTAATAACAATAAAAGTGTTACTATTTATGAAGAAAATTATAAGGGTGATGTATCACGTGTAGGTATTCCGAATCCAACCGTAATTTCTTTAGATATTTTGTCGCAATTAGCCGCATCCGCAAATCCTGATTCTAAGCAAACATATTTCGAACATCGGTTCATATTTAAAATCATAACTTACACAGGAAGTGCATTATCATTAATCGGAATATCTTCCATCCTATTATCGGCCCTATTTTTAAAAGATTGGTTCAACCAAAGATTCAACACGACACAATTATCTATAGCTCTAGCCCTCGAAATTATCTTCTTCCTCATCGATCATACTATCATAAAACATGCCGGTTATTTGATTTTCTTTTACAGCCTTTTGGCCCAATTCGCATGGATGTTATTGATAGCCCACCATCAATATCGTAAATTTATCAAAGTGTTTGATTCTGCACGTTTAAACATGACAGCATCGTTAATATTGGGTTGGTTATCTCCAGCCTTGATTATCCTAATCCCTTCAATACTTTACATCGATTGCTTTAAATGCGATTTATGCTATAAGACCCAGGAGATTTTTAATTACTTCGTTATCATTCCTATATGCTGTGTTATCCTTGTAAATCTCGTTGTTTATATAAAAGTCATCTATAATATTTCCAAAGACAAAGGGGCGGAAACAAATCCCAAACTAAAGAAAGCGAAGATAAGGGCAACCATTGCACTTCCTTTTTTAATGGGTCTCTCTTGGATTTCTATTTTCACTTTATTTATGCCATCGTTATGGATCTCTCTCGGCGGTACTTATATCTTTCACATCGTCACTACATTGCAAGGATTCGTTTTGTTTGTTTTCACCGTATTTCTCGATGAACACACAATGAATCTGTGGCGCATTAAGTGGGGGATACTGTTCAAGAAGGATCGCGAATCTAAAGTAGCTTCAACAAGCAAATAAATTAATCAAATTATTGTTAAATCTATTTTATGATAGCTAGTTTGTAAGTTATATAATGTAATGGCTTCCATTTTGGATATGAACATTCTTGATGTGTTTAAGAAATACATATATATTGATTATTATATAAATGTTGCACGCATGTTTTTTTATGTCTCATAAAAATGTACCACTTACAGTTTCGCACCAATAAATTATGTTTCAAGTAGATTGTTCATTTTTTTATTTTTATTTTTCAGTGTTTATAGTTTAGGATTTATTTATACTAGATTTTGATTATTTGTGGTGGTGTAGATTGAAGTTTGAAGAAAATTATATTATAATCACTTGTAAGGACTAAAGGAAGGATCTACAAAAAAATATTCGACAATTCTATGTTCAGCATCAACGGCTTGCTAATTAGAAGTATAGAGTCTATTTTAAATCTACGTTTTTAGTCAAGAACGTCACAAATTATTTTCATGTATGCCAAGAAAATTCTTTATAATAAGAGACTCACAAAAAATCATGTAACGAATGATTACGTAACAGTCCGTTAAATTTTAACGACGGTTAAACAAAATATCGTATTCATAGATTTTACAACAGAATTTTAACGCCTCGTTATTTATTACGACCGTCTAGGGTATTCCAATGAGTTTTCTTTGGTGAACATCAAACTTCACCACAATGTGACACATTTCCGGTTAATTAAACTTTCAAATTGACGCAAAATTGACGTTTGTATTTAAAAGAATCAACTACATTTTTTCTTTGTTAATAATAATAATGTTTACTGGAAAGCAGACAAAAGGAAGAAATTTCTCCGAAAGAGGAATTGCTTTATTATTAAACGTTATCGAAGGATATATCAAAATAATCGAAAACAAGAAAACTGCTTGCAAAGAAAAAACGTGTATTTGAGAAAAGATAACAATAGATTTTAATAGTTGTATTGGGGGTCCGCAAAAAAAACGGTGCAATAATTAAGAAACTTTTATGTCAATTGTAAAAGAAGCACTAGAAAAGAACTGGCTGATGATGAAGTAAATAATAAAGTATATATATACATATGTATAATGTACATAAAGGCTTACTTTCATCGTTTTATCGGCAAATTTAATCTTACCTAAGAGAAACCTACAAAAAAATTTCAGGGGAAAATTGAGAACGCTATCCCCAACAAATCGCAATCTGCAAAATGTTTATTTTCAAACTGTATGCGTAATGAAGAATCATAAAATACAGTACAGAGCCTAGCGATCGTGCTGCAATATGCATGAATTTTAAATGTGCGCCACATATACACTGTACATTATAAGAGAACCATCCTTTTCGATTTCTGTAGAGTTCAGCTTGTTCTCCAAGTGACTGCATTCTTATATGAGTACAGTCTATTGCTCCAATTACATACACATGGAAATTATCGGAAGCTGTAAAACTTATTTTGAAATTTTCGTATATTATTCCTTGTTTTTGGCATTTGTATAAATGCTGGTCGCATTTCTGCAATTACTTGGGACACTTGGGCAACTATTCTACTTACAGTAGGTTGATTTACGTTTAGATGCATACAATCGCAATGTGAATTTGATTCATAACTGACACAGCTTTATTTCTGTTTGTACCTTTTTCCAGGTCGGGACCAATCATATTAACTAATTCTGTTACTGTTAATTTATTAAAACTATACCTCATTTTAAATTCGACGTCATCAAATAACTCAGACGGGTTCCGCCGATCTCTAATATGCTTCAATCTCTAGGCATTGCGTCTAGAATATCCTCAACAAATTCGATATCTGAATTTTTAGAAGATGACATACCTCGAAGTGTCAAATTTCAAACTACATAAATATGATAATTGACGTTTTTAATTGACATTTTACTTTTTACGAATCGTTAAACATTTTAATCCCTCGAAAAGTTGGTGTTATAGTTACGATGGATTTAACGAATCTTTTTACGATGCAATTGTTTGTGAATACAAAATTAACGTATTTAATGCTCCGTTACGTATTACGCTCCGTTATTAGTTATTACTGGCTTTTGCGAATACGGGCATTAATTTCCTAAATTTCGTTCAGAATAATTTCAATTTATGGACGAAATTCTGATCATTTACACGTTTATCAAGATATCTTCTAGGTAAAAGATAGCGATACCAAGTTCTTCACTGGACCTCTTGGTGCAGAAGTATAACACTAAACACTTTATCCCACTGAACACCAAACAAGTTTTAACTAAAACACCGACGCGTTTTAACAGCAACGCTGTCATTATCAAGGCGATAATAAAACTAAATTAAAATAAAACCTACAAATAGCACGTAACCTAAAATGTTATGCACGGTCAACCCGATACGTTAGAATTTATTAAAGAAATTCAAAATATTCAGTTGCTGGAGGGTGAAACATTGATTTCATTTGATGTTAGTTCTCTCTTTCCTAGTGTACCGATTCCAGACACCTTAACATACCTTGAGGACTTGTTGCTTCAAAATAGTTTGAGTCAATAATGTGTCCAGGAATATATTCACTTAACTGACATCTGTATGAAACAGAACATTTTTCAATTCAACGGGAGTTTTTATGAACAGCTGGAAGGTACGGCAATGGGTGGCCCTTTTTGGCTAACCTTTTCATGAGCCGTTTTGAAAAGGACTTAGAATTTGAGAGCGAATACTTTCCTAGGGTTTGGTTGAGGTATGTGGATGACATTTTCGCTATATTTGACACTAAAAAATGTAATATTGACGATTTTCTCAATAGATTAAATAATCGGTTCAAAACCATAAAGTTCACTTGTGAAAGAGAAGAAAACGGTCAGCTACCCTTTCTAGATACTTCAGTAATTAGAAATAACAATAGATTAGAGTTTGACGTGTATAGAAAGGAAACCAGTACACTTCGCTACATTCCTTCAGATTCCCATCATTGTGTTCAACACAAAATGGCAAGCCTGAATTTTTTGGTCCACAGACTTCTCACTTTTCCCTTGAACAAGGCGAGCTATGAGAAAGAGCTTAAAATTATAAAAGATGCGGCCAAGTGTAATAGTTTCCAGCCTCAGCATATCTATAAGTTAATTAGGAAGTTTAATTATAAGAAAACTGTGAAAGAATCTACGACTTTTAGAGAGGATGTTAAAGCTTCACCCGTTGTGACCCTCCCTTACGCTCCCTTTATCACTAAAGGTTTGAGTAAAATCTTCAAAGAGCTAGATCTCAGAATAGTTTACAGTTCTGGGACTAGTTTACGAAGTCTCATGGGTAACCCTAAAGATAAAATACAACCTCTAGAAAAGTCAGGTATTGGTTGCATGTTCTATCAATAATAGAAAGATTTCATATAACCATATTTTATTTGCACTAGTTAAACTTAAATTACATAGGTACAACGGCGATGTTTTTTAATTTCTAATAACAAAGATATATAAAATGTGGACTGTAATTTTTTGTGTATTGTGATCGAGAGTCTCTTTTGAACTGAAGCTTATTTTTAAAAGTAGTACTCCCTTGAGCCGAAAAATGTTAACGCAGGAATACTTAGAACTCTACTATAAAGTTATAGTCTGTAGATTCTAGAAACATATATTATTGTGAAAAATAAACTAAAAAGGTCTGCTTGCTCATCTGGCGAACGTGACTACATTGATCATAAAACGGTTAAACTTGGCCATAATGGCAATAATTCTGGGAAATAGTATACCTGCGGTAATTTCGGCGATGCAACTTATCTAAAATATGTTTAGTAACTAATTAACATTGAATCTATTATTATAATTAAATATATGTACATGAAATTTTATAAACTACGTGAGGCGACGTAACATACCGCCCGCCTTGAAAGGATCGCCTTTCAAAATACATGCAACCTATATTACTAACGTGAAAGTCCTGAGTTATATTAAGGTGAGTTCTTGGATATTACACATCTACCGGCAACACGCATATTTTTGTGATTGCGCACGCACCACTCACTGTACGAACTGTAACAACACGCACAATGCCGTCCGCTCCAGGATGGGCTGCAGTAATTCTCCCAAGACTCCATTTTTGGGGTGGCAGTTGTTCGTCCTTTAGAAGTACTAGCGCTCCCATTAGCTGCGGTAAGTCTTGTTGAAACCTCCATTTGTTGCGCTGTTGCATGTTATGCAAGTAATCTCGCGACCATCTCTTCCAGAAATGTTGAGATAACTTCTGAATGTGTTCATATCTTGACAAAGGTGTCACTAGAAGGTCGTAGATTTGTTGTGGTATGGTATTTAATGCGCAACCAATTAAGAAATGACCAGGTGTAAGGGGTTCAAGGTCGGATGGGTCTGAGGAAAGTGGAGATAATGGTCTGGAGTTCATTATTGCTTCAATCTGACATAGCAACGTACTAAACTCTTCGTATGTTAACCTTGCATTGACAGAGACGCGTTTAATATAATGTTTCGCGGGTTTGACGGCTGACTCCCAGAGGCCACCATGATGAGGTGACCGTGGCGGAATAAAGCTCCATTTAATCTTATTCTCATTCAAGTAATTATGAATAACGTCCTGACGGGACATTTGGTACAACCGCTGTAACTCGGCGTTTGCTCCACGAAAATTTGTCGCATTGTCTGAGAATATTTGAGCACAAAGACCGCGGCGCGACACAAATCGACGAAGCACGTTTAAAAACCCTGCAGCAGACAATTCTGTAGTAATTTCCAAATGTACAGCCTTAGAAACAAAGCAAATAAAGACACATAAATAAGCCTTGACACATTTCCTATTTCGCAATTGGCCGTCTTTAATAAGAAAGGGGCCAGCATAGTCTACACCGCATACGGAAAACGGCCTAGCTGGAGCAATTCTTGAGGGTGGCAGATCACCCATTTTTTGATTTAACGTTGCTGGACTATTTCTAAAGCATTTGACACATTTTCTAAGAACACCACGTACAACTACGTGAGGCGACGTAACAGGTATTTACGAAATCAATTGTAAAGATTGTAATCAAAAATATATTGGGCAAACCAGGAGAGCAGTCTCAACTAGATTCATAGAGCATATGGCTCATCTTAGATTTAATAGAATTGAGAAATCGAGCGTTGCCCAACACATTTTTCAAACAGATCACAACATCGATCATACGAATGTTAAATTAATTAGACAAATAAACAATTGTAAGTTTCTAAATGTTTTCGAAAGTTTAGAAATATATATAAATAAGTCATGTGTAATGAACTGTGACAATGGACCGATATCGTATTCGTCATTGTTTTCGTTAATCGGAAATTAATGATGCGTATCGGATTGACCGTGCATAACATTTAGGTTATTTTATTTTAATTTAGTTTTATTATCGCCTTGATAATGACAGCTTTGCTGTTGAAACGCGTCGGTGTTTTAGTTAAAACTTGTTTGGTGTTCAGTGGGTTAAAGTGTTTAGTGTTATACTTCTGCACCAAGAGATCCAGTGAAGAACTTCGTGTATGATTAAGCGTATCAAAAGCCTTGGAGTAATCGATCAGACACGTCAGCGTTAATTTGCCCTCATCCAAACCTCCAAGAATATCATCAACAATATTGATCAATGCCATAGCACAACTGAAATTCTTCCTGAAGCCAGATTGTATCGCAGGAAGTACATCATTATTAGTTACGTAATCTTTGAGTTGAGATTCAATAATTTTTTCAGCGACTGTAGACAGAACTGGCAATATGCTGATTGGCCGTAGATCACCGTACCCCCAACGGAAGGTTTTTTAGGCAAGGGAATTACTAAAGATCCTTTCCAACAGTCAGGAAATTCACACTTTTCCAAGTATGTATTTATGATATGCGTTATATAGGGCAAAATATGCGGACAACACAGTTGCACGAAGAAAATATTGAGGCCATCCACACCAGCAGAATGAGTTGTAATAGATCGGATTACATCAAACACAGTGTTCTCCGACACCGCTGCAAACTCAAAGCAATTGTCGTTAAGACGTGAGTTCTGGTAGTAATGATGAGAGTTCGTAATCAGGTTGCAGATTGGAAATCACCTACAAATCATATTACATCACAATCCATTGCAGGCCCCATGTAGATATAATGTAGATCTGCATTGAACCTGCAAACTACTTCCAAATTAACTGCAGTAGTTATATGAACTGCAGGTTCAATATAGTAGTTTTGCAGTTCATTTGATCTGCAAAAGTCCGTCCAAAACAATATTGCAAATGCTCGTTTGCAGATGATTAGCAGTACATAATGCAGGTGAAATTGTTACTTGGGAATGAAACTTATGAGTGAAAAACTAATAAAACTATACTAATATTTGACGTTTGGTAGAAAGACTTATCGCTGTTTTCATAGATACATAGAAATGCACTTGACTTAACTGTTTTTGTTTATTCATTATACCTCAAGTATTTTTAATCCCAGTAAAAAAAAAAAGTTTTGTTCAAAAATTAAAGTTCTAGCAGACATATATATGATATAACATACAGGGGAGTCCACTTGAAAAAAACATATTTTTCGACAAAACTTGAAAACGCGCTGCTCATTTGTTCCATCTAAAAGAGTGTTAAAAGTACTACAAGCTTGCTAATTTAAACAATGTTGTATCTTTAATAATAACAAAGTTACCAATGATGAACACTTAATTTGGACTGCCCTGTATATTTAAATGTAAAACAATTTCACTAAAATACAATTTATTAACAATAGTATAATACAATATATAATAACATAATATAATACATTTCTGTGCTAAAATGTTAAGAATACAAACATACGTGTGCTAATCATTATTTGTTTCTGTTAAATTTATTCATTTCATAACTATCAATAGACATATTCATGCAACTGCTTCCTTTTTGTAAATTATCTTAAATTGGCGACCCTCTCTAGCATTACCTCTCTTGAATAACATCTCCCATTTCATACGCCACTGGTTTCTCGTTTTCTCCTCGAGAAAAACGGTGAAAATGGATAAAACAAATCCCTGCGATGAAGTCACGATGTGAAAGACATAAGAACCACCAAGAGAGATCCATATAGACGGCATAAATAGAGTGAAAATAGAAACCCATGAGAGACCCATTAAAAAAGGAAATGCAATAGCGGCCCTTATTTTCGCCCTCTTTACTTTAGGATTTGTTTCTGCGCCTTTATCTTTAAAAATATTATACATTACTATGATATAAACAATGAAATTTGTAACGATAACGCAGCATATAGGAATGATGACGAAGTAATTAAAAATGTCCTGGGTCTTATAGCACAAATCGCATTCAAAGCAGTCGATGTAAAGCACTGAAGGGATTAGGATAATCAAGGCTGGAGATAACCAACCCAATATTAACGATTTAGTCATGTTTAAACGTGCAGAATCGAACACTTTGATAAATTTACGATATTGATGGTAAGCTATTAACAACATCCAAGCGAATTGGGCCAAAATACTATAAAAGAAAATCATATAACCGACATGTTTTATGATATTGTGATTAGTGAGAAGGAAGATAATTTCTATTAATAGCGTTAGAGATAATTGTGTCGTGTTGAACCTTTCTGTGAACCAATCTTTTAAAAATGTGGCCGATAATAGTATACAAGATATTCCGATTAATGATAGTGCACTTCCTGTATAGGTTATTATTTTGAATATGAAACGATGCTCGAGATAAGTTTGTTTAGAATCGTGATTCATGGATGAGGTTAATTGTGATAAAATATCTAAAGATGTTACGGTCACATCAGGGACGGGTATTATACCAGAGATTTCAGAATATTTATAAACCATAGCACTTCTATTGTTGTGACATATATTACCTTTTTGTTCAGATATGCAAATAAACCATAGAAAACCGTCTTGCATTTCGAAATTAAACGAATATTTATCGGTACTGAATATGTTGAAACTGTTAACGTCATCTGTTGTTTTTAAATAAAATGACCACTGTGCAGATTTTCCATTCGTATTGTAAAAATAAAGGAGTACAATTCTGCTCTTACAAGTATATAGCATATTTCGAGTTAGAGCCGCATTCGGAATTACAAATGCAAGTAATAGTGTGATCGTATCATTCTTTGATTGGTTATAAATTCGCACAACAGCTTCGATGTTTCCATCATTTAAATAATCGTCTTTTATATCTGGAGATGTGAAATCTTTAATAGTGTGATTATAATCTGTTCGGTTTTCGTCTTGATTGTTATATAAGACAAAACCTGGAAACAAGCGATAATCGTATATTTGATGTTTAAATAGAATATTCTCTAGAGGAATCATCTCCGTTGAATATGGAGTTGACCATAGAGAGTAAAAAAGCGATAGTATACATGTATGGACTTCAGTGCAAAATATTGAATCTTCATATTTTAAAAGCTCGAAACCTTTGTTTATTAATTTATATCTATGTAAATCGTGAACAGATCTTAGTAATAGCTCTACTTCAATATAATTTCGTACTTCAGTATTACCGTTGATAGTGTTATGCCAACAATTTAATTCATTGTAATGACAACATTTCATGAATTGATACATTAGCTTGGTATGATCGGAGGATTCCTCTAAACACCTTGTTTTATTAGAAATCTTGTAGTCTGGTCTTCCATCTCGACATATTACGATTGGTATATACCAATTATTATCCATGCAAATATTTTCTGGATAATAATAATAAAACTGCTTCCATTTCCTATCGGAAACTCTTGGCAAAATTACAGTAGAGAAATCAGTACTCACCGTAGTAGCGGGACAATATTTACTCGAAGAAACCCCTTCGAAATGAAGAAACAACATTTCCTGAACCTCACAGAAAGAAACCGCACAACCTAGATGATCAAAATCGCTTAATTTAAATTCGTTCCTCGTCCCGATACGTTTACCAGCGAATCGAATTAAAGGCACGTCATAATTAGCGCACATACCAGGCATGTGAATCCCTAAGAATACATTCTGGTTCATGAAAATAATTGATGAGAAATCTGATATTAAAATTAAGATTATAACTCGAAAATTCATCTTTTCTTTGACTGCTAAGTTTCTACTTGCCTCGTTTAAAAATTGTTGTGGAATATTGATGGATAATTCTAGATTGGTTTCCTTCATTTCATCTCCGGATTGATTTTGGTATAATTCAATAATTTGTCGGTCTTCGTACAAGACGAATCCGGAAACGTTATTAGAAAATGGGTTCCAAGCTTTGAAAATATAATCAGGATTTATTAAAGTAAATGCATCGTTATTATGTTTCACGTGTGATATCAGCCTCAAAAGCATATACTGAAGTAGCTCTAAGGACTCACGCCTATACGTAACTGCTAATAGGACATTAATAATTGATAAAATAAAATCAACATAATTTTCGATGAACATCGTTTCAAGCAAAGCATCCGAGCATTTAGCTAAAACTAACATATCTATGACGTTTATATATCTCTTTGCATTAACAAATCCTTTCAAATTTACATAATTTTTAGTAGAACAAGCTAGCAAGATGTCCCTCGTATCATCAGTGAATTCCGAAAATGGTTTGTTGAAGCATAACTCTAATAAAGGCGGATTTGGTAAAACAAAACAAATTTCAGAGCTTGAGTTTACGAAAATATGCTCGTCTATGAATTGCCTTACAATCTCACGTAATTCGTTGTCGGTTAAATTGTTGATTCGTTCGCCCATTTCCCACAGGACGAATCTCTTCGGTGACTCCTAAAACAAATTCGTGCACTCTTTAGTTGATACAATAGTTTGAGCGTATTTAACAAACGAACCTGTTTTAAAATATCGTTACTCACAATGTTGGCCCAAACATTCCCAATATATGAAGAAGCAAACAGAAGGTGGAAGAGTATTTTGATAAATTTTAGTTTCGACATCGTCGTAATCGTATTGAAACTATTAATAGGAAATAAGGAGGTTTGCGAAATTAACTGACGTGTTAAATTAGTTTGATTTAGTTCGTACACAGGATGTTTGTTTGTTTGTGGCGATAATAAATAAGGTCTAAATTAGAAGGAAATTTTAATTAGTTTTATATTTTTATATCACATATACCAAAAATGCGTTTTTTTTTAAGAAGGATTTGTGATAAATTAATTATTTCGAATTTTGTACCAGATTGAATCCGAGTGAATTCTTTAAGATCTTTTAATTTTTTTTTCCGACCGATACAATGTCATTCAACAAAGTATGACATCATCGTCTCAAGTCTAAAGTACACGAAAGTGGTTGCTGGACCCCAAAGGGGCACCAGCTGCCGACCGACCGTTAGGTATGCGGCAAAACAGGGAAGTGCACACAGCTGTAGGAAGGAAGAACTTAATCCAAAGATTATGATAGTTTATTAAGCAAAATTCCATGATCGATGACATCAAAAGCGCTGGTAAGGTCGGTGTAGATAACATCAACCTGGCCTTGAAGATCAAGTTGTTCACTAAGATACTGACATATAGAGATAAGATTCGTTACTGTTGACCTTCCTTTAATAAAACCATGTTGTGTCGGAGAAATATAGGGGACTGTGTTGTAATACAAAGAGGAATAAATAACATGTTCAAATACCTTGGCAAAATTAGATAAAATAGAAATCGGTCTATAGTTACTAACACGAGTTTTGTCATTTTTCTTAAACACAGGACTAATTCTTGCACGTTTCCATCGGGTAGGAAAGGTAGATGTACGATTCGCCAAATTGATAATATAGGTTAGTGGTTTCGCAAGCACATAACGAGCATCATGTTCAAGAAAACTAGGTACGTGATCGTCCCCAGCGATATTCTTCTGGGCAAAGTTCGACATAATACTAATTAATTCCTCTTCCGTGGTTGGCAACAAAGTGAAAGGAGTACAGTTGGAGCGAGTAGTTTTATGTGAAAAGTCATTACTGTCAATGTGTATTGAGGAAAATTTGAAGGCAAAGGCATTAACTATTTCCTGAGGTGTACAAAACATTAGGTATGCGTGTGGTGCCATTACTAGTGTGAATAAACTGAAAGATCTCTTTCGGATTAGCTCTAACTGAAGTTTCAACTTTCGCGAGGTACGCCGAATAGGCAGCGGCGATATCACTCGTGCATATAGACCGGAGTGTGCTGAATTGATGGTAGAAGTACGAGCTTTTGGTAGTTCTCCATTTCTGTCGATAATAATTCTTTAGTTTTAGGTTTGAAATAATGGTTTTAGAGAACCACACAGGATAACGAGGTCCCGAATAGGTATGTTTTACTGGTACAGAAGTATCAAGAACTTGGTAAAAATAAGCATATAACTCATCAGGAGCAGAATTGACATCGGTGTGGTTTTCCAGAAATGACCAGTCAGTAATATAGAGATCAGAATACAATTTGACTAAATCATATTGACTATTATTATTCGTGGGAAACGCAGTGTTATCACCTACTGATGACGGAAATGTAAGAGATATAGATAATGCAGGGTGATAGGGATCTAGAGGGACAAAGAGGTGGTTTTCAGGGGAAACCAAGGGAGTAGGAGTTCGACGACACTAAGTCAAGAAGCCGATTGTCACAGTTCGTTACAGAGTTCACCTGCGTATGATTGAGTAAATTCAATAAGCAGTTAAATGTGGAGCATTTGGAGCAGGATAGCGGATGTGTTGCAAATTGTGGTAAATTAAAATCACCTATCAGAAGAGAATACTCGTTTATCAAAATAGCCTCAGGAGATTCACAAAAAAGGTCAAAATCTTGTGATCTTGAGGGTCCGGCACTCGAAGTGTAACCAACTTCAGTAACCGCTCGCGCAGCTGACGCACGGGCATCAGCTGTCTGTAAGTTACCTAAATGACAGTTCAGAGTATTGTTTACAAGCGCACGAAAGCATTTTGCCGAGAGTGAACGCGAAAAAAGAAATCAGTAATGGATTTCAAACGTAATAGTGTGATTGCATTGTATTTAGCTGGAAAATCACAACCAGCGATTGTTCGAGAGCTCAAACACCTTAAAGTGAATAAAGTTTTCGTTTATCGCACCATAACTCGTTACAATGATACTGGTAGCATCGCAAAACGTCATGGAGGTGGTCATCAAAAGACTGCAACGTCACGTGAGATGGTTCAAAAAGTGAAGAAGCGACTTGAGCGAAATCCCCGACGAAGTGCCAATCAAATGGCGAAAGAATTGAAAATATCTGACCGTAGCATCCGCCGCATACTGAAAAATGATCTCAAGGTCAAGCCATATAAGATCCAACAGGCGCATGATCTCACACCGAAGCAGCAACAAGTCAGACTTGAGAGAGCGAAGGAGTTGCTTCGCTTGGCCGAAAGTGGTCAATTTCCGAACATTGTGTTTTCTGACGAGAAAATTTTTACAATTGAGCAATTCGTAAACTCTCAAAACGATAGGGTTTACTTGACCAACCGTTCATACGAGAATTTGAGTCATCGATTGGCCACCAGAAGGCAGCAACCGCCACAGATAATGGTTTGGGCCGCTGTAACCGCAGATGGGCGCTCTCCAATCGTTTTCATCAATCCTGGCGTCAAGGTAAATGCGCAATATTATCGGGAAAGTATTCTGGAGGTTGCTTTGAAGCCGTGGGCAGATAAACATTTCGGTGACAGACCATGGACGTTTCAACAGGACTCGGCACCGTCTCATAAAGCTCGAGTGAACCAAGAATGGCTGAAGAACAACGTTCCGAACTTCATAACGTCCACACAATGGCTCTCGAATTCACCAGATGCGAATCCGATGGATTATTCTCTTTGGGCCATTTTGGAGAGCAAGGTCCGAACTAAAAGATACACCAGTCTCGAGGCGTTGAAAAAAGCCATTGTCCGCGAGTGGACCAAAATACCTGCAAGTCACATTCGGGCAGCTTGCGATTCGTTTTTGGACCGTCTCAAGGCCATAGTCAAGGCAAAAGGTGGTCATATCGAGCAAAAGTAAATTGTTTCTGAATGTTGTATTATTTTTACACATTTTGTACTTTGAATTGAGTAAAAGTAATTTTCCAAACTGAATTTATGGCCTTTTTAATTGGTTACACTTCGAGTGCCGGACCCTGTATATTAGGAGGGAAATATACAGCAACTAAGTAGAACGAAACTGAATGGAATTAACACTTACAAATAATAACATCAATTAACGGAACCAACGAACAAATGGATGTGGTGTCAATCACTTCATATGAAATTCTATTCGATAAGGCAACGAAAACACCACCCCCTACAGAACGGTTAACAGTAGAAAATTTCCTATCAGATCTCAAAACACCATATGAACAAGGTACCAATTCAGAATCAGTAACTGAGCCATCAAGCCAACTTTCAGTAATAGCGATAATATCATAGCATGACTCACATGCAGCAGTGAAGAAAGTATGAGTTTTTGTTTTAAGACCACGCGAATTCTGATAGTGCAAGGGAAGTGCCGTCGGAGCTATCTAGTTTAAAGAGTTGGCAATGGTAGGAATTCCTTTCTTATATACAATTTTTAAGTTAGCTTCACCTTTCGATATACGGTCAGCCAGTTCAGCTTTAGCATTTTTATGAATCTGTACCTGCATTGGAGTCCGATCACGGTATATGAATAATTTGGAAAATTTCGACAACTGTTTTAATTTAGAAATGTTGCGAAGGATCGTAAGAACAGACGACTCAGAAGAAAAGTCTGACTTTAATTGGTCTGCGACGCTCGGGTAGGGTTGCATCGAACTTGCCAAATCTAGACACTTTAAAAGTTGTATCTTTGATATTCAATGTCAAACAAATATCATTTACCATACACACATCAGTAGCAATCTGGTTAGCATTGGTACTGCATGCAATCTCATCGGACCCAAAGATCATGATATTAGTTTTACGTTGTTCACGGTCTGAAATTTCCTGTATAATGCGCTCGGTATCATCTTGCAACGACACAATCACGGTTTTCAAACTGTTCAGATCATTGCCAAGCTGCATGCAGTTTTTGCAGGTCCATGTCATGCCAGATTTAGAATGAATCTTGCGAGCCTCCGATGAGGAGACATCAACACACTCGATCTTAAATGGTTTGTTGCAAACACAGCAATTGACACTTTTGTGCGACTCTCCAATAGCTCCACAACAGGAACACGATGGCATTATCAAATTATTTAAAGGATTACCTACTGCTGTAAGGATAAAGGATGAGACAGGGACACACTCTTCACGCTCGTGGTGCCCTTCACAGGGACTTAAAGAAAAACGAAAGCAATAGGGTAAACTAGGCAACGGAAAGGTCCTCGAGCAGTAACAAAGGACAAATATATTCTAACGTTCAATTACTATTGAGCACGGGTATATGTATAAACAAAATATAAATATGGCGCAAGAAATAATAATATAGAAAAAGTATTTACTAAAAAAACGGGATCGTATAGCAACAAAGATTAACTTACCAATCAAATAATTAGTCAAAAAGCTAGTGTGTAGAGAACAAAACTATACTCAAAGAAAGAGAAAATTTTCTACTTTTTAATTAATTAAGCACTTCTATCCGTAGATAAACGAATCAAAAGAACGAGGTAAAGAAAAAAATGAAGCTGTAAATGAAGCAAGTTCTTCAGTTGTGGTTATTCACCAACTCCTGGACATCCTCATCACTTACGTCTAACCCCATGGACACACCGAAATCAACAATTGATTCCACTACATGTGTAGGATCGTCAGAAATAGTTGAAATGATTGTCCCATAGCTCTGTTAAAGACAATTTTGTATCTGACGTTCTGATCCATGAGCTGGATGGATGGTGTCGTATTCGGAGGCAAGAACTTCACTCTGATAAAACTAAACTCCTGGAGCATGTGCAGTGGGCCCAACACTTCATTCATCCACACAATAAAAATTGGCCTTGTAACCCATGCCTTTTTATTCGGTCTCCACATCCCACACAATTTACTTTTGATCACGTTGTGCCCGGTAAAAACTGTAGGAGTTTCTGGATGGTATACCAGTAAGAGCTTTATTTTGCAATCACCCTTAGCATTGCCACACAACGAAAGACTGAGACTATCTTTCATATGTTTCTGTCGTGGCTGTGCCTTTTCCTCATGTGTAATTAACGTTTTTTTTTAATATTATCTGGTCACACCGTCTTCTTTTTAAATCAAGATTTATCTTTGAATGTTCACTATGTATGACAATAACACGATATTTAAATCCAAATTATTGCTATTCTTAAATTTATGCTTTGGGTTGTAGCAAAACTCAATTTATTCTTAGAAAAATAAAAATCTTTTTCTTAACTACCAAACAGAAATAGACACAACATACCTATCTAATAGTACATATTAAAAAAAGAAACAATTTCGTCAAAACACAATTTATTAACAGTAGTACAATACAAGCATAATAACATTTAATACATTTCTGTGCTGAAATCTTTAGAATACAAATACGTGTGCAACATTAAGAAAATCATTTTTTTTTGTTAAACTTACATTTTATAACTATCAATTAGACATATTTATGCAACTGCTTCCTTTTTGTAAATTACCTTAAATTGGCGACCCTGTCTAGCATTACCTTTCTTGAATAACATCTCCCATTTCATACGCCACTGTTTCCTCGATTTTTCCTCGAGGAAAACGGTGAAAATTGACAAAATAAATCCTTGCGATGAAGTCACGATGTGAAAGACATAAGAACCACCAAGAGAGATCCATATGGACGGCATAAATAAAGTAAAAATAGAAACCCACGAGAGACCCATTAAAAAAGGAAATGCAATAGCGGCCCTTATTTTCACTCCCATTACTTTGGGATTCATTTCCGCGCCTTTGTCTTTGAAAATATTATACATTACTATGATATAAACAATGAAATTTATAACGATAACGCAGCATATAGGAATGATAACGAAGTAATTAAAAATGTCCTGGATCTTATAGCACAAATCGCATTCAAAGCAGTCCCTGTAAAGCACCGAAGGGATTAGAATAATCAAGGCTGGAGATAACCAACCCAATATTAACGACTTCGTCATGTTTAAACGTGCAGAATCGAACACTTTAATAAATTTACGATATTGATGGAAAGCTATTAACAACATCCATGCGAATTGAGCCAAAACGCTGTAAAAGAAAATCAAATAACCGGCATGCTTTATGATATTGTGATTAGTGAGAAGGAAGATAATTTCTATTAATAGGGTTATGGATAATTGTGTCGTGTTGAACCTCTCTGTGAACCAATCTTTTAAAAATACGGCCGATAATAATATACAAGATATTCCGATTAATGATAATGCACTTCCTGTGTAGGTTATGATTTTAAATATGAACCGATGTTCGAGATATGTTTGTTTAGAATCAGGGTTCATCGATGTGGCTAACTGTGATAAAATATCTAAAGGTGTTACGATGACATCTGTGACAGGTGTTATATCAGAATTGTGGTAATATTTATAAATCAAAGCATTTCTTTTGTTGTGACATATATTATCTTTAGGTTCTGATATGCAGATAAACCAGAAAGAAAAACGTTCCATTTCCAAATTAAACCGATATTTGTCGGTACTGAATATGTTAAAAGTGTTAACATCATCTATTGTTTTTAAATAAAATGAACACTGTATAGATTCGGTGCTAGACATAAAAAAATAAAAGAGTATGATTCTGCTTTTACAAGTATACGGCATATTACGAGTCAGAGCTGCGTTGGGAATCAAAACCGTAAGTAATAAAGAGACCCATTCATGCTCGGATTGATTATGAAAATGCACAACAGCTTCGATATTCCCATCATTTAAATAATCGTCTTTTATATCTGAAGATGTGAAATTTTTAATAATGTGATTATAATCTGTTCGGTTTTCGTACTGATTGTTGTATAAAACATAACTTAAAAACAGAGAGTCGTACATTACAAATAGAACATTCTCTAAAGAAATCATCTCCGTTAAATATGGAGTTAACGATAGAAAGTAAAAAAGTGAAAGAATACATCTGTGTACTTCAGTACAAAATATTGAATCTTCGTATTTTAAAAGCTCGAAACCTTTGTCTATTAATTTATATCTGCGTGAATCGTGAACACAGCTTAGTAGTAGCTCTACTTCAATATAATTTTGTACTTCAGTATAAGTGTTGATACTGTTATGCCAACAATAGAAGCTTTTGTGCCTGCAACATTTTACAAACTGATATATTTGCTTGGTATGATCAGAGGGTTCCAGTAAACACCTTGCTTCATTATCGAACAAGTAGTCTGACCTTCCATCCTTGCACATCATCATAGGCATATATAGATGACTATCCATACAGATATTTTCTGGATAATAACTATTCCAGCTATTTGGAACTTCTGGCCAAATTATAGTAGAGAAATTAGTACTCGTCCTAGTAGCAGGGCAATAATTACTAGTAGAAACCTCCTCGAAATTAAGAAACAACATTTCCTGAACCTCACAGAAGGAAACCGCACAACCTCGCCCGTCAAAATCAGTTAATTTAAATTCGTTCTTCGACCCGATACGTTTACCAGCGAATCGAATTAAAGGTACGTCATAATTAACGCACATTCCAGGCATGTGAATCCCTAACAATGTGTCTTTTCTGTTTCCAAATAAAAATGAAAATTTTAGATTTAAAATTAACAACATTACAACTCGAAAATTCATCTTTTCTATGACGGTTAAATTTCTGCTTGCCTGGTTTAAAAATTGTTGTGAAATATTGATGGATAATTCTAGATTGGTTTCGTTCATTTCATCTACGGATTGATTTTGGTATAATTCAATAATTTGTCGATCTTCGTACAATACGAACCCGGAAACGTTATTAGAAAACGGGTTCCAAGTTTTAAAAATATAGTCACGATTTATTAAAGTAAATGCATCGTTATTATGTTTCACGTGTGATATCAGCCTCAAAAGGATATATTGAATTAACTCTAAGGACTCATACCTACGCATGAACTCAAACCTAAGCATAACTACTAATACATTAATAATTGATAAAATAAAATCAACATAATTTTCGAATAACATCGTTTCAAGTAAAGCATCCGAGCATTTAGCTAAAATTAATATATCTACTCGTGCTAGGGTTATATATCTCTGTGCATTAACAAATTCTTCCAAATGTACATAATTTTTAGTAGAACAAGCTAGCAAGAGATCTCTTGTACGATCTGTGAATTCCGAAAATGGTTTGTTGAAGCATACCTTATATAAAGGCGGATTTGGTAAAACAAAACATATTTCAGCGCTTGAGTTTACGAAAATATATTCGTCTATAATTTGCCATACAATCTCACGTAACTCGTTTTCGGTTAAATTGCCGATTCTTTCGCCCATTTCCCACGGGACGAATTTCTTCGATGACTCCTAAAACAAATTCGTGCACTCTTCAGTTGATACAATGCTTTGAAAGTATTTAAAAATCTAACCTTACTCACAATGCTTGCCCCAGTAATTCCGATATATGAAGAAGTAAACAGAAGATAGAAGAGTAATTTGATAAATTTTAGTTTCGACATCGTTCTAATCGTATTGAAGCCATTAATAGAGAAGGTTTACGAAATTAACCGACGTGTTTAATTAGGTTTAGTTAGTTCCTGTAGAGGATGTTTGTTTGTTTTCGGCGATAATAAATAATTGGTCGAAATTAATAGGAAATTTTAATTAGTTTTTGCATCTTTGTATTGTATATATCAAAAACATGTTTTTTGAAATGATTTTTAAGACTACGCTCATAATTGTGGATATTTTTAATTTTGGTATATGCATTTTGAAACTGTCAAGGCAGCGATTATTGTCAAATCTGAAAAAATACCGTTTTCTTTTACAATTTAGGATTTGTAGAAAGCTTTTTTGTGGCAGTTCTACCTAATTAAATAGTAAGAAACTGAGAGTTTTTATAGTTTGACAGTTTCTATTTAGAGCTGCACTTTCACCGCATATTGCTTCGAAATTTATATAAAACTTGTTGTAGAAACCTGATTTTTATATTGGATGTTAAAAAAATGTCTAAAATAGCTTTGTCTGAATAATTTTCCTCCACAAATCTCTGTACTTCACCCCGAATTGAAAGAATCTCCTTAATCTTTGAAGAAGGCACATTCATCCTTCTCTCTCGATCATCATCTGAAGCAACTTCTTCCTCTGTTGACTGTTGCACTTGTAAATGAAGCTCTTGGAGTTCTTCAGTTGTAAGTTCTTCTCTGTGGTTATTTACCAACTCCTGGACATCCTCATCACTTACGTCTAACAATTGATTCCACTACATGTGTAGGATCGTCAGGAAAAGTTTCAATCCTTTCAGAATTTCTCCCATGACGAGTTCATCCTCCTGGATGTCACTTCCTGCTAAGCCTTATCTATGAGGCTAATACAATTTAAAATTGTTGAAATGATTTTTCCAGAGCTCTGTTAAAGACAATTTTGTATCTGACGTTCTGATCCATGAGCTGGATGAGTGATGTCGTATTCGGAGACAAGAACTTCACTCTGATAAAACTGAACTCCTGGAGGATGTGCAGTGGGCCCAACACTTCATTCATCCACACAATAAAAATTTGTCTTGTAACCCATGCCTTCTTATTCGGTCTCCACATCCCACACAATTTACTTTTAATCACGTTGTGCCTGGTAAAAACTGTAGGAGTTTCTGGATGGTATACCAGTAACTACATTAAAATAATGTACTACATTAAAATAAAGTAAAATGTCGCTGTTGAAGTGTCTCAAATGTAAAAATGCACTTGTCCCGGAGAAGGAAATCAATTGTGATCTATGCCGAAAATACATCTACCTGCAGCGATCTGTCTCGTCTGGAAATTCAATGCCTTAAAGCTAAGGAACGAAAACTTATATATTACTGTAACTCTTGTTCTGACTTCAAAGAGCAATTAACTACACTTACTAAACTGAGGGAAACTGTTGCAAGACTGGAGGAAGAGGTGGAAGCCTTTGAAGCCTATTGATGTCAGTAACCTGGGGGATGTTACGGAATGCGTCAAGAATCACGATGTCACACAAATTATTAATGAACTACAGGACCGTCAATTTAGGGAATCCAATGTACTCATTTTTAACATGGAGGAATCGGCCATTACTGATCGTCAAGAACGTAGGCGAGTTATATCCGCCAGCTTGTCTGATGTTATACACTCAATAGACGACTCGATTGACGTCTCAAACATTAAATTTTTTCGACTCGGAAAATATGTAGAAGGTAAAATTCGTCCACTGAAAGTTATCCTTTCTTCCAAGGCCGATGCACTTACCCTATTAAAGAATAAGAAGAGAATTACTGGAAATCTGAAGATACAGTCAGACCTTACTCCTATGCAACAACAACATTTGAGAGATTTAAGAATTCAACTACTGGATCTGAACCAAAAGGGTGGAAACAAAACAATTAAGTATATAAAAATATACATCCGCATCTGGTTTTTCACAAGCTTATAAATTTAAAAGGACGATTGAGCTCTGGTCCGGACAACATTTCGGAATATTTCCTAAAAAATGTGCAGTCCTACACTAGCATATCCATTATGTATATTATTTCAACGTTCATTAAATGTAGGTGAATTTCCTTGCCATTGGAAATTGGCCCATGTTTTTCCCATTCATAAATCTGGCGACAAGTCCTCAGTAGAAAATTATCGCCCAATATCGCTGTTGCCTTGTGTATCTAAGGTGTTTGAGCATATAGTATCCGAAGTAATTTTTAATACCTACCGTAGTATAATTAATGTTAATCAGCACAGATTCTTTTCTGGACGTAGCACCCAAACAAATCTGCTTCAGTTCTCTAGCTTCATTGGTAGCACGCTGGAATCCGGACAGCAGGTGGACGCGGTGTATCTAGACTTTCGGAAGGCTTTTGATGAAGTTGATCACACATTGCTAATCCATAAACTATCGCTATATGGAATAGGTGGTACATTACTATCTTGGATAACATCATAGTTACAAGATAAGATGTAGATAGTGAAGTTATCGTCTGCACGGTCTCGACCGATCCGTGTGACGTCAGGAGTTCCTCAGGGAAGTCACATGGCGCCTATCCTCTTTTCACTCTATATCAACGATCTGTATTATTCCTTTCCGGATATTATTATTATTATTATTATTATTATTATTATTATTATGTCGGCTACTGTTTACAACATAATCTGGATAAGTTTGCTGAATGGTGCTGTATTAACAGATTGTCCCTAAATATATCTAAGTGTCACGCCATTACTTTCTCTAAGACCTCTACTCCGCTGGTTTTCAATTACATGCTAAATGATACGCCAGTGCGCCGAGTCAACGAAGTTAGAGATTTGGGAGTCGACAGCTGTTTTACATTTTATCATCATATTAACTCCATTGTGTCCCGTTCCATGAACTTATGTGGTTTTATTAAACGAATGTGTTCCGATTTTACCAATGTATTTGCCGTCATTACATTATTCAACTCTATGGTCAGGCCAGTGCTTGAGTACTGTTGCGTAATTTGGTCACCCTACTATAACATTCATATTAATAGACTTGAGCGTGTACAAAGAAAATTGGTAAATTTCCTATTGTTTAAACTACATATCAATAAAGACCTCCTTAGCTATAGCGAAAAACTTAAAATATTAAACATGGAGTCGTTGCAAAATCGTCGCAGACTAACTATTCTTAAATTTGGTTATCAGATTCTTCACAATCGTTTCGACCGCCCCCAGTTGTTGGAATCTATACGTTTTCGTATCCCGTCCTTTAATTCCCGGTCATCGAAAACTTTCTATGTACCTTTCCATCGCACTGAATACGGTCGACACAATCCATTGGACAGATTATTAACTGAGCTAAATACTTTAAGTAACGTTGATCTCTATCATGTTTCTTATGGCGAGTTTGTAGCATTCATTCGAGAACTAATTTCCTGATTTCGTGTGGTACGCAGAGTAGGCATCTTAGAATAATTTTTTTTATTATTTATTTAACTGATTAATGTAAATGAACTTTTGTTTTCTCTGTTAATTGCTTTTTTTGTGTAATTTAGGATATTATATATCGACATGTAGTT
Source organism: Holotrichia oblita (assembly GCA_023690525.1). Classification (NCBI taxonomy): domain Eukaryota; kingdom Metazoa; phylum Arthropoda; class Insecta; order Coleoptera; family Scarabaeidae; genus Holotrichia; species Holotrichia oblita. The sequence continues at coordinate 231,010,284 of CM043015.1, read as the reverse complement.
CGTGAGTTTATTATGTGTATCTTACCATTTAATTTATATGTACTATTTGGTTTTCTGTTATGTACAAAAAATAAATAAATAAATAAAATCTTTATTTTACAATCACCGTTAGCATTGCCACACAACGAAAGAGTGAGCCTATCTTTCATATGTTTCTGTCGTGGCTGTGCCTTTTCCTCATGTGTATTTAACGTTTTTTTTTAATATTATCTGGTCACACCGTCTTCTTTTTAAATCAAGATTTATCTTTGAATGTTCACTATGTATGACAATAACACGATATTTAAATCCAAGTTATTGCTATTCTTAAATTTAGGTTGCTTTAGGTTGTAGCAAAACACAATTTATTCTTAGAAAAATAAAAATCTTTTTCTTAACTACCAAACAGAAATAGACACAACATACCTATCTAATAGTACATATTAAAAAAAGAAACAATTTCGTCAAAACACAATTTATTAACAGTAGTACAATACAAGCATAATAATATTTAATACATTTCTGTGCTTAAATCTTTAGAATACAAATACGTGTGCAACATTCAGATAATCAATTTTTTTTTTGTTAAACTTACATTTTATAACTATCAATTAGACATATTTATGCAACTGCTTCCTTTTGTAAATTATCTTAAATTGGCGACCCTGTCTAGCATTACCTTTATTGAATAACATCTGCCATTTCATACGCCACTGTTTCCTCGACTTTTCCTCGAGGAAAACGGTGAAAATTGACAAAATAAATCCTTGCGTTGAAGTCACGATGTGAAAGACATAAGAACCACCAAGAGAGATCCATATAGACGGCATAAATAAAGTGAAAATAGAAACCCACGAGAGACCCATTAAAAAAGGAAATGCAATAGCGGCCCTTATTTTCACTCCCATTACTTTGGGATTCGTTTCCGCGCCTTTGTCTTTGAAAATATTATACATTACTATGATATAAACAATGAAATTTATAACGATGACGCAGCATATAGGAATGATAACGAAGTAATTAAAAATGTCCTGGATCTTATAGCACAAATCGCATTCAAAGCAGTCCCTGTAAAGCACCGAAGGGATTAGAATAATCAGGGCTGGAGATAACCAACCCAATATTAACGATTTAGTCATGTTTAAACGTGCAGAATCGAACACTTTTATAAATTTACGATATTGATGGAAAGCTATTAACAACATCCATGCGAATTGAGCCAAAACGCTGTAAAAGAAAATCAAATAACCGGCATGCTTTATGATATTGTGATTAGTGAGAAGGAAGATAATTTCTATTAATAGGGTTATGGATAATTGTGTCGTGTTGAACCTCTCTGTAAACCAATCTTTTAAAAATACGGCCGATAATAGGATGCAAGATATTCCGATTAATGATAGTGCACTTCCTGTGTAGGTTATGATTTTAAATATTAATCGATGTTCGAGATATGTTTGTTTAGAATCAGGGTTCATCGATGTGGCTAACTGTGATAAAATATCTAAAGGGGTTACGATGACATCTGTGACAGGTGTTATATCAGAATTTTTGTAATATTTATAAACCAAAGCATTTCTTTTGTTGTGACATATATTACCTTTAGGTTCTGATATGCAGATAAACCAGAAAGAACTACGTTCCATTTCCAAATTAAACCAATATTTGTCGGTACTGAATATGTTAAAACTGTTAACATCATCTATTGTTTTTAAATAAAATGAACACTGTATAGATTCGGTGCTCCATATAAAAAAATAAAAGAGTATGATTCTGCTTTTACAAGTATACGGCATATTACGAGTCAGAACTGCGTTGGGAATCAAAAATGTAAGTAATAAAGAGACCTTCTCATGCTCTGATTGATTATGGAAACGCACAACAGCTTCGGTATTTCCATCATTTAAATAATCGTCTTTTATATCTGAAGATGTGAAATTTTTAATAGTGTGATTATAACCTGTTAGGTTTTCGTATTGATTGTTGTATAAGACAAAACCTTGAAACAAAGGATTATCGTATTCTATATGTTTAAATAGAAAATTCTCTAAGGGAATCATCTCCATTAAATATCGAGTTAACCATAGAGAGCCAAAAAGTGAAAGAATACATCTGTGTACTTCAGTACAAAATATTGAATCTTCATATTTTAAAAACTCGAAACCTTTGTTTATTAATTTATGTCTGCGTGAATCCTGAACACATCTTAATAATAGCTCTACTTCAATATAATTTTGTACTTCAAAATTATCATTGATAGTGTTTTGCCAATAATATAAGTTGTAATAGCAACATTTTACAAACTGATATATTTGCTTGGTATGATCAGAGGGCTCCTGCAAACACCTCGTTTCATGATCGAACAAGTAGTTTCCTTTTCCATCTTTGCACGTCATCTTAGGTACATGTAGATGACTATTCATACAGATATTTTCTGGATAATAATCGTACGATGATTTATCAGAAACTTCTGGCCAAATTATAGTAGAGAAATAAGTACTCGTCCTAGTAGCAGGGCAATAATTACTAGTAGAAACCTCCTCGAAATTAAGAAACAACATTTCCTGAACCTCACAGAAAAAAACCGCACAACCTCGCCCGTCAAAATCAGTTAATTTAAATTCGTTCTTCGGCCCGATACGTTTACCAGCGAATCGAATTAAAGGTACGTCATAATTAACGCACATTCCAGGCATGTGAATCCCTAACAATGTGTCTTTTCTGCTTCCAAAAAAAACTGAAAATTTTAGATTTAAAATTAACAACATTACAACTCGAAAATTCATCTTTTCTATGACGGTTAAATTTCTGCTTGCCTGGTTTAAAAATTGTTGTGGAATATTGATGGATAATTCTAAATTGGCTTCGTTCAGTTCATCTACGGATTGATTTTTGTATAATTCAATAATTTGTCTGTCTTCGTACAATACGAACCCGGAAACGTTATTAGAAAACGGGTTCCAAGCTTTAAAAATATAGTCACGATTTATTAAAGTAAATGCATCGTTATTATGTTTCACGTGTGATATCAGCCTCAAAAGGATATATTGAATTAACTCTAAGGACTCATAGAATTTAGACATATCTATTAATAAATTAGTAATTGATAAAATAAAATCAACATAATTTTCGAATAACATCGTTTCAAGTAAAGCATCCGAGCATTTAGCTAAAATTAATATATCTACTCGTGCTATGGCTATATATCTCTGTGCATTAACAAATTCTTCCAAATGTACATAATTTTTAGTAGAACAAGCTAGCAAGAGATCTCTTGTACGATCTGTGAATTCCCAAAATGGTTTGTTGAAGCATACCTTAAATAACGGCGGATTTGGTAAAACAAAACATATTTCAACGTTTGAGTTTACGAAAATATATTCGTCTATAATTTGCCATACAATCTCACGTAACTCGTTGTCAGTTAAATTGCCGATTCTTTCGCCCATTTCCCACGGGACAAATTTCTTCGATGACTCCTAAAACAAATTCGTGCACTCTTTAGTTGATACAATACTTTGAAAGTATTTAAAAATCTAACCTTACTCACAATGCTTGCCCCAGTAATTCCGATATATGAAGAAGTAAACAGAAGATAGAAGAGTAATTTGATAAATTTTAGTTTCGACATCGTTCTAATCGTATTGAAGCTATTAATAGAAAAGGTTTACGAAATTAACCGAAGTGTTTAATTAGGTTTAGTTAGTTCCTGTACAGGATGTTTGTTTGTTTTCGGCGATAATAAATAATTGGTCGAAATTAATAGGAAATTTTAATTAGTTTTGCATCTTTGTATTGTATATATCAAAAACATGTTTTTTGAAATGATTTTTAAGACTACGCTCATAATTGTGGAAATTTTTAATTTTGGTATATGCATTTTGAAACTGTCAAATGCTGTCAAGGCAGTGATTGTTCTCAAATCTGGAAAAATACCGTTTTCTTTTACAATTTAGGATTTGTAGAAAGCTTTTTTGTGGCAGTTCTACCTAATTAAATAGTAAGAAACTGAGAGTTTTTATAGTTTGACAGTTTCTATTTAGAGCTGCACTTTCACCGCATATTGCTTCGAAATTTGTATAAAACTTGTTATAGAAACCTGATTTTTTTATTGGATGTTAAAAAGAATGTCTAAAATAGCTTTGTCTGAATGATTTTCCTCCACAAATCTCTGTACTTCACCCCGAATGGAGAGAATCTCCTTAATCTTTGAAGAAGGCACATTCCTCCTTCTCTCGTCCTCATCATCTGAAGCAACTTCTTCCTCTGTTGACTGTTGCACTTGTAATAATAATAATAATAATAATAATAATGATTTATTGTCCAACGGCAAAACCTTTTACAGGACAAACTAAAGTACATACATATATTCTACGACTAAAGTAAACACATATGAAAGGTATAAAAATAATATAATGTATTCAAAGTAAAGAAAAACAAAGAACTAACATCGTTGATCAACACTATCAAAAAATATATCATTATACAAGAAATCAGCATTATGACACATTGTAAATAAGGGTGATTTTACTAATAAATTTGTGCGAGGGCAGGGTAATGAGAAGGTAGATGAGGAGCGAGAGGATAAACGAGGTACAAGGAAATCGATAGAGGATAGTAAATCAGGAGAATCAATTCTTCCAAAGAAACCCAGCTCCAGACACCCTCCTACGATGTTCCAGCGATCGTACGCCATGTCTTTCCAAAAGGGATTCGTAGTCAGTACCCGTGGCAGGATACTGGTTATCCAGTTTGAAGGACAGATACTTTAGAAAACGGCGTTGGACTTTTTCGATGCTCAGTTGGAGGTGGATGTAATGTGGTGACCAAACCACAGATGCATATTCCAGTTTACTTACAACAAAGCTGAAGTATAGTATTTTAAGAAGGGACATGTTATAGAAAAATCTGCACGATCGTAGGACAAAACCCAAAGTCCTTGAAGCAGCAGCACACAAATCAGAAATGTGTTCCGCAAAACTCAAGCGGGAATCGAATAAAACTCCGAGATTTCTGACCGTGTCAGCCTTCTCAAGGTGACTATCACGTATTGAGTACAACGAATAATTAATGTAGTTAGTTTTCCTCGTGAAAGTAACAAATACACACTTGTTAACATTTAATTTTAATTTATTTAAGAAGCACCAACGGGAAATACAGTCTAAGTTATGCTGTATGAAAGGTAGATGTACGAATCGCCAAATTGATAATATAGGTCAGTGGTTTCGCAAGCACATAACGAGCATCATGTTCAAGAAAACTAGGTACGTGATCGTCCCCAGCGATATTCTTCTGGGCAAAGTTCGACATAATACTAATTAGTTCTTCTTCCGTGGTTGGCAACAAAGTGAAAGGAGTACAGTTGGAGTGAGTAGTTTTATGTGAAAAGTCATTACTGTCAATGTGTATTGAGGAAAATTTGGAGGCAAAGGCATTAACTATTTCCTGAGGTGTACAAAACATTAGGTATGCGTGTGGTGCCATTCCTAGTGTGAATAAACTGAAAGATCTCTTTCGGATTAGCCCTAACTGAAGTTTCAACTTTCGCGAGGTACGCCGAATAGGCAGCGGCGATATCACTCTTGCATATAGACCGGAGTCTGCTGAATTGATGATAGAAGTACGAGCTTTTGGTAGTTCTCCATTTCTGTCGATAATAATTCTTTAGTTTTAGGTTTGAAATAATGGTTTTAGAGAACCACACAGGATAACGAGGTCCCGAATAGGTATGTTTTACTGGTACAGAAGTATCAAGAACTTAGTAAAAATAAGCATATAACTCATCAGGAGCAGAATTGACATCGGTGTGGTTTTCCAGAAATGACCAGTCAGTAATACAGAGATCAGAATACAATTTGACTAAATCACATCGACTATTATTATTCGTGGGAAACGCAGTGTTGTCACCTACTGATGACGGAAATGTAAGAGATATAGATAATGCAGGGTGATAAGGATCTAGAGGGACAAAGGGGTGGTTTTCAGGGGAAACCAAGGGAATAGGAGACAAGTTCGACGACACTAAGTCAAGAAGCCGATTGTCACAGTTCGTTACAGAGTTCACCTGCGTATGATTGAGTAAATTCAATAAGCAGTTAAATGTGGAGCATTTGGAGCAGGATAGCGGATGTGTTGCAAATTGTGGTAAATTAAAATCACCTATCAGAAGAGAATACTCGTTTATCAAAATAGCCTCAGGAGATTCACAAAAAAGGTCAAAATCTTGTGATGATATATTAGGAGGGATACATACAGCAACTAAGTAGAACGAAACTGAATGGAATTTAGACTTACAAATAATAACATCAATTAACGGAACCAACGAATAAATGGATGTGGTGTCAATCACTTCATATGAAATTCTATTCGATAAGGCAACGAAAACGCCACCCCCTACAGGACGGTTAACAGTAGAAAATTTCCTATCAGATCTCAAAACACCATATGAACAAAGTACCAATTCAGAATCAGTAACTGAGCCATCAAGCCAACTTTCAGTAATAGCGATGATATCATAGCATGACTCACATGCAGCAGTGAAGAAAGTATGAGTTTTTGTTTTAAGACCACGCGAATTCTGATAGTGCAAGGGAAGTGCCGTCGGAGCTATCTAGTTTAAAGAGTTGGCAATGGTAGGAATTCCTTTCTTATATACAATTTTTAAGTTAGCTTCACCTTTCGATATACGGTCAGCCAGTTCAGCTTTAGCATTTTTATGAATCTGTACCTGCATTGGAATCCGATCACGGTATATAGATAATTTGGAAAATTTCGACAACTGTTTTAATTTAGAAATGTTGCGAAGCAACGTAAGAACAGACGACTCAGAAGAAAAGTCTGACTTTAATTGGTCTGCGACGCTCGGGTAGGGTTGCATCGAACTTGCCAAGTCTAGACACTTTAAAAGTTGTATCTTTGATATTCAATGTCAAACAAATATCATTTACCATACACACATCAGTAGCAATCTGGTTAGCATTGGTACTGCATGCAATCTCATCGGACCCAAAGATCATGATATTAGTTTTACGTTGTTCACGGTCTGAAATTTCCTGTATAATGCGCTCGGTGTCAAGAAGAGAATTAGCTGATGTGGGCGGCACCAATATCATCTTGCAACGACACAATCACGGTTTTCAAACTGTTCAGATCATTGTCAAGCTGCATGCAGTTTTTGCAGCTCCATGTCATGCCAGATTTAGAATGAATCTTGCGAGCCTCCGATGAGGAGACATCAACACACTCGATCTTAAATGGTTTGTTGCAAACACAGCAATTGACACTTTTGTGCGACTCTCCAATAGCTCCACAACAGGAACACGATGGCATTATCAAATTATTTAAAGGATTACCTACTGCTGTAAGGATAAAGGATGAGACAGGGACACACTCTTCACGCTCGTGGTGTCCTTCACGGCGACTTAAAGAAAAACGAAAGCAATAGGGTAAACTAGGCAACGGAAAGGTCCTCGAGCAGTAACAAAGGACAAATAGCAGTATATATTCTAACGTTCAATTACTATTGAGCACGGGTATATGTATAAACAAAATATAAATATGGCGCAAGAAATAATAATATAGAAAAAGTATTTACTAAAAAAACGGGATCGTATAGCAACAAAGATTAACTTACCAATCAAATAATTAGTCAAAAAGCTAGTGTGTAGAGAACAAAACTATACTCAAAGAAAGAGAAAATTTTCTACTTTTTAATTAATTAAGCACTTCTATCCGTAGATAAACGAATCAAAAGAACGAGGTAAAGAAAAAATGAAGCTGTAAATGAAGCAAGTTCTTCAGTTGTGGTTATTCACCAACTCCTGGACATCCTCATCACTTACGTCTAACCCCATGGACACACCGAAATCAACAATTGATTCCACTACATGTGTAGGATCGTCAGAAATAGTTGAAATGATTGTTCCAGAGCTCTGTTAAAGACAATTTTGTATCTGACGTTCTGATCCATGAGCTGGATGGATGGTGTCGTATTCGGAGGCAAGAACTTCACTCTGATAAAACTGAACTCCTGGAGCATGTGCAGTGGGCCCAACACTTCATTCATCCACACAATAAAAATTGGCCTTGTAACCCATGCCTTTTTATTCGGTCTCCACATCCCACACAATCTACTTTTGATCACGTTGTGCCCGGTAAAAACTGTAGGAGTTTCTGGATGGTATACCAGTAAGAGCTTTATTTTGCAATCACCCTTAGCATTGCCACACAACGAAAGACTGAGACTATCTTTCATATGTTTCTGTCGTGGCTGTGCCTTTTCCTCATGTGTAATTAACGTTTTTTTTTAATATTATCTGCTCACACCGTCTTCTTTTTAAATCAAGATTTATCTTTGAATGTTCACTATGTATGACAATAACACGATATTTAAATCCAAGTTATTGCTATTCTTAAATTTATGTTGCTTTGGGTTGTAGCCAAACTCAATTTATTCTTAGAAAAATAAAAATCTTTTTCTTAACTACCAAACAGAAATAGACACAACATACCTATCTAATAGTACATATTAAAAAAAGAAACAATTTCGTCAAAACACAATTTATTAACAGTAATACAATACAAGCATAATAACATTTAATACATTTCTGTGCTTAAATCTTTAGAATACAAATACGTGTGCAACATTAAGATAATCAATTTTTTTTTGTTAAACTTACATTTTATAACTATCAATTAGACATATTTATGCAACTGCTTCCTTTTTGTAAATTACCTTAAATTGGCGACCCTGTCTAGCATTACCTTTCTTGAATAACATCTCCCATTTCATACGCCACTGTTTCCTCGATTTTTCCTCGAGGAAAACGGTGAAAATTGACAAAATAAATCCTTGCGATGAAGTCACGATGTGAAAGACATAAGAACCACCAAGAGAGATCCATATGGACGGCATAAATAAAGTAAAAATAGAAACCCACGAGAGACCCATTAAAAAAGGAAATGCAATAGCGGCCCTTATTTTCACTCCCATTACTTTGGGATTCATTTCCGCGCCTTTGTCTTTGAAAATATTATACATTACTATGATATAAACAATGAAATTTATAACGATAACGCAGCATATAGGAATGATAACGAAGTAATTAAAAATGTCCTGGATCTTATAGCACAAATCGCATTCAAAGCAGTCCCTGTAAAGCACCGAAGGGATTAGAATAATCAAGGCTGGAGATAACCAACCCAATATTAACGACTTCGTCATGTTTAAACGTGCAGAATCGAACACTTTAATAAATTTACGATATTGATGGAAAGCTATTAACAACATCCATGCGAATTGAGCCAAAACGCTGTAAAAGAAAATCAAATAACCGGCATGCTTTATGATATTGTGATTAGTGAGAAGGAAGATAATTTCTATTAATAGGGTTATGGATAATTGTGTCGTGTTGAACCTCTCTGTGAACCAATCTTTTAAAAATACGGCCGATAATAATATACAAGATATTCCGATTAATGATAATGCACTTCCTGTGTAGGTTATGATTTTAAATATGAACCGATGTTCGAGATATGTTTGTTTAGAATCAGGGTTCATCGATGTGGCTAACTGTGATAAAATATCTAAAGGTGTTACGATGACATCTGTGACAGGTGTTATATCAGAATTGTGGTAATATTTATAAATCAAAGCATTTCTTTTGTTGTGACATATATTATCTTTAGGTTCTGATATGCAGATAAACCAGAAAGAAAAACGTTCCATTTCCAAATTAAACCGATATTTGTCGGTACTGAATATGTTAAAAGTGTTAACATCATCTATTGTTTTTAAATAAAATGAACACTGTATAGATTCGGTGCTAGACATAAAAAAATAAAAGAGTATGATTCTGCTTTTACAAGTATACGGCATATTACGAGTCAGAGCTGCGTTGGGAATCAAAAACGTAAGTAATAAAGAGACCCATTCATGCTCGGATTGATTATGAAAATGCACAACAGCTTCGATATTCCCATCATTTAAATAATCGTCTTTTATATCTGAAGATGTGAAATTTTTAATAATGTGATTATAATCTGTTCGGTTTTCGTACTGATTGTTGTATAAAACATAACTTAAAAACAGAGAGTCGTACATTACAAATAGAACATTCTCTAAAGAAATCATCTCCGTTAAATATGGAGTTAACGATAGAAAGTAAAAAAGTGAAAGAATACATCTGTGTACTTCAGTACAAAATATTGAATCTTCGTATTTTAAAAGCTCGAAACCTTTGTCTATTAATTTATATCTGCGTGAATCGTGAACACAGCTTAGTAGTAGCTCTACTTCAATATAATTTTGTACTTCAGTATAAGTGTTGATACTGTTATGCCAACAATAGAAGCTTTTGTGCCTGCAACATTTTACAAACTGATATATTTGCTTGGTATGATCAGAGGGTTCCAGTAAACACCTTGCTTCATTATAGAACAAGTAGTCTGACCTTCCATCCTTGCACATCATCATAGGCATATATAGATGACTATCCATACAGATATTTTCTGGATAATAACTATTCCAGCTATTTGGAACTTCTGGCCAAATTATAGTAGAGAAATTAGTACTCGTCCTAGTAGCAGGGCAATAATTACTAGTAGAAACCTCCTCGAAATTAAGAAACAACATTTCCTGAACCTCACAGAAAGAAACCGCACAACCTCGCCCGTCAAAATCAGTTAATTTAAATTCGTTCTTCGGCCCGATACGTTTACCAGCGAATCGAATTAAAGGTACGTCATAATTAACGCACATTCCAGGCATGTGAATCCCTAACAATGTGTCTTTTCTGCCTCCAAATAAAAATGAAAATTTTAGATTTAAAATTAACAACATTACAACTCGAAAATTCATCTTTTCTATGACGGTTAAATTTCTGCTTGCTTGGTTTAAAAATTGTTGTGGAATATTGATGGATAATTCTAGATTGGTTTCGTTCATTTCATCTACGGATTGATTTTGGTATAATTCAATAATTTGTCGGTCTTCGTACAATACGAACCCGGAAACGTTATTAGAAAACGGGTTCCAAGTTTTAAAAATATAGTCACGATTTATTAAAGTAAATGCATCGTTATTATGTTTCACGTGTGATGTCAGCCTCAAAAGGATATATTGAATTAACTCTAAGGACTCATACCTACGCATGAACTCAAACCTAAGCATAACTACTAATACATTAATAATTGATAAAATAAAATCAACATAATTTTCGAATAACATCGTTTCAAGTAAAGCATCCGAGCATTTAGCTAAAATTAATATATCTACTCGTGCTATGGCTATATATCTCTGTGCATTAACAAATTCTTCCAAATGTACATAATTTTTAGTAGAACAAGCTAGCAAGAGATCTCTTGTACGATCTGTGAATTCCGAAAATGGTTTGTTGAAGCATACCTTATATAAAGGCGGATTTGGTAAAACAAAACATATTTCAGCGCTTGAGTTTACGAAAATATATTCGTCTATAATTTGCCATACAATCTCACGTAACTCGCTGTCGGTTAAATTGCCGATTCTTTCGCCCATTTCCCACGGGACAAATTTCTTCGATGACTCCTAAAACAAATTCGTGCACTCTTCAGTTGATACAATGCTTTGAAAGTATTTAAAAATCTAACCTTACTCACAATGCTTGCCCCAGTAATTCCGATATATGAAGAAGTAAACAGAAGATAGAAGAGTAATTTGATAAATTTTAGTTTCGACATCGTTCTAATCGTATTGAAGCCATTAATAGAGAAGGTTTACGAAATTAACCGACGTGTTTAATTAGGTTTAGTTAGTTCCTGTAGAGGATGTTTGTTTGTTTTCGGCGATAATAAATAATTGGTCGAAATTAATAGGAAATTTTAATTAGTTTTTGCATCTTTGTATTGTATATATCAAAAACATGTTTTTTGAAATGATTTTTAAGACTACGCTCATAATTGTGGATATTTTTAATTTTGGTATATGCATTTTGAAACTGTCAAGGCAGCGATTATTGTCAAATCTGAAAAAATACCGTTTTCTTTTACAATTTAGGATTTGTAGAAAGCTTTTTTGTGGCAGTTCTACCTAATTAAATAGTAAGAAACTAGAGAGTTTTTATAGTTTGACAGTTTCTATTTAGAGCTGCACTTTCACCGCATATTGCTTCGAAATTTATATAAAACTTGTTGTAGAAACCTGATTTTTATATTGGATGTTAAAAAAATGTCTAAAATAGCTTTGTCTGAATAATTTTCCTCCACAAATCTCTGTACTTCACCCCGAATTGAAAGAATCTCCTTAATCTTTGAAGAAGGCACATTCATCCTTCTCTCTCGATCATCATCTGAAGCAACTTCTTCCTCTGTTGACTGTTGCACTTGTAAATGAAGCTCTTGGAGTTCTTCAGTTGTAAGTTCTTCTCTGTGGTTATTTACCAACTCCTGGACATCCTCATCACTTACGTCTAACAATTGATTCCACTACATGTGTAGGATCGTCAGGAAAAGTTTCAATCCTTTCAGAATTTCTCCCATGACGAGTTCATCCTCCTGGATGTCACTTCCTGCTAAGCCTTATCTATGAGGCTAATACAATTTAAAATTGTTGAAATGATTTTTCCAGAGCTCTGTTAAAGACAATTTTGTATCTGACGTTCTGATCCATGAGCTGGATGAGTGATGTCGTATTCGGAGACAAGAACTTCACTCTGATAAAACTGAACTCCTGGAGGATGTGCAGTGGGCCCAACACTTCATTCATCCACACAATAAAAATTTGTCTTGTAACCCATGCCTTCTTATTCGGTCTCCACATCCCACACAATTTACTTTTAATCACGTTGTGCCTGGTAAAAACTGTAGGAGTTTCTGGATGGTATACCAGTAACTACATTAAAATAATGTACTACATTAAAATAAAGTAAAATGTCGCTGTTGAAGTGTCTCAAATGTAAAAATGCACTTGTCCCGGAGAAGGAAATCAATTGTGATCTATGCCGAAAATACATCTACCTGCAGCGATCTGTCTCGTCTGGAAATTCAATGCCTTAAAGCTAAGGAACGAAAACTTATATATTACTGTAACTCTTGTTCTGACTTCAAAGAGCAATTAACTACACTTACTAAACTGAGGGAAACTGTTGCAAGACTGGAGGAAGAGGTGGAAGCCTTTGAAGCCTATTGATGTCAGTAACCTGGGGGATGTTACGGAATGCGTCAAGAATCACGATGTCACACAAATTATTAATGAACTACAGGACCGTCAATTTAGGGAATCCAATGTACTCATTTTTAACATGGAGGAATCGGCCATTACTGATCGTCAAGAACGTAGGCGAGTTATATCCGCCAGCTTGTCTGATGTTATACACTCAATAGACGACTCGATTGACATCTCAAACATTAAATTTTTTCGACTCGGAAAATATGTAGAAGGTAAAATTCGTCCACTGAAAGTTATCCTTTCTTCCAAGGCCGATGCACTTACCCTATTAAAGAATAAGAAGAGAATTACTGGAAATCTGAAGATACAGTCAGACCTTACTCCTATGCAACAACAACATTTGAGAGATTTAAGAATTCAACTACTGGATCTGAACCAAAAGGGTGGAAACAAAACAATTAAGTATATAAAAATATACATCCGCATCTGGTTTTTCACAAGCTTATAAATTTAAAAGGACGATTGAGCTCTGGTCCGGACAACATTTCGGAATATTTCCTAAAAATGTGCAGTCCTACACTAGCATATCCATTATGTATATTATTTCAACGTTCATTAAATGTAGGTGAATTTCCTTGCCATTGGAAATTGGCCCATGTTTTTCCCATTCATAAATCTGGCGACAAGTCCTCAGTAGAAAATTATCGCCCAATATCGCTGTTGCCTTGTGTATCTAAGGTGTTTGAGCATATAGTATCCGAAGTAATTTTTAATACCTACCGTAGTATAATTAATGTTAATCAGCACAGATTCTTTTCTGGACGTAGCACCCAAACAAATCTGCTTCAGTTCTCTAGCTTCATTGGTAGCACGCTGGAATCCGGACAGCAGGTGGACGCGGTGTATCTAGACTTTCGGAAGGCTTTTGATGAAGTTGATCACACATTGCTAATCCATAAACTATCGCTATATGGAATAGGTGGTACATTACTATCTTGGATAACATCATAGTTACAAGATAAGATGTAGATAGTGAAGTTATCGTCTGCACGGTCTCGACCGATCCGTGTGACGTCAGGAGTTCCTCAGGGAAGTCACATGGCGCCTATCCTCTTTTCACTCTATATCAACGATCTGTATTATTCCTTTCCGGATATTATTATTATTATTATTATTATTATTATTATTATGTCGGCTACTGTTTACAACATAATCTGGATAAGTTTGCTGAATGGTGCTGTATTAACAGATTGTCCCTAAATATATCTAAGTGTCACGCCATTACTTTCTCTAAGACCTCTACTCCGCTGGTTTTCAATTACATGCTAAATGATACGCCAGTGCGCCGAGTCAACGAAGTTAGAGATTTGGGAGTCGACAGCTGTTTTACATTTTATCATCATATTAACTCCATTGTGTCCCGTTCCATGAACTTATGTGGTTTTATTAAACGAATGTGTTCCGATTTTACCAATGTATTTGCCGTCATTACATTATTCAACTCTATGGTCAGGCCAGTGCTTGAGTACTGTTGCGTAATTTGGTCACCCTACTATAACATTCATATTAATAGACTTGAGCGTGTACAAAGAAAATTGGTAAATTTCCTATTGTTTAAACTACATATCAATAAAGACCTCCTTAGCTATAGCGAAAAACTTAAAATATTAAACATGGAGTCGTTGCAAAATCGTCGCAGACTAACTATTCTTAAATTTGGTTATCAGATTCTTCACAATCGTTTCGACCGCCCCCAGTTGTTGGAATCTATACGTTTTCGTATCCCGTCCTTTAATTCCCGGTCATCGAAAACTTTCTATGTACCTTTCCATCGCACTGAATACGGTCGACACAATCCATTGGACAGATTATTAACTGAGCTAAATACTTTAAGTAACGTTGATCTCTATCATGTTTCTTATGGCGAGTTTGTAGCATTCATTCGAGAACTAATTTCCTGATTTCGTGTGGTACGCAGAGTAGGCATCTTAGAATAATTTTTTTTATTATTTATTTAACTGATTAATGTAAATGAACTTTTGTTTTCTCTGTTAATTGCTTTTTTGTGTAATTTAGGATATTATATATCGACATGTAGTTCGTGAGTTTATTATGTGTATCTTACCATTTAATTTATATGTACTATTTGGTTTTCTGTTATGTACAAAAAAATAAATAAATAAATAAAATCTTTATTTTACAATCACCGTTAGCATTGCCACACAACGAAAGAGTGAGCCTATCTTTCATATGTTTCTGTCGTGGCTGTGCCTTTTCCTCATGTGTATTTAACGTTTTTTTTTAATATTATCTGGTCACACCGTCTTCTTTTTAAATCAAGATTTATCTTTGAATGTTCACTATGTATGACAATAACACGATATTTAAATCCAAGTTATTGCTATTCTTAAATTTAGGTTGCTTTAGGTTGTAGCAAAACACAATTTATTCTTAGAAAAATAAAAATCTTTTTCTTAACTACCAAACAGAAATAGACACAACATACCTATCTAATAGTACATATTAAAAAAAAAACAATTTCGTCAAAACACAATTTATTAACAGTAGTACAATACAAGCATAATAATATTTAATACATTTCTGTGCTTAAATCTTTAGAATACAAATACGTGTGCAACATTCAGATAATCAATTTTTTTTTTGTTAAACTTACATTTTATAACTATCAATTAGACATATTTATGCAACTGCTTCCTTTTTGTAAATTATCTTAAATTGGCGACCCTGTCTAGCATTACCTTTATTGAATAACATCTGCCATTTCATACGCCACTGTTTCCTCGACTTTTCCTCGAGGAAAACGGTGAAAATTGACAAAATAAATCCTTGCGTTGAAGTCACGATGTGAAAGACATAAGAACCACCAAGAGAGATCCATATAGACGGCATAAATAAAGTGAAAATAGAAACCCACGAGAGACCCATTAAAAAAGGAAATGCAATAGCGGCCCTTATTTTCACTCCCATTACTTTGGGATTCGTTTCCGCGCCTTTGTCTTTGAAAATATTATACATTACTATGATATAAACAATGAAATTTATAACGATGACGCAGCATATAGGAATGATAACGAAGTAATTAAAAATGTCCTGGATCTTATAGCACAAATCGCATTCAAAGCAGTCCCTGTAAAGCACCGAAGGGATTAGAATAATCAGGGCTGGAGATAACCAACCCAATATTAACGATTTAGTCATGTTTAAACGTGCAGAATCGAACACTTTTATAAATTTACGATATTGATGGAAAGCTATTAACAACATCCATGCGAATTGAGCCAAAACGCTGTAAAAGAAAATCAAATAACCGGCATGCTTTATGATATTGTGATTAGTGAGAAGGAAGATAATTTCTATTAATAGGGTTATGGATAATTGTGTCGTGTTGAACCTCTCTGTAAACCAATCTTTTAAAAATACGGCCGATAATAGGATGCAAGATATTCCGATTAATGATAGTGCACTTCCTGTGTAGGTTATGATTTTAAATATTAATCGATGTTCGAGATATGTTTGTTTAGAATCAGGGTTCATCGATGTGGCTAACTGTGATAAAATATCTAAAGGGGTTACGATGACATCTGTGACAGGTGTTATATCAGAATTTTTGTAATATTTATAAACCAAAGCATTTCTTTTGTTGTGACATATATTACCTTTAGGTTCTGATATGCAGATAAACCAGAAAGAACTACGTTCCATTTCCAAATTAAACCAATATTTGTCGGTACTGAATATGTTAAAACTGTTAACATCATCTATTGTTTTTAAATAAAATGAACACTGTATAGATTCGGTGCTCCATATAAAAAAATAAAAGAGTATGATTCTGCTTTTACAAGTATACGGCATATTACGAGTCAGAACTGCGTTGGGAATCAAAAATGTAAGTAATAAAGAGACCTTCTCATGCTCTGATTGATTATGGAAACGCACAACAGCTTCGGTATTTCCATCATTTAAATAATCGTCTTTTATATCTGAAGATGTGAAATTTTTAATAGTGTGATTATAACCTGTTAGGTTTTCGTATTGATTGTTGTATAAGACAAAACCTTGAAACAAAGGATTATCGTATTCTATATGTTTAAATAGAAAATTCTCTAAGGGAATCATCTCCATTAAATATCGAGTTAACCATAGAGAGCCAAAAAGTGAAAGAATACATCTGTGTACTTCAGTACAAAATATTGAATCTTCATATTTTAAAAACTCGAAACCTTTGTTTATTAATTTATGTCTGCGTGAATCCTGAACACATCTTAATAATAGCTCTACTTCAATATAATTTTGTACTTCAAAATTATCATTGATAGTGTTTTGCCAATAATATAAGTTGTAATAGCAACATTTTACAAACTGATATATTTGCTTGGTATGATCAGAGGGCTCCTGCAAACACCTCGTTTCATGATCGAACAAGTAGTTTCCTTTTCCATCTTTGCACGTCATCTTAGGTACATGTAGATGACTATTCATACAGATATTTTCTGGATAATAATCGTACGATGATTTATCAGAAACTTCTGGCCAAATTATAGTAGAGAAATAAGTACTCGTCCTAGTAGCAGGGCAATAATTACTAGTAGAAACCTCCTCGAAATTAAGAAACAACATTTCCTGAACCTCACAGAAAAAAACCGCACAACCTCGCCCGTCAAAATCAGTTAATTTAAATTCGTTCTTCGGCCCGATACGTTTACCAGCGAATCGAATTAAAGGTACGTCATAATTAACGCACATTCCAGGCATGTGAATCCCTAACAATGTGTCTTTTCTGCTTCCAAAAAAAACTGAAAATTTTAGATTTAAAATTAACAACATTACAACTCGAAAATTCATCTTTTCTATGACGGTTAAATTTCTGCTTGCCTGGTTTAAAAATTGTTGTGGAATATTGATGGATAATTCTAAATTGGCTTCGTTCAGTTCATCTACGGATTGATTTTTGTATAATTCAATAATTTGTCTGTCTTCGTACAATACGAACCCGGAAACGTTATTAGAAAACGGGTTCCAAGCTTTAAAAATATAGTCACGATTTATTAAAGTAAACGCATCGTTATTATGTTTCACGTGTGATATCAGCCTCAAAAGGATATATTGAATTAACTCTAAGGACTCATAGAATTTAGACATATCTATTAATAAATTAGTAATTGAAAAAATAAAATCAACATAATTTTCGAATAACATCGTTTCAAGTAAAGCATCCGAGCATTTAGCTAAAATTAATATATCTACTCGTGCTATGGCTATATATCTCTGTGCATTAACAAATTCTTCCAAATGTACATAATTTTTAGTAGAACAAGCTAGCAAGAGATCTCTTGTACGATCTGTGAATTCCGAAAATGGTTTGTTGAAGCATACCTTATATAAAGGCGGATTTGGTAAAACTAAACATATTTCAGCGTTTGAGTTTACGAAAATATATTCGTCTATAATTTGCCATACAATCTCACGTAACTCGTTTTCGGTTAAATTGCCGATTCTTTCGCCCATTTCCCACGGGACGAATTTCTTCGGTGACTCCTAAAACAAATTCGTGCACTCTTCAGTTGATACAATGCTTTGAAAGTATTTAAAAATCTAACCTTACTCACAATGTTTGCCCCAGTAATTCCGATATATGAAGAAGTAAATAGAAGATAGAAGAGTAATTTGATAAATTTTAGTTTTGACATCGTTCTAATCGTATTGAAGCTATTAATAGAAAAGGTTTACGAAATTAATCGACGTGTTTAATTAGGTTTAGTTAGTTCCTGTACAGGATGTTTGTTTGTTTTCGGCGATAATAAATAATTGGTCGAAATTAATAGGAAATTTTAATTAGTTTTTGCATCTTTGTATTGTATATATCAAAAACATGTTTTTTTTAATGATTTTTAAGATTACGCTCATAATTGTGGAAATTTTTAATTTTGGTATATGCATTTTGAAACTGTCAAATGCTGTCAAGGCAGCGATTGTTGTCAAATCTGAAAAAATACCGTTTTCTTTTACAATTTAGGATTTGTAGAAAGCTTTTTTGCGGCAGTTCTACCTAATTAAATAGTAAGAAACTGAGAGTTTTTATAGTTTGACAGTTTCTATTTAGAGCTGCACTTTCACCGCATATTGCTTCGAAATTTATATAAAACTTGTTATAGAAACCTGATTTTTTTATTGGATGTTAAAAAGAATGTCTAAAATAGCTTTGTCTGAATGATTTTCCTCCACAAATCTCTGTACTTCACCCCGAATGGAGAGAATCTCCTTAATCTTTGAAGAAGGCACATTCCTCCTTCTCTCGCCCTCATCATCTGAAGCAACTTCTTCCTCTGTTGACTGTTGCACTTGTAATAATAATAATAATAATAATAATTTTTTGTCCAACGACAAAACCTTTTACAGGACAAACTAAAGTACATACATATATTCTACGACTAAAGTAAACATATATGAAAGGTATAAAAATAATATAATATATTCAAAGTAAAGAAAAACAAAGAACTAACATCGTTGATCAACACTATCAAAAAATATATCATTATACAAGAAATCAGCATTATGACACATTGTAAATAAGGGTGATTTTACTAATAAATTTGTGCGAGGGCAGGGTAATGAGAAGGTAGATGAGGAGCGAGAGGATAAACGAGGTACAAGGAAATCGATAGAGGATAGTAAATCAGGAGAATCAATTCTTCCAAAGAAACCCAGCTCCAGACACCCTCCTACGATGTTCCAACGATCGTACGCCATGTCTTTCCAAAAGGGATTCGTAGTCAGTACCCGTGGCAGGATACTGGTTATCCAATTTGAAGGACAGATACTTTAGAAAACGGCGTTGGACTTTTTCGATGCTCAGTTGGAGGTGGATGTAATGTGGTGACCGAACCACAGATGCATATTCCAGTTTACTTACAACAAAGCTGAAGTATAGTATTTTAAGAAGGGACATGTTATAGAAAAATCTGCACGATCGTAGGACAAAACCCGAAGTCCTTGAAACAGCAGCACACAAATCAGAAATGTGTTCCGCAAAACTCAAGCGGGAATCGAATAAAACTCCGAGATCTCTGACCGTGTCAGCCTTCTCAAGGTGACTATCACGTATTGAGTACAACGAATTAATGTAGTTAGTTTTTCTCGTAAAAGTAACAAATACACACTTGTTAACATTTAATTTTAATTTATTTAAGAAGCACCAACGGGAAATACAGTCTAAGTTATGCTATAGATGAGCCACATCGTTTAAGGTTTTAATAGAGGAATAAATTTTTATGTCGTCCGCATAAGCCAGTACTGGACACGATAGAGACGTCAATAAATCGTTCACGAACAGCACAAACAAAAGCGGTCCCAGATGTGACCCCTGTGGTAGTAGACGTAGTGAATCCTATTGGTTAAATACGAATTTATGAGCTGTAGGAAGGAAGAACTTAATCCAAAGATTATGATAGTTTATCAAGCAAATTCCATAATCGATGACATCAAAAGCGCTGGTAAGGTCGGTGTAGATAACATCAACCTGGCCTTGAAGATCAAGTTGTTCACTAAGATACTGACATATAGAGATAAGATTCGTTACTGTTGACCTTCCTTTAATAAAACCATGTTGTGTCGGAGAAATATACAGGACTGTGTTGTAATACAAAGAGGAAAAAATAACATGTTCAAATACCTTGGCAAAATTAGATAAAATAGAAATCGGTCTATAGTTACTAACACGAGTTTTGTCATTTTTTCTTAAACACAGGACTAATTCTTGCACGTTTCCATCGGGTAGGAAAGGTAGATGTACGATTCGCCAAATTGATAATATAGGTTAGTGGTTTCGCAAGCACATAACGAGCATCATGTTCAAGAAAACTAGGTACGTGATCGTCCCCAGCGATATTCTTCTGGGCAAAGTTCGACATAATACTAATTAATTCTTCTTCCGTGGTTGGCAACAAAGTGAAAGGAGTACAGTTGGAGTGAGTAGTTTTATGTGAAAAGTCATTACTGTCAATGTGTATTGAGGAAAATTTGGAGGCAAAGGCATTAACTATTTCCTGAGGTGTACAAAACATTAGGTATGCGTGTGGTGCCATTCCTAGTGTGAATAAACTGAAAGAACTCTTTCGGATTAGCCCTAACTGAAGTTTCAACTTTCGCGAGGTACGCCGAATAGGCAGCGGCGATATCACTCTTGCATATAGACCGGAGTCTGCTGAATTGATGGTAGAAGTACGAGCTTTTGGTAGTTCTCCATTTCTGTCGATAATAATTCTTTAGTTTTAGGTTTGAAATAATGGTTTTAGAGAACCACACAGGATAACGAGGTCCCGAATAGGTATGTTTTACTGGTACAGAAGTATCAAGAACTTAGTAAAAATAAGCATATAACTCATCAGGAGCAGAATTGACATCGGTGTGGTTTTCCAGAAATGACCAGTCAGTAATACAGAGATCAGAATACAATTTGACTAAATCATATCGACTATTATTATTCGTGGGAAACGCAGTGTTATCACCTACTGATGACGGAAATGTAAGAGATGTAGATAATGCAGGGTGATAAGGATCTAGAGGGACAAAGGGGTGGTTTTCAGGGGAAACCAAGGGAATAGGAGACAAGTTCGACGACACTAAGTCAAGAAGCCGATTGTCACAGTTCGTTACAGAGTTCACCTGCGTATGATTGAGTAAATTCAATAAGCAGTTAAATGTGGAGCATTTGGAGCAGGATAGCGGATGTGTTGCAAATTGTGGTAAATTAAAATCACCAATCAGAAGAGAATACTCGTTTATGAAAATAGCCTCAGGAGATTCACAAAAAACGTCAAAATCTTGTGATGATATATTAGGAGGGATACATACAGCAACTAAGTAGAACGAAACTGAATGGAATTAACACTAAACGAAAACACCACCGCCTACAGAACGGTTAACAGTAGAAAATTTCCTATCAGATCTCAAAACACCATATGAACAAGGTACCAATTCAGAATCAGTAACTGAGCCATCAAGCCAACTTTCAGTAATAGCGATAATATCATAGCATGACTCACATGCAGCAGTGAAGAAAGTATGAGTTTTTGTTTTAAGACCACGCGAATTCTGTGCAAGTGCAAGGGAAGTGCCGTCGGAGCTATCTAGTTTAAAGAGTTGGCAATGGTAGGAATTCCTTTCTTATATACAATTTTTAAGTT
Organism: Holotrichia oblita; assembly: GCA_023690525.1. NCBI lineage: Eukaryota > Metazoa > Arthropoda > Insecta > Coleoptera > Scarabaeidae > Holotrichia > Holotrichia oblita. The sequence goes on along the minus strand of CM043015.1, from coordinate 230,987,961 downwards.
AGCTTCACCTTTCGATATACGGTCAGCCAGTTCAGCTTTAGCATTTTTATGAATCTGTACCTGCATTGGAGTCCGATCACGGTATATGGATAATTTGGAAAATTTCGACAACTGTTTTAATTTAGAAATGTTGCGAAGGATCGTAAGAACAGACGACTCAGAAGAAAAGTCTGACTTTAATTGGTCTGCGACGCTCGGGTAGGGTTGCATCGAACTTGCCAAATCTAGACACTTTAAAAGTTGTATCTTTGATATTCAATGTCAAACAAATATCATTTACCATACACACATCAGTAGCAATCTGGTTAGCATTGGTACTGCATGCAATCTCATCGGACCCAAAGATCATGATATTAGTTTTACGTTGTTCACGGTCTGAAATTTCCTGTATAATGCGCTCGGTATCAAGAAGAGAATTAGCTGATGTGGGCGGCACCAATATCATCTTGCAACGACACAATCACGGTTTTCAAACTGCTCAGATCATTGTCAAGCTGCATGCAGTTTTTGCAGCTCCATGTCATGCCAGATTTAGAATGAATTTTGCGAGCCTCCGATGAGGAGACATCAACACACTCGATCTTAAATGGTTTGTTGCAAACACAGCAATTGACACTTTTGTGCGACTCTCCAATAGCTCCACAACAGGAACACGATGGCATTATCAAATTATTTAAAGGATTACCTACTGCTGTAAGGATAAAGGATGAGACAGGGACACACTCTTCACGCTCGTGGTGCCCTTCACAGGGACTTAAAGAAAAACGAAAGCAATAGGGTAAACTAGGCAACGGAAAGGTCCTCGAGCAGTAACAAAGGACAAATAGCAGTATATATTCTAACGTTCAATTACTATTGAGCACGGGTATATGTATAAACAAAATATAAATATGGCGCAAGAAATAATAATATAGAAAAAGTATTTACTAAAAAAACGGGATCGTATAGCAACAAAGATTAACTTACCAATCAAATAATTAGTCAAAAAGCTAGTGTGTAGAGAACAAAACTATACTCAAAGAAAGAGAAAATTTTCTACTTTTTAATGATATGCAACACAAATTTAATTAGCACTTCTATCCGTAGATAAACGAATCAAAAGAACGAGGTAAAGAAAAAAATGAAGCTGTAAATGAAGCTCTCGGAGTTCTTCAGTTGTGGTTATTCACCAACTCCTGGACATCCTCATCACTTACGTCTAACCCCATGGACACACCGAAATCAACAATTGATTCCACTACATGTGTAGGATCGTCAGAAATAGTTGAAATGATTGTCCCATAGCTCTGTTAAAGACAATTTTGTATCTGACGTTCTGATCCATGAGCTGGATGGATGGTGTCGTATTCGGAGGCAAGAACTTCACTCTGATAAAACTGAACTCCTGGAGCATGTGCAGTGGGCCCAACACTTCATTCATCCACACAATAAAAATTGACCTTGTAACCCATGCCTTCTTATTCGGTCTCCACATCCCACACAATCTACTTTTGATCACGTTGTGCCCGGTAAAAACTGTAGGAGTTTCTGGATGGTATACCAGTAAGAGCTTTATTTTGCAATCACCCTTAGCATTGCCACACAACGAAAGACTGAGACTATCTTTCATATGTTTCTGTCGTGGCTGTGCCTTTTCCTCATGTGTAATTAACGTTTTTTTTTTAATATTATCTGGTCACACCGTCTTCTTTTTAAATCAAGATTTATCTTTGAATGTTCACTATGTATGATAATAACATGATATTTAAATCCAAGTTATTGCTATTCTTAAATTTAGGTTGCTTTGGGTTGTAGCAAAACTCAATTTATTCTTAGAAAAATAAAAATCTTTTTCTTAACTACCAAACAGAAATAGACACAACATACCTATCTAATAGTACATATTAAAAAAAGAAACAATTTCGTCAAAACACAATTTATTAACAGTAGTACAATACAAGCATAATAATATTTAATACATTTCTGTGCTTAAATCTTTAGAATACAAATACGTGTGCAACATTCAGATAATCAATTTTTTTTTGTTAAACTTACATTTTATAACTATCAATTAGACATATTTATGCAACTGCTTCCTTTTTGTAAATTACCTTAAATTGGCGACCCTGTCTAGCATTACCTTTCTTGAATAACATCTCCCATTTCATACGCCACTGTTTCCTCGATTTTTCCTCGAGGAAAACGGTGAAAATTGACAAAATAAATCCTTGCGATGAAGTCACGATGTGAAAGACATAAGAACCACCAAGAGAGATCCATATGGACGGCATAAATAAAGTAAAAATAGAAACCCACGAGAGACCCATTAAAAAAGGAAATGCAATAGCGGCCCTTATTTTCACTCCCATTACTTTGGGATTCGTTTTCGCGCCTTTGTCTTTGAAAATATTATACATTACTATGATATAAACAATGAAATTTATAACGATGACGCAGCATATAGGAATGATAACGAAGTAATTAAAAATGTCCTGGATCTTATAGCACAAATCGCATTCAAAGCAGTCCCTGTAAAGCACTGAAGGGATTAGAATAATCAAAGCTGGAGATAACCAACCCAATATTAACGATTTAGTCATGTTTAAACGTGCAGAATCGAACACTTTTATAAATTTACGATATTGATGGAAAGCTATTAATAACATCCATGCGAATTGAGCCAAAACGCTGTAAAAGAAAATCAAATAACCGGCATGCTTTATGATATTGTGATTAGTGAGAAGGAAGATAATTTCTATTAATAGGGTTATGGATAATTGTGTCGTGTTGAACCTCTCTGTAAACCAATCTTTTAAAAATACGGCCGATAATAGTATACAAGATATTCCGATTAATGATAATGCACTTCCTGTGTAGGTTATCATTTTAAATATGAATCGATGTTCGAGATATGTTTGTTTAGAATCAGGGTTCATCGATGTGGCTAACTGTGATAAAATATCTAAAGGTGTTACGATGACATCTGTGACAGGTGTTATATCAGAATTTTCGTAATATTTATAAACCAAAGCATTTCTTTTGTTGTGACATATATTATCTTTAGGTTCTGATATGCAGATAAACCAGTAAGAACTACGTTCCACTTCCAAATTAAACCAATATTTGTCGGTACTGAATATGTTAAAACTTTTAACATCATCTATTGTTTTTAAATAAAACTGTATAGATTCGGTGTTCCACATAAAAATATAAAAGAGTATGATTCTGCTTTTACAAGTATACGGCATATTACGAGTCAGAGCTGCGTTGGGAATCAAAAATGTAAGTAATAAAGAGACCCTCTCACGCTCTGATATATTATGGAAACGCACAACAGCTTCGATATTTCCATCATTTAAATAATCGTCTTTTATACCTGAAGATGTGAAATCTTTAATAGTGTGATTATAACCTGTTCGGTTTTCGTATTGATTGTTGTATAAGACAAGAGTTTGAAACAAGGGATAATCGTATTCTATACGTTTAAATAGAAAATTCTCTAAAGGAATCATCTCTATTGAATATGGAGTTAACCATAGAGACTTATAAAGTGAAAGAATACAACTTTGTACTTCAGTACAAAATATTGAATCTTCGTATTTTAAAAACTCGAAACCTTTGTCTATTAATTTATATCTGCGTGAATCGTAAACACAGCTTAATAATAGCTCTACTTCAATATAATTCTGTACTTCAGTATAAGTGTTGATACTATTATGCCAACAATAGAAGCTTTTGTACCTGCAACATTTTACAAACTGATATATTTGCTTGGTATGATCAGAGGGCTCCTGTAAACACCTTGTGTCATTAAATAGGAAGTAGTTTGCTCTTCCATCCTTGCACATCATCATAGGCATATATAGATGACTATCCATACAGATATTTTCTGGATAATAACTACTCCAGAAGCTATTTGGAACTTCTGGCCAAATTATTGTAGAGAAATAAGTACTCGTCCTAGTAGCAGGGCAATAATTACTAGTAGAAACCTCCTCGAAATTAAGAAACAACATTTCCTGAACCTCACAGAAAGAAACCGCACAACCTTGCGTGTCAAAATCGCTTAATTTAAATTCGTTCTTCGGCCCGATACGTTTACCGGCGAATCGAATTAAAGGTACGTCATAATTAACGCACATTCCAGGCATGTGAATCCCTAACGATGTGTCTCCTCTGTTACTAAACAGAAATGAAAAATTTGGATTTAAAATTAACAACATTACAACTCGAAAATTCATCTTTTCTATGACGGTTAAATTTCTGCTTGCCTGGTTTAAAAATTGTGGTGGAATATTGATGGATAATTCTAAATTGGCTTCGTTCAGTTCATCTACGGATTGATTTTTGTATAATTCAATAATTTGTCTGTCTTCGTACAATACGAACCCGGAAACGTTATTAGAAAACGGGTTCCAAGCTTTAAAAATATAGTCACGATTTATTAAAGTAAACGCATCGTTATTATGTTTCACGTGTGATATCAGCCTCAAAAGGATATATTGAATTAACTCTAAGGACTCATAGAATTTAGACATATCTATTAATAAATTAGTAATTGAAAAAATAAAATCAACATAATTTTCGAATAACATCGTTTCAAGTAAAGCATCCGAGCATTTAGCTAAAATTAATATATCTACTCGTGCTATGGCTATATATCTCAGTGCATTAACAAATTCTTCCAAATGTACATAATTTTTAGTAGAACAAGCTAGCAAGAGATCTCTTGTACGATCTGTGAATTCCGAAAATGGTTTGTTGAAGCATACCTTAAATAACGGCGGATTTGGTAAAACAAAACATATTTCAACGTTTGAGTTTACGAAAATATATTCGTCTATAATTTGCCATACAATCTCACGTAACTCGCTGTCGGTTAAATTGCCGATTCTTTCGCCCATTTCCCACGGGACGAATTTCTTCGATGACTCCTAAAACAAATTCGTGCACTCTTCAGTTGATACAATACTTTGAGCTCATTTAAAACTCGAACCTGTTTCAAAATCTCGTCACTCACAATGTTGGCCCAAGTAATCCCAATATATGAAGAAGCAAACAGAAGACGGAAGAGTATTTTGATAAATTTTAGTTTCGGCATCGTTCTAATCGTATTGAAGCCAGTAATAGGATAGGAGGTTTACGAAATTAACTGACGTTTAAGTATAGTTTAAATTAGTTCGTGCACAGGATGTTTGTTTATTTCTGGTGATAAAAATAATTGGTCTAAATTAGTACGAAATTTTAATTAGTTTTATATGTTTGTATTACATAAATATACGAAAAACACGAATTTTCGGAAGGATTTGTAAGACGTTTCAGACGTTGTTTCTCTAGCTTCTCTAAGCTTCTCTAAGTGTAGCACGGCAAAATATTTCTCACCAGAGAAATTAACACCTCCCCTGCCACATTGGCTTCGTGGAGCCAATACGTTTTTGAATGCTAAACCGCGTATCGCTATCTTTTACCAATCCGAAGATATTTATCTTGAGAAACGTGTGAATGGTAAGAATTTCATATATACTTAGAGTTTCAAATATACTTAGCAATTGCAAAATTAGTAATACTTTACATAGAAGAATTAGAAAAAGAAACGATAACTAAATTAAATTTTAAACCAATATTCTTTAAACGTTATGTACACGACTGTATCTCATACATTCTCATAACCAAAATCAATTATATGCTAGAACAATTCAACAATTACCACCCTAAATTACAATTCACTATAGAAATAGAGACAAATCAGCAAATTAACTTCCTCGACATGACATTAATAAGATCAAATAATAATAAAATCCTAACAAAACTATACCATAAACCTATAGCTTCTGACGGATAAATTACAATTCTAACCAATCAATAACACATAAAAAAACGTAATCACAGCTCTTGCAGATAGAACAATAAAACTAACAAAAACAATTACCCCCTCCAATTCATAAACGACATCTTTCATAAAAGATTACATAAATATTACAACAATACCACTGAAATAAGATAGTCAAACCAAAATATAAAATACATACCCATTCCTTACGCAAGACAATTATCAGAAAAACTAAATAAAATACTTAAACCACATAATATAACAATTGCCCACAAAAACAATAATAATCTGAAATTATTATTCACCAAAACCAAAGATAAAATACCCCGCAATAAACAAACACATGTCGTTTACAAAATTCAATATAACAATTGTAATGGCATATATATAGGCCAGACAAAACAATATTTAAATGAACGTATTAACGGACATTAATTTTCAAAAAACATCACACCACTAAAAATAATCTGAAAAATAAACGAAACATGCTTTTAACTATAAAGAAACTTCAATAATAACAAAAGAAACAAACAACAAAGCTAGAAACATATTAGAAAGCATCCACATACAAAAAAATAAAAACTCAATAAATGACAGAACAGACATTGGAAACTTGACGAAAAGAAGCAAGTTTTTGCATGACAATGCAAGATAGCACACCTCAAATCAGACGAAGGCCTGGCTTCAGAAACACAATTGGAAAATTACTATCCATCCGCCGCATAGTCCAGACCTGGCTCCTTCTGATTTTCATTTGTTTGGGCCATTGAAAGCTTAATTGTCGAGTAAAAGGTTTAAAGACGACGACGAACTTCAAGATGAAGTACGGCAGTATTTTAGAAAATTGGACCGCACCTTTTACGAAGAAGATATACAGAAGCTTGCTGGGATAAGTGCCTTAACATTGGCGGTGATAATGTTGAAAACTAGCTAACAGTTCAGGCTTTTACTTAGTGCATTTTTGATTTATATAAATAAAGTAGTCTGACTGTAATTCACAATTGTACCTTAGTAACAAATTTAATACAAAATTTGCATATTTTAATTTCCTTAACGCCCTCTAGTGGTGATGGACAAAATAATATTAAACAATTTGAATCACTAAATGTAGGCCAATAAGAACTCTTACTAATATGTAATTGCAAATTAAGTGCAAGGGAAGCAGAATAATTAAAATTTATTGAAGAAATTCTTAGTATTCACACGTTTCTCAAGATCTCTTCGGATAGGTAGAAGATAGCGACATCCGGTTTTCGCTGATTTATTGGTAATTTAGACTACATTTTTAATCTGCAGTCAAATATGTATGTTTCGGTTTAATATTTTCGATAAAAAAAACAATAATTCTAAAAACAATTAAACAGCGCCCTCTAGCATGCGCGTTACTTATTAGATTGGTTTGAATTTGTCAGCAATAGATTGGAGGAGTAATTCTCTTTCCAACGCCATCTAGCGGTTATCCTAAACTTCCCTAAATAATTTCCAGATGTTTCTCGGGGCCACTTTAGTCAGCAGTGTTTTTTCCCGAAGCTGTACTATTAAACCGTTCCTGAGATGTGGCCAACTGTCATGCTTACTTCCGTCTGTCCTTACTTTAATAATGCGACTTGCTCTAATTTTAATACCTATCTGGACAATGAGTAGCACTGTAGCTAGTTTCCTTTATTCTCACCAGGTGCTTGACCATCTCCTATTTAGCGTTGATGAAGTTCCTTGATTGATGAAAACATTACGATGGTCGATATGTTTTTCTAGATCTTTATAACTGACTTGACACACCTTTCGGTGTGTCAAATCTTACTTGGCACGAATCGGATTGATGTTGAAGCATAAATTCCGTTTCGTGTAGTACAACGACAGAATAATTAATAAACATCGGCGAAGACAGGCGAGTGACCCACCAGTGGATTGACACCTTAGACCTAAACGTACCGGCAATTCGTTCGATTCTGCATCATCATTTGCACTCGAAGAAACTTTGTTGTCTTTGAGGGGGCACAAACTAACTCAACTTGGTGCTGGGAGATGCTAAAAATGATGGCTAAGGGACAATCTCGATATGTGAACTACTTCGTGACAGGTGACGGAACTTGATTATACTATTATGATGTGCCGACCAAGAAGTTCGGCCCTTTGATCATGATGACACTTCCGTAGCTGTCAGAAGATCCCGATCTGTAATGAACACAGCTGTACAGTGAACCGCTTCGAGACTCGAACTTCGTCAGCACTCTGTTTACAGTCCAGACCTTGCTCCGTGAAAGGGAAGCGGTTTTCCATTGACGAGGAATTTGTGAGAGATTGGGATAACGAGTATACCTTACTTCCTAGTAAAACTTGGTACAGCTGGTTCAAAGATTTGTTTCGGAGGATAGATAAGTGTGTTGAATGTGGCGGAAATTACTTCGACAAAATTGAATAAATAAACAATACAATGAATCGTTAAACGTTAGAACGCCATAAATTTTGGAAACAACGTTAAACTCAGCTCCTGTATTTAAATCAATTGTAACGTTGATATTGTTTAATATTATCTGGTCACACCGCCTTCTTTGTGACAACAACACGACATTTAAATCCAAGTTATAGCTATTCTTAGATTTACCTTTCTGCTTTAGGTTGTACCAAAATTCAATTCATTCTTAGAAAAATAAAAATCTATTTTTTAAATACCAAATAGAAATAGACACAAAACATAACTATATAAATACACCAACACTTATAGTACATATTTAAAAGAGAAATAATTTCGTTAAAACACAATTTATTAACAATACAATACAAGCATAATAACATTTAATACATTTCTGTGCTTAAATCTTTAGAATACAAATACGTGTGCAACATTAAGATAATCAATTTTTTTTTTGTTAAACTTACATTTTATAACTATCAATTAGACATATTTATGCGACTGCTTCCTTTTTGTAAATTATCTTAAATTGGCGACCCTGTTTAGAATTACCTTTCTTAAATAACATCTCCCATTTCATACGCCACTGTTTTCTCGATTTTTCCTCGAGGAAAACTGTGAAAATTGACAAAACGAATCCTTGCGATGAAGTCACGATGTGAAAGACATAAGAACCACCAAGAGAGATCCATATAGACGGCATAAATAGAGTGAAAATAGAAACCCATGAGAGACCCATTAAAAAAGGCAATGCAATAACGGCCCTTATTTTCGCCCTCTTTACTTTGGGATTCGTTTCCGCACCTTTGTCTTTGAAAATATTATACATTACTCTCATATAAACAATAAAATTTATAACGATGACGCAGCATATAGGAATGACGACGAAGTAATTAAAAATGTCCTGGGTTTTAGAACACAAATCGCATTCAAAGCAGTCCCTGTAAAGTATTGAAGGGATTAGAATAATCAAGGCTGGAGATAACCAACCCAATATTAACGATTTAGTCATGTTTAAACGTGCAGAATCGAACACTTTGATAAATTTGCGATATTGGTGGTGAGCTATTAACAACATCCATGCGAATTGGGCCAAAATACTGTAAAAGAAAATCAAATAACCGGCATGCTTTATGATATTGTGATTAGTGAGAAGGAAGATAATTTCTATCAATAGGGTTATGGATAATTGTGTCGTGTTGAATCTTTCTCTGAACCAATCTTTTAAAAATACGGCCGATAATAGGATGCAAGATATTCCGATTAACGATAGTGCACTTCCTGTGTAGGTTATTATTTTGAATATGAAACGATGCTCGAGATAAGTTTGTTTAGAATCGGGATTCATCGATGTGGCCAATTGTGATAACATATCTAAAGGTGTTACGGTCACATTTGTGACAAGTATTATACCATGTCTCTCAGAATATAGATAAACCATAGCACTTCTTTTGTTGTGACATATATTACCTTTCGGTTCAGATATGCAAAAAAAACCAAGAAAACCACGTTTCATTTTTAAGTTAAACCAATATCTGTCGGCACTGAATATATTTAAACTGTTAACATCATCGATTATTTTAAAATAAAATGACCACTGCACGGAATCACTATGCCAACTATAAAAATAAAAGAGTAGAATTCTGCTTTTACATGGGAATGGCTTATTTCGAGTTAGAACTGTATTGGGAATTACAAATGCAAGTGCTACTCGGATCCTATCAATTGATTGATTATGGAAACGCACAACAGCTTCGATGTTTCCATCATTTAAATAATCGTCTTTTATATCTGGAGATGTGAAGGAATCTTTAATGGTGTAATCATAATCCGTTCGGTTGTCGTACTGATTGTTGTATAAGACAAAACTTAAAAACGCGGGAGAGTCGTATAATAGATTTATAAAGACAAAATTCTTTTCGTGATATATTCCACGTGTTGTGTATAGAGAGAGAAAAAATGATAGCATGCACATATGCATTTCAGTACAAAATATTGAATCTTCGTATTTTAAAAACTCTAAACCTTTGTCTATTAATTTCGGTACGTATAACCTGTAAAAAGTGTTTAGTAATAGATATACTTCAATATAATTTTGTACATCAATATTAGTGTTGATAATGTTATGCCAGCAATATAATTTATTATAACGACAACATTTCGTGAATTGATACACTTGCTTGGTACGATCAGAAGCTTCCTCTAAACACCTTGTTCTATTAGTAAAGTAGTACTCTGATCTTCCATCTTCACATAACATGTTTGGTACAAGCATATCATTATCAACACAGATATTTTCTGGATAATAATCCTGCCATGGCTTATCAGGAACTTCTGGCCAAATTATTGTAGAAAAATCAGTATTGATCGTAGTAGATGGGCAATATTTACTAGCAGAAGACGCCTCGAAATTAAGAAACAGCATTTCATGAACCTCACAGAAAGAAGAAGCACAACCTCCGGGATCAAAATCATTTAGTTTGAATTCGTTCTTCGACCCGATACGTTCACCAGCGAGTCGAACTAAATTTACGTCATAATTAACGCACATTCCAGAAATATAAATCCCTAATACTTTGTCTGTGCTTGGGATGTACAGTGGTAAAAAATATGGATTTAAAATTAACAACATTACTACTTGAAAATTCATCTTCTCTTTCACTGTTAAGTGTTTGCTTGCCTCGTTTAAAAATTGTTGTGGAATATTGATTGATAATTCTAGATTGATTCCGTTCGTTTCCTCCACGGATTGATTTTGGTATAATTCATTAATATGTCTGTCTTTGTACAATACGAATCCGGAAACGTTGTCGGAAAATGGGTTCCAAGCTTTGAAAATATAATCGGAATTTATTATAGTAAAAGTATCGTTTTTGCGTTTCGCATGTGATATTAATCTAAATAGGACATACGAAAATAGCTTTGAATACCAATTAACATCGCCCGAAGACAATACATTAGCAATAGAGAACGTAAAATCAACATAATTTTCGAATAACATCGTTTCAAACAAAATATCTGAGCATTTAACTATTACTATCACATCTATTACCTTTATATCTCTCATTAAATTGATAAATTTTCTCAAATATTCATCATTTTTACTCGAACAAGCTAACAAAAGATGTTTTGTATCTTCGGTGAATTCCTCAAAAGGTTTGTTAAAACATAAGTTAAATAAAGGCGGATTTGGTAAAACAAGACATACTTCATAGCTTGAATTTACAACGATATGCTCGTCTAGAAATCGCCTTACAATCTCACGCAACTCGTCGTTGGTTAAATTGCTGATTCGTTGGCCAATTTCCAAAGGGACCAATCTCTTCGGTGACTCCTAAAACAAATTCGTACACTCTTCAGTTGACACAATACTTTGAGTGCATTTAAAAATCGAACTTGCTTTAAAATATCGTTACTCACAATGTTGGCCCAAGTAATCCCAATATATGTAGAAGCAAACAGAAGATTTAAGAGTGTTTTGGTAAATTTTAATTTCGACATCGTCGTAATCGTTTTGAAGCTATTAATATGAAATAAGGAGGTTTGCGAAATTAACTGACGTGTTTAATTAGTCTTACGTTGTTGCTGTACACAGGATGTTTGTTTGTTTTTGGTGATAATAAATAATTGGTCTAAATTAGTACGAAATTTTAATTAGTTTTAAATGTTTGTATTACTTATACGAAAAGACAGTTTTTGAGAAGATTTTTTTCCAACACATGACCGAACAGTCAAGAGAAAATATTTTCAAAAATTGGCTATCACGTCAGGTTTCTGAGAACATATACCCGGTGTTAAAAACAGGTTGTCGGATATTTTACCCAATTATAGTACTGGTGGAAATAAACAAAAAAGTTGTCATCAGATTATGCATCATTTGCGTCAATTTTTTTTTGTTCTCAAATTATGCATAAGTACACAAATGCAGAAATGGCCGATATGCATTTTATGTACGGTCGTGCGAATGGTAATGCCACTGAAGCACGGCGTATGTATGCCGAAGAATTTCCAAATCGGTTGTTACCGAATGATAAGATTTTCTCAAGACTTCATATCCGGCTATCCGAAACTGATTCATTTAAAATTAATGGTGGTTCTGGTAGACCTAGATCAGTTTCTTCTCCCGCAGTAGAATTAGTTATTTTGAGACGGGTAGAATATTAGCACCCGAAGACTTGCCGCAGAACTGAACGTCAGTCATCCTCTCATTTGCAGAATTCTGCGGGAACAGCAGCTCTATCCCTACCACATTCAACGCGTACAAGTGTTTGCTCCTCACGTAGGGTTTTTTCTCATTGGATTTTACGAAAGCTGGCAGAAACTCTTAATTTTGCGGCTCAGATTTTATTTAGTGACGAGGCTGGGTTTACAAGAGACGGAATATTCAATTTTCATAACAGTCACGTCTGGGCAGATGAAAATCCCAATGCTGTTGTTGAACTGCATCACCAAAACCGTTTTTCGCTAAATGTTTGGCTTGCTATTTTTGGAGACTGTTTAATTGGTCCAGTATTTCTCCCCAATCAAGTATACCTACTTGGATTTTTAAAGAAATGAATTACCCATTTTGTTGGAAGACGTGCCACTTTTTAACAGATTAAATATGTGGTTTATGCGCGATGGAGCTCCTGCGCATTTTTCCATCGTAGTTAGAAATTTCTTAAATCAAGATTACAACGAGAGATGGATAGGACGGGGGGGACCAACTGCATGGCCTCCTAGGTCCCCTGACCTGACACCTCTAGACTTCTATGTTTGGGGGCATCTAAAACAATTAGTGTACGCACGACCTGTAAACAATTTGGAAGAACTCAGTCAACGAATCGTAAATTGTTGCGAGGAAATTCGGAGGACTCCAGCAATTTTCTAAAGAGTGCGTCGATCGTGTGAAGCTTGCTTAGAAATGAACGGTGTACATGTAGAACAATTTTTTTTGTTTTACTTTAAATAACCATTTGTTTAATTTACATTGCGATCAGAATTTCTTTGAAAATGTTTATCCTATTAAAACAATATGCAATCGACTATATGTCAAAAACAGTTGAATTGCGGACCCATGTTGACTAAGACTTTTTTGTTTATTTCCACCAGTACTATAATCGGGTAAAATATCCGACAACCTCTTTTTTAACACCCTGTATGTATTAAATGTACTGTATGTCTACACAATTTTTTTCTGAGTAAGTTAAAGAAACTGTCAAGTTATTATCATGCTAACGGACATGTCTGAACAGGATTTAACATGTTTGGGCTTCATTTGTACGTCATAGTCGTTAAACCACTCCCTTTTTTTTCTCTAGAACCAATCAATTCAAGTAATTAATAGATCTGTGCATATGTGAGTATACATAAGACCCTACAGACACGTTATTCGACTCAAATTGACTCAATGTATGTCTGAACAGGTGTCCATCGGTGTGTAAACAATCCTAACAGTTTTTGTTATGTATGTGGAGAATTCACCGTTCAACAGCATAGACGAAATATTACACCGTTAATAGAAAAATCGTATTAAACCTTTATTTTAAATTAAAAATTACAAATCAAGACAAGTTGTGGACCCCTCACAATGTCTGTGCTGTTTGTTTGAGGAACTGGATAAGAGGTAAGAGCATAGCTATTCCATTTGGCAAGCCTATGATTTCGCGAAAGCAAAAGGATCATTCGACAGACTACTACTTTTGCTGTACAAAGACCGTCGGATTTTTCAGTAAAAATAAGGATAAAATTACCTACCCTAATTTACCTTCTGCCACTCGTCGAGTTCCTCATTCGGAAGCTTTGCCAGTACCAAGTCCTATGGATGTTTCGAACCAAGAACATGTTGAAACCGAGATAGCAGAATACATTTCAGAGTTGTCGGACACAGCTGAAAAATATTTGCCATCTCAAAAGGATACGCCTCATTTAATCAATGAATAGGAATTAAATGACCTAGTTCGAGATCTCAATTTATCAAAAACTCAGGCAGAAATATTAGGATCAAGACTGCAAGGATGGAAGTTGTTAGCTCCGGGTACGCGTATTTCTATATATCGAAATCGCCAGAAAGAACTGTCACAGTATTTTTCAACTTAAGAACGTCTTTCATTTTGCAAAAATGTTGAAGAATGGCGTCTTTTTATAGATTCTTCTAAATAGAATTTAATAGCTGTCTTCGTCTACATATAGAAAACATCTACTCCTCTTTTCCTGTTGGTCATGCTGTGCACATGAAGGAAACATATGATAATATGACACGTCTCCTTGATAAAATCAATTCCAAAACATACAAATGGTACATCAGTGCTGATCTCAAAGTAGTTGCAATTCTACTTGGTCTACAACTTACAACAGTATTGCTGTTTCCTTTGCGAATGGGATAGTCGAGCGATAAATTTACACTAGACTGTTAAGCAATGGCCAAACAGAATACAATATAGTCCTGTTGAAAAGAACGTAGTCCATAATTCGTTGGTGGAGCCTCATAAAATACTTTTACCGCCATTACACATAAAATTAGGTCTGATGAAGAATTTCGTCAAAGCATTGGACAAAGAGGAAGTATGATTTCGATACCTTAAACAAAAATATCCTAGTATATCTGAGGTAAAACTCAAAGAGAGGATTTTTATAGGACCCCAGATTAATCTGTTACAACAGGATCAAGAATTTGACGTAGTCTTAAGCGATTTAAAACTGACTGCTTAGGATGCATTTAAAAGTGTGACAAAGAATTTCTTAGGAAATAAAAAATCTGAAGATTACGAGGAAATTGTTAGTGAACTTGTTAGAAGTTATCATGCATTGGGCTATAATATGAGTCTTAAAATACATTTCTTGCATTCGCACCTGAACTTCTTTCCCCCGAATTTTGGAGATGTTAGTATGTGGAGCATGGGGAAAGATTTCATCAGGATATTTCCACAATTGAAAAATGCTATCAGGGCAAGTGGAATAGCGAAATGCTTGCTCGGAATGTTCTTCATCCCAATATAAAAGAAAAGTGAAAAGAAAGACTTTCTAAATACGTCCCAAAACAGCATATACTTAGTTAGTGTCAGTATTGTATGCATATTGCTTCGAAGTTTATATAAAATTTGTTGTAGAAATCTTTTTCTGGACGATTTTCCTCCACAAATCTCTGTACTTCACCCCGAATGGAGAGAATCTCCTTAATCTTTGAAGAAGGCACATTCATCCTTCTCTCTCCCTCATCATCTGAAGCAACTTATTCCTCTGTTGACTGTTGCACTTGTAAATGAAGATCTCGGAGTTCTTCAGTTGTAAATTCATCTCTGTGGTTATTCACCAACTCCTGGACATCCTCATCACTTACGTCTAACCCCATAGACACACAAAAATCAACAATTGATTCCACTACATGTGTAGGATCGTCAGGAAAAGTTTCAATCCTTTCACAATTTATCCCATGACGAGTTCATCCTCCTGGATGTCACTTCTAATACAATTTAAAATGTTGAAATGATTTTTCCAGAGCTCTGTTAAGGATAATTCTGTATCTGACGTTCTGGTCCATGAGCTGGATGACTGGTGTCGTATTCACGTATGGAGTTTCGGTATTCTAGGCCTCTGTGTGGGATCTGTGCCTCTATATAGGAGCCAGTTCTTCTGGAGTGCTGCTTTGGTAGTATCTGTTTCTTCTATGGTTGCCTGTTCTGTTGTTTCCGTTTCCAGCTCCTCATATTCTTCATCATCAGTAACTAGGTTAAGTTCCAGTTGGACTTCTCTCCTTAATCGTCGGATGTCTTCAGGTGGGATACGATTGTTCTTGAAAATGTGCCTGCGTTGGTCTATGATGTTTTGCACTGATTTGTTTCTTAGTTCTGGAAACTTGTTAATCATTGCGGTATGTAGGTCAGTGCTGTATGGTTCTTTGCTTGTTTCCATTTTGGTTATTGCTAAATAGGTTCGGTAGAGGTACATGTGCATTTCAGCTGTCCATCTCTGCTTCTTCCTTCCCAGTGTCCCCTCCGTGGGCTCATCATGTTGATCAGCAACACTAGTGGGGGTATTTGAAACTTGACTGATGGTGTTGTTTCTTGTTTCAGAATCATGTCCATGTTCGTTACGAGGTTCATCAGTTGCAGGCATGACATCATGACGGTTCCGATCCAGAGGTGCCTGCTCCTCCAACCCGCCCCGACATTTACTCCTTGTATTCATAGCTGGAGAAAAAAACCTCGTCGAAAGGGATTATTATTATTATTATTATCTGGTCACACCGTCTTCTTTTTAAATCAAGATTTATCTTTGAATGTTCATTACATATGACAACATCACGACATTTAAAAATAAAAATTTTTTCTTAACTACCAAATAAAAATAGACACAACATACCTACATAAATACATCAACATTAATAGTAGGGAAAGGTCCCTAATTTGAACCAGATCCTAATTTGGACCACGGCATTTATTTTTTTAGTACAGACTTGTAAGGACATCTGTTGGCATAGACCTCTAGCTCATAAGGTGTTAACATACAGCGCAGAAGCACCGGTCGGTAAAGTTCGTGTGAGTGTTAGAAAAACAGGTGATGTACTTTTGTGCTGGTTCATGTAATAATTTTATTAGCTTTGTTAAAATGTATTAGTGTACTGGTACGTATCACATAGAATTTCTGTAGCAATTCACTTTTGGCAAAGTATTACCGTCTATTTCATTCCAAAATTCGCATGATCATTGCAAAAACTAAACTGTAAACATGAAAATCGTAAGTTAGGTTATAGTTTGCTAACTTGAACCACAAGCTTGTTCCTAAATTGGACCGGTCCAAATTACGCAACTTATTTTGATTTACAGTGAAAATATGCCGGAACATGGAAAATATGGAAAATGGGACTCGGGAGCTATGCAAGAAGCCTTAAATGCCTACAAAAATGGCGTAGCCGGTTTAAATGAACTAGCCCGGCGTTATAATATTCCGAAGGCGACGTTAAAACGACGAATTGATAATAAGAATAAAAACATACATGGAAGTGAACAGAAATTTGGACGAGCTGCAAGATCTTCCAGCTGAAATAGAAGAAGAGATAGTAAATCATGTTTTGCAGCTTGAAAGAAGTCTGTTTGGAATTACTCGAAGTGATTTAAGAAAACTCGCTTATGATGTTGCCGAAGCAAATAGAATTCCTCACCGGTTTAAAAATGACCAAGCAGGTAAGAAGTGGTACTACTGCTTCATGTCTCGTCACAAAGAACTATCGCTTCGTCTGCCTGAACCTACTTCATCCGCTAGGGCGTTGGGGTTCAATATATATCCCTCCCAAGCTTATATTCAAGCGCATGCGATTTAAAGATGAACTTAAGAAAGGTGCACCACCTGGGACGGAATTTACTTGCTCGGAATCGGGCTGGATTACTAGTGAACTATTTGCAAAATGACTAAAGCATTTTATTAATTTTGCAAAACCATCTAAAAATAAGAAAGTGCTATTAATAATGGACGGTCACACAACCCATACTAAAAATTTAGAAGCCATCATGTTTGCCAGAGAGCATGATATAATCATGTTGTCGTTAGCAGCACACACGACTCACAGATTACAACCCTGTGATGTCTCATTTTTCAAGCCACTTAGTTCCTATTACAACCAAGCAGCTGATAAGTGGCTCCGTACAAACCCGAGCCAAAACATTACCTAATTTCAAGTATCAAAAATATTAGGGGAGGCATATGCGAAAGCTGCTTCCGTTGGCAATGCTATTAACGGATTTGCAAGATGCGGCATATGGCCTCTTGATGCAAACGTGTTTGACGACAGCGAATTTGTTTGTCTTCCCACTGATCAAATGACATCTACCACAACCACACACCCATCTAGAGACAGTTTAATACAACGACCCTTACAGCCAGGAGTTTCTACTTCACCTGTGCAAGAGAATATGGAACCATCCACATCATCGCTTCAAAAAAGAAAATCGGTAGCTGAAATTTCTCCTTTGCCAGTTTTAAAACGTAAATTGCGCACGCATGCTTCCAGTTCTACCACTGTAATAACCAGTAGTCCATATAAAGATAGGCTTGAAGAAAAGCAAAGCGAAACGTTGGTACCCTCAAAAACAATGAAACGAATGTTTAATTCTTCAAAGGCAGTGTTACCCGAAGGAAAATCGCTCCAAAATAAATCCAAGGGCAAGCGGCCGTTGCGAAAATCATGTCGTAAGGAATCATCATCTAGTGAAACTGAAGATGAAGACTGCCTTTGTATTGTTTGTTTATCACCATTTTCTGAATCAGATCCAGGAGAAGAGTGGATTCGTTGTGTAGTTTGTCAGAAATGGGCACACTTAAATTACACAAGTGGCAAAAATACAGTTTACTACCATTGTATAAACTGCGAGTCCGACAGTGATTGATGGCATTGTTTTCTGTACTGCTTCCTTCTACTATGTTACCAAATAAGTGCTTCAGAATAATTATACTATGTTTACTTTTCTTAAATATTATGTAGTTTTTGAATAAATATTTTTCTTTGGCTAAAATAGCTAAAATAGAAGTGGTTCAATTTAACACACTTGTGGTTCAAAATAGGAAGTTGGTATCTTAACTTGGACCATTTACTATATTTTGAATTTATTTTTTCTAAATTAACCTAGGTTGATTTTAGAGTCATGTGTGCTACCTATCTCTGAATAATAAACTTAACAATGTTCCCAATTTATTTTTTATTAAATTAAGTCTCGCGGTTTAATTTTACAGAGGTGTTTCCTTAGGTGGTCCAATATAGGGACCTTTCCTACATATTTAAAAAAGAAACAGTTTTGTTAAAACACAATTTATTAACAATACAATACAAGCATAATAACATTTAATACATTTCTGTGCTTAAATCTTTAGAATACAAATACGTGTGCAACATTAAGATAATCAATTTTTTTTGTTAAACTTGCATTCTATAACTATCAATTAGACATATTTATGCAACTGCTTCCTTTCTGTAAATTATCTTAAATTGGCGACCCTGTCTAGCATTACCTTTCTTGAATAACATCTCCCATTTCATACGCCACTGTTTCCTCGATTTTTCCTCGAGGAAAACGGTGAAAATGGACAAAATAAATCCTTGCGATGAAGTCACGATGTGAAAGACATAAGAACCACCAAGAGAGACCCATATAGAAGGCATAAATAGAGTGAAAATAGAAACCCATGAGAGACCCATTAAAAAAGGCAATGCAATAACGGCCCTTATTTTCGCCCTCTTTACTTTAGGATTTGTTTCCGCGCCTTTGTCTTTGAAAATATTATACATTACTCTCATATAGACAATGAAATTTATAACGATGACACAGCATATAGGAATGATGACGAAGTAATTAAAAATCTCCTGGGCTTTAGAGCACAAATCGCATTCAAAGCAGTCAATGTAAAGCACTGAAGGGATGAGGATAATCAAGGCTGGAGATAACCAACCCAATATTAACGATTTAGTCATGTTTAAGCGTGCAGAATCGAACACTTTGATAAATTTACGATATTGGTGGTGAGCTATTAACAACATCCATGCGAATTGGGCCAAAATACTGTAAAAGAAAATCAAATAACCGGCATGTTTAATAATATTGTGATTACTGAGAAGGAAAATAATTTCTAATAATATAGCTACGGATAATTGTGTTGTGTTGAATCTTTCTTTGAACCAATCTTTTAAAAATACGGCCGATAATAGGATGCAAGATATTCCGATTAATGATAGTACACTTCCTGTGTAGGTTATTATTTTGAATATGAAACGATGCTCGAGATAAGTTTGTTTAGAATCGGGATTCATCGATGTGGCCAATTGTGACAACATATCTAAAGGTGTTACGGTCACATCTGTGATAGGTACTACACCAGAGTCAGAAGAGTATCGATAAACCAAAGCACTTCTTTTGTTGTGACATATATTACTTTTCGGTTCAGATATGCAAAAAAACCCAAAAAAACCACGGTTCATTTCTAAATTAAACCAATATCTGTCGGAACTGAATATATTTAAACTGTTAACATCATCGATTATTTTAAAATAAAATGACCACTGCACGGAATCACTATACCAACTATGAAAATAAAAGAGTAGAATTCTGCTTTTACATGGGAATGGCATATTTCGAGTTAGAGCTGTATTGGGAATTACAAATGCAAGTGCTACTTGGATCCCATCAATTGATTGATTATGGAAACGCACGACAGCTTCGATGTTTCCATCATTTAAATAATCGTCTTTTATATCTGGAGATGTGAAGGAATCTTTAATAGTGTAATCATAATCCGCTCGGTTGTCGTACTGATTATTGTATAAGACAAAACTTAAAAACTCGGGAGAGTCGTATTGTTGATACCTAAACAGAAAATTCTTTTCGTGATATATCCCCTGTGTTCTGTATAGAGAGAGAAAAAATGATATCATGCACTTATGCATTTCAGTACAAAATATTGAATCTTCGTATTTTAAAAACTCTAAACCTTTGTCTACTAATTTCTGTGTGTGTAACTTGTAAAAACTGTGTAGTAATAGATGTACTTCAATATAATTTTGTACTTCAATATTAGTGTTGATAATGTTATGCCAGCAATATAATTTATTATAACGACAACATTTCGTGAATTGATACACTTGCTTGGTATGATCAGAGGCTTCCTCTAAACACCTTGTTCTATTACGAAAGAAGTGTTCTGCTCTTCCATTGTAACATAACACGTTTGGAACATCCATATAATCATCCACGCAGATATTTTCTGGATAATAATTGTACCATGGCGTATCAGGAACTTCTGGCCAAATTATTGTAGAAAAATCAGTATTCATCGTAGTAGATGGGCAATATTTACTAGAAGAAGACGCCTCGTAATTAAGAAACAACATTTCCTGGACCTCACAGAAAGAAGAAGCACAACCTCCGGGATCAAAATCACTTAGTTTAAATTCGTTCTTCGACCCGATACGTTCACCAGCGAGTCGAACTAAATTTACGTCATAATTAACGCACATTCCAGAAATATAAATCCCTAATACTTTGTCTGTGCTTGGGATGTACAGTGGTAAAAAATATGGATTTAAAATTAACAACATTACTACTTGAAAATTCATCTTCTCTTTCACTGTTAAGTGTTTGCTTGCCTCGTTTAAAAATTGTTGTGGAATATTGATTGATAATTCTAGATTGATTCCGTTCGTTTCCTCCACGGATTGATTTTGGTATAATTCATTAATATGTCTGTCTTTGTACAATACGAATCCGGAAACGTTACCGGAAAATGGGTTCCAAGCTTTGAAAATGTAATCGGAATTTATTATAGTAAAAGTATCATTTTTGCGTTTCGCATGTGATATTAATCTTAATAGTACATACGAAGATACCTCTGAGTGCCAATAAGCGCTACCCGAAGACAATGCATGAGCAATAGTCAACATAAAATCAACATAATTTTCGAATAACATCGTTTCAAACAAAACATCCGAGCATTTAACTATTACTATCATATCTATTACCTCTTTAATGCGCCTTGAATTGACAAATTTTCTCAAATATTTATTATTTCTATTAAAACAAGCTAACAAAAGATGTTTTGTATCAACGGTGAATTCCTTAAAAGGTTTGTTAAAACATAACTTAAATAAAGGGGGATTTGGTAAAACAAGACATATTTCATAGCTTGAATTTACGACGATGTACTTTTCTAGAAATAGCCTTACAATCTCGCGTAACTCGACGTCGGTTAATTTGCTGATTCGTTCGGAAATTTCCAACTGGACCAATCTCTTCGGTGACTCCTAAAACAAATCCGTACACTCTTTAGTTGACACAATACTTTGAGCGTATTCAACAATCGAACCTGCTTTAAAACATCGTTACTCACAATGTTGGCCCAAGTAATCCCAATACACGAAGAAGCAAACAGAAGAGTTAAGAGTGTTTTAATAAATTTTAGTTTCGGCATCGTTCTAATCGTATTGAAGCCATTAATAAGAAAGGAGGTTTACCAAATTTATTGACGTGTTTAATTAGTTTTAATTAGTGCCCGTACAGGATGTTTGTTTATTTCTGGCGATAATAAATAATTGATCTAAATTAGTACGAAATTTTAATTAGTTTTTGTTTTGAAAGCATTTTTAAGAAATCTTATTTCATCGTTCCAAACTCAAGCAAATTATTAAAGATTTCTTCGGTTTAAAATGGCAAAAAAATTGAAAAAATGTACTAAATTAATTATGACGGCTATTTCTGCATCTAAATCCACAGACGAATCTCCATCGGAATCCATCCTAGATTATTAAACTCCACAATTAAAGGAGCTCCTCTCTCTCTCTCTCGTTTTTGCAAATATTCCTGTTTTTATTCTGATCACCGCAACAGTCACTATATGCTATAACTTTCGTAATATTTTATGATAAGATTTTGAAGTCTATAACAAGCAAGATCCTATTTCTTCCGATCGAGATGAATGTTCAATGGACGAAGGGAAGCAAACTCTACGAAATTTAACCTCACGACTAATTGACGAAGAAGCTAATTTAACTACGTTAGAAGACACAAGTGATGCATTAGTTGCAACTAGAAATAAGTTTACAAAAGGAAAACGAGTTACCTGTTATAATTGTCAGAAGAAAGGCCATATATCAAGAGATTGTCGTGCACCCCGCAAGAATAGACATAGTAGCAATAGCACCCACGTTTATAAT
This sequence comes from Holotrichia oblita, assembly GCA_023690525.1. Taxonomy (NCBI): domain Eukaryota; kingdom Metazoa; phylum Arthropoda; class Insecta; order Coleoptera; family Scarabaeidae; genus Holotrichia; species Holotrichia oblita. Next base: position 230,965,068 of record CM043015.1, on the reverse strand, counting down.
AATAATTCAGCTTTTGTTACAGAAAATGAATTCCCAGTAATTGCAGAAGAAAATGTATGAATTTTGGACAGTGGTGCCTCAGTACACATGTCATCTCGAAAAGAATTTTTTCTGCTCTCTACGTAGTATTGACGAGTTTTGTGTCAAATTGAGTAACGGTCAAGAATTAATTGTCAAAGGAATTGGAGACATTAATATAGAGTGCTGGGTTAACGATAAATGGCTTAATACTGTGATGTCAAATGTATAGTATATACCAGGAATGAAACGAGATCTCTTTTCAGAAGGTGTGGTTACCAAGAAAGGTATGAAAGTAGTAAAAGAAAACAATAAAGCGCATATTTATGAATCCGGCACATTGAGAGCATGTGCATTTCGTGAAGAAAACAATACATACAAACTCCTTATACGTACAGTAATGCCTGAAGTAAATGTAGTAACAAATGTGAGTTTCGAATTATTGCATCAGCGTATGGGACACATAAATGTCAAAACAATCAGGGATATGGTTAAAAATGTTGATCTGAGTAATATAGATAGCTTCGTATGTGAAGGCTGCCAATATGATAAACAACATAAGTTACCATTCAGAAAAGCTCAATCAAGATGCTGTAAACCTGGTGAGCTTATTCATAGCGATTTGTGTGGTCCAATGTCTGAATCTTCGGTAAGCGGTTGTAGATACTTTATATTATTTAAAGATGACAGTACTCTGGCTATAGAAAAGTGTATTTTGCAAAGCATAAGTCTGATACCTTTAACTATTTTAAAGAATTTGATCAATTATGCAAAAACAAATTTGGACATAATATACAATACAATATTCTCCCTGATATCCAATCTGGTTTCAGGGAAGGTCACAGTTGTGAGACAGCTCTCTTGGGCGTCACGGATGATATCATATCTGCAACAGATAAGGGAAAGCTGACAGTTCTGACATTGCTTGATTATACCAAAGCCTTTGACACTATTTCCCACGATCTTTTAATAGCTAAGCTGCATTTTGTTGGGTTTGGGGAGGGTGCTATTCAAATGATGCGTAGTTATCTGGGTGGGCGTATGCAGAGTGTCAAATTACCTACTGGGATTTCCGATGCGCGTTGCGTCACACAAGGATCTATTTTGGGACCTCTTCTATTTTCCATATATACCATTCCATACATAATATAAAGACTATTATTATTATTATTATTATTATTATTATTCGAGATCGGCCAAGTTGTGCCAATTCATATTTTGTCCCACTATTGAGTGAGGATGATGTGGTTCGTCTTTTAGCTGAATTTACATCGAATAAATCACCTGGACATGATAATATGCATATAAAATATATAATTCGATTCAAAGAAGTTTTTATCGTCCCGTTACAGTTTTTGTTTAATATGTGCATATCAAATAGTGTTGTGCCGGATGCTTTTAAAATTGCATTAGTGTGTCCCATACATAAGACTGGATCCTACAAAAAATTTTCTAATTATCGACCTATTTCTTTACTTCCTTCCCTGAACAAGATCCTGGAACGCCATATCTCGAATACTCTACTGAGTTTTTTGATAAAGTATCATATACTTGATAAAAAACAATTTGCATTTCAGAGAAGGAAGGGTACTCTAACCCTGCTGCAGGATTTTGCAAATTTCGTAAACACTAAACTAAATGAGCAGAAACATGTTGTCCGTTTGTTTGTTGATTTTTCGAAAGCCTTCGACCTAATTAACCATGATATACTCTTGAAGATGTTGGAGAAATGTGGAGTGAGGGGTTTAGCCTTGGGATGGTTTGAGAATTACTTGTCTCACCGCAAATTTAGAATTAAGGTTGGTAATTATGTTGGAGATGAGGAGCCATTAGTGAATGGTGTCCCCCAGGGCAGTATACTTGGTCCGTTACTGTATCTGCTGTACGTGAATGACATAGGTTGTTGTTTCAAAAAGTGTGATTATTATCTTTATGCGGATGATACTATGATTGTGTCTGCCCATTATAACCTAGAAAATGCGATATTAAATCTGCAGGAGGACCTAAATAATTTTCTGGTATGGGCTCACAATAAGAAACTATTGATAAATGGAAAAAAACTAAGCTGATGCACATTCGTTCCCCCCATATGGCGGCGCTTTCGTTACCTCGGATTGTGATTGCACTATGAAGATAGATGTAGTTCATGAATTTAAATATCTCGGTCTATTAATTGATGAACATTTTTTATGGAATAAACATATTGATATGTTATGTTCCAGACTTAGACTCCTTGCTCATCAATTTTATTACGTTTCAGATATGATACCTCTGCGCACTATGTACACAATCTACTTTGCCCTTGTGCAATCAATTATCACTTATGGCATTACGGTTTATGGTGTTGCGTCGAATTATTTGATAGATAGACTTACCTCAGTACAGAGGTTAATATTGAGAAACATATATAGATTGATGAGCTAGTGAAGTATCTAACATACAGTTGAATATAAAAAATAATAAAACCCAACTTCACTTGAATGTGTATTTAATTGAATGGCCATTTCGTTACATACTACGTAACATTACCCGTTGTGACCCTCCCTTACGCTCCCTTTATCACTAAAGGTTTGAGTAAAATCTTCAAAGAGCTAGATCTCAGAATAGTTTACAGTTCTGGGACTAGTTTACGAAGTCTCATCGGTAACCCTAAAGATGAAATACAACCTCTAGAAAAGTCAGGTATTTACGAAATCAATTGTAAAGCTTGTAATCAAAAATATATTGGGCAAACCAGGAGAGCAGTCTCAACTAGATTCAAAGAGCATATGGCTCATCTTAGATTTAATAGAATTGAGAAATCGAGCGTTGCCCAACACATTTTTGAAACAGATCACAACATCGATCATACGAATGTTAAATTAATTAGACAAATAAACAATTGTAAGTTTCTAAATGTTTTCGAAAGTTTAGAAATATATAAAAATAAGTCATGTGTAATGAACTGTGACAATGGACCTATACCGTATTCGTCATTGTTTTCGTTAATCGGAAATTAATGATGCGTATCGGATTGACCGTGCATAACATTTAGGTTACCTGTTTTTGTAGATTTTATTTTAATTTAGTTTTATTATCGCCTTGATAATGACAGCATTGCTGTTGAAACGCGTCGGTGTTTTAGTTAAAACTTGTTTGGTGTTCAGTGGGTTAAAGTGTTTAGTGTTCTACCTTTTGGAAGCTTTAGAAGCAATAACGACTATATGCTTGATTACAAAAAAAAAGCGAATCATTCATTTTAAAACATTTATTTATTACTACTAAATCAAACATGATATTTTATAACATTTTACATTAATGCTTTTATTAGTATTTGAAACATTAACAGAATATTTAAAACTATAAATGCACAAACATTAAGATATAATTAGAAATAGAAATGTGATACAATACAAGTTAAAAAAATAAATTAGTAAAAATAATTACGAACATATTTAATTGATTAAATAGTTTTAGTATTTGAAACCTGCATCTCGTTTCGTTTAGCAAATAATGCTTTCCATTTGTTACGCCAGTCTTGTCTTGTATTCTCCTCGAAGAAAACAGTGAGGAGGGACAAGACGAAACCTTGCGAGGGAACCACCAGATGAAACACGTAAGCACCGACGAGAGAAACCCAGAAAGACGGGACGAACAGAACGAAAATGGAAATCCAGGAGAGACCCATCATAAACGGGAAAACGATCAAAGTTCTTATTTTAGCCTTCCTCACCTTGGGACTCACATCTGCGCCTGCGAATTGGGAAATTTTATACATCATCCCCGCGTAAACGATCAAATTTATAAGGATGACGCAGCATATCGGGATGATGACGAAAAGATTGAAGATTTCGCTGTTTTTATAACACAAATCGCATTCGAAACAATCGCGGTGGAGAATTAGGGGGATCAGAATGATCAAAGCCGGAGATAGCCAACCCACGATTAAAGATTTGATCTTACCTAAAGGTTCCGGAGCGAACACCTTAACGAATTTACGATATTGATGGTAACCTATTAATAACATCCATGCGAATTGTGCCAGGAAACTATAAAAGAAGATTAAATAACCGATGTGTTTCATGATGTTATTACCGATTAAGAAGAAGATATTTTCAATTGTTATCGCTATTGATAGCTGTGTGGTGTTAAATCTTTTCGCGGACCAATCTTTCAAGAATAAGGCTGAAAGTAAAATAGAAGATAATCCTATCAGCGATAGCGAACTTCCTATGTAAGTCATTATTTTGAAGATGTAACGATGATCTAAATAGGCTTGTTTAGAATTGGGATTCATGGATGTTGCCAACTGCGATAGAAGATCTAACTGTGTTAAACTTGCGTTAGTAACGATAATAGGTACTGGATTATCTTTCCCGCTCATAGCAAGACCGTAAACAAAAACACTTTTATTATTGTTACAAACATTTTCTTTAAACTCGCTTATACAAATCAAAGATGTAGTATGCGCAGGAAGTTCCAAGTCAAACCAGTATCCTTCATCATTAAATATGTTCAAATTGTTAGGCCCGTTTAAAACCTTAAAATAAAATCTAAATTGAACGACCTCGCAGTATATCAAAGTCATTAATAGTATTCTACTTTTACATGTGAATGGCATATTACGTATAAGTTCATTATTTGGAATTATGTAAGCAGTTGACCTATCAAAATTATAATGCTCAGATACAGCATAAAGAGCTACTTCAATATTATTATTATTATTGAAATAATCAGGTGTGATGTCCTCAGCTCTTAAATAACCAATATCGAAATTGTAACTGTCTTGACTATTATTATCTTTCAAGAAAGTGATACCTACGATTGGAATATTAACAGTCATCCTTCCAGAAAAGAAATTTTGATGTTTGTGTGTTTTAATTGGAATCCATGCTATGGAATAAAAGAATCGCAACATGTTGCTAAGTAAAAAAAATTGCGTTTCGGATTTTATTAATTCGAAACCTACATCGATTAATTCCATTTGACGTTCAAACATCTTGTCCCCGTAGCGATAAGAATTGTAATAATCTAGTAGTACTGCTACGTCCATATAGTTTTGAAGTGGGCTTTTGATAATATTCTGATGTAAACAGTACATACCACTGTAGCTGCAGCACTTCCAGCTGTGATATCGTTTTTCCGTATTACTAGGTAACCCTTTTAAACATTTTATTTCACTATCTTCTCTAGTAAACCCAAATCCATTACGTTCACAATAAACGTCTGGAATAATATTTATGTTACTCAAGCAAATATTTTTCTTCGGTAAAGTATCGAGAATGCCAGGCGATTTTGCTGAACAATCGCTAGATGTGACGACCTTGTCGATATTCAGAAACAACATTTCATGGATCGCGCAAAATGAAGGTGCGCAATCAATCAAATCGAATTCATTCAACTTAAATTCTATCATTCGTTTAACGAGAGGGTCACCAACACCGATTAAAGGTAGGTTATTATGGGCACATATTCCAGGAATGTTCATCACTAAGAACCTATCGAATTCATTTATGAGACTATATGTCCAAGCTCTATTTAAAACCACTATTACAGTTACTCGAAAATTAATTTTTTCCTGTACTGATAAACGATTATTTAGGTCGTTAAGATAATCGAATGGAACATAAAACGCTACTTTTAAATGCTCATCGTTTAGGTCAATTCCACTTACAGATTGATTTCTGTATATCTCTGTAACCTGCGAATCTTTAGATAAAATAAAACCGGAAACGTTATCGATAAACGGGTTCCAAACTTGTATCGAAAAAAAATCATCATAGATTAAGGTAAATGTTGAATTATTTTGGTTTAAACGAGAGACAAATTTGAAGAAAAAGTGCCTAAATAGTGCTGGAGGTGTTTCTGAAGTAATTGTATATGTCAACTCTTTAACAAGATAAATAAATTCTGAGTAATTTTCAATCAATATAGTTTCCAAAAAAAAATCTAAACATTTAATCAATACTAATATATCGCGTTCATCCACAATATAATGCTCCTTGACAAATCTTGTCAACATTGAATAATTTCTAAAATTCGAACACGCTACGAGGAACTCCTTCGTTTTGGGGGTTACCATTTGAATTGGTTTCGCGAAGCATACTTCAGTTCCAAATAAATCCGGTATAAAAATACATACTTCATCCGTTGCATTCTTGACAATATCTTCCTCTAAAATCCTCATCACTCTGCTTTGTAATTCGTCCTCGGTTAGATCGGCGATTGGTTTATCGCTCGTCCATAGCGACATTTTTCTTTGTATTTCCTAAAATAAATCAAAACGTAAATGTGAGAATCGTTTATTATCACCGGAAACCGTTTTCCTCGGATATAACTCATTATCCATACTCTCATCATCCGATGAGCTTATCTCCATAAATGTAAATATAATCAGAAAACATAACGGAATTTTTATAAATCTTAAATTGGACATTGTTTCAACCGTGTCTTTGACACGATTGGCGAAAGGTGAACTTGACGAAATTAATTGGTAACATTTAGGTTAATTTCCGCAAAGGAAGTTCGTTAATTTTGTTTACAACGTTTCGCTATTAATAGCAATAACGAGACTCATTATTTCTGTAGATAAAGTTTGAAAATTTTCCAACGTCAAATATACAGCATGTCCTCGAAAAGCATAATGGTATTTGAGAGTAATATATGTGTGATAATATTTCTAAATTGGGTGTAGACATCATGGTCATCATACGAAAGAAAGATAGACAAAAAATCGCTTTTCCCTCACAGACTCGAAATGATTCCGTATTAGTAGAGCTGAAAAGTTAAGCTGTCAATATATTTGGTTATCTGTCAAAATTGACAGTCTCACAATCGATTCCTAATGGATTGTGTTATGAAACGAGCTTATATTGTCAGCTGTGTTGTGAAAGAACGATCTTACTACCCATGTGAACCCACCGATGACGGACGTTACTGATACCGAAATAAAGAAATTAATTCCCCTGACTAGCAAAATGTCGATCGCAATCGCTCTAACGTAATAAAGAAAACATGCACTTACTTTACAGATTTTCTTATAATCCTTTCTCTATACGTTCTTTTACGTGAGGTAAATGAAGGATTTATAATATTTTAACAATAAATAATAAGACAAAATATGTCGACTTATTTGTCACCGAATGAATGAAAACGCATCAAGTAAATAAATAACAAATGTATTAAATAATGTGATAAATATATGGATACAAAATTAGAACATATTGAACGAACTCTTAATATTAAATGCAACTTTTCCAAAATAAATCAAATACGCGATTAAATTGATAAGAAAGACAACGGAGTTAAATACGAGGGAGCGTTTTTATATTCGCGGAATGGGGGATAAGGGGTGGAAATAAAAAAACCAAATCATTTTTCTTTTTCAATATATTCACCTGCAAGACGGATAAATTTTTCACATCTTTCAATTAATTTATTTATACCCTCATAAAAAAATGATTTCTCTTTATCTGCAAAATACGCCGAAACTGCCTCCTTGACTTCATCATCGGCAGTAAATTTTTTACCCCGCAGCTCTTTTTTCATTTTCGGAAACAGGTAATAATCACTCGGGGCCAGGTCTGGGCTGTAGGGTAGGTGATTCACAATTTCGCAGCCCACCTTATGCAGGGCAGCTAACGCAACGCGGCTCTTGTGGACGGGCGCGTTGTCGTGCAAAAGCGGCACACCTTTCGTCAATTTTCCCCGTCTTTTCTCTTTAATGGCTTCTTTTAGTCGCTCTAATATTGAAGCGTAATATTCTCCGGTTATAGAAACACCTTTATCTTTATAATCAATCAACAATATGCCTTCCGAGTCCCAAAATACCGTTGCCATGAGGTTCCCAGCTGATTATGACACTTTAAATTTCTTGGGAGGTGCTGTGCCCTTTTTATGCCACTGCATGGAGTCTTGTTTGGACTCAGGTTCATAATGATGAACCCAAGTTTCGTCTCTAGTAACAATTCGACTCAATACACCATCCTTGTCTTCATTACAGAGGTCCAAAAATGCACGCGAACACTCTACGCGCTGTTGTTTTTGCGGCGGCGTGAGCATTCTCGGCATCCATCTTGCGCTGACCTTAGACATGCCGAGATGATCGTGTAGGATTTTAAAAATTGTTATATCGGATACTCCAACCATTTCTGCGAGTTGTTTCTTCTTTAGTCGAGCATCTTCGAGTACAATTTTTTCAACTTTTTGGATAAGTGCTGGCGTGGTCACCTCAATGCTCCTGCCCGGCCTCGGGTTGTCTTCAAGGGATTCCCTTCCTTGTTTAAATAAACTATGCCACTTGTACACCATGCTGGTTTTTCCTGGACAAGAGTCGCCGTAAACCAATGACATCCCATTCATTATGGTCGCGACTGATTTTCCTTGCCTGGTAAGGATCTTTATAACGGCACGATATTCGATTTTTTCCATATTTCACTTTTCACTCCTGATTATGTTACTTGGTTGACGATAGCTCAAAGACTAACTGTCTAATAACAATGAAACTTCGTATTTATACTAATTATGAGTCGCTGCACAGGCCACGCCCCCAATGCGCCTAATCACCCGCCTAAAACCCGCTCATATATAAAAAACGCTCCCTCGTATATATGTATATAAAGTTAAATGTAACAACAACAGCAAAATTTACATAAAATAATAGTTAATTTATTTTTATGTTTGTGAGCTCGTATTTATAAAATATAATAGTTTTGTAGCCAAATACCTTTACGAGTGCTTCTCTCTTCGCGTACGCTCGTTGATGCTTATCCTTCCCGCCGAATGTCCGCTTTTTTCGGGTTCTTTATCTTGGGGCTTCTGGCGTGTCCTTTCTTGTTGTTTCTTCTTTTAACAGTATTTTATTTTTTATTTTTGGCTAAGCGCTGGACCTTCCCAGTAATCACGGCCTTACTTTATACTGATTATTTAAACACAAGAACACTAACTGACCCTAAATTGACAAACTATTTTATCTTAATTGCGGAGCGAACTAGACTCTCTGGCGTTCGAACGAGAAGTGTTCTTGCGGGGAATCGAGCCGAATTCCTACACCGGCCGGTACAGTTCTAATCATAAGTGAACTGTTTGCTCGTTGTCGGTTAAAAACTGTTACATTTTTAAATTATATGCAGTCGTGGAAAATATACGGATAGGTGCATTACATGAATTAAAATAAAATAACACTTTTAATATATATACATACATACCGGGTGTTTTTGGGAGGTGGCTCGCCCCTATAATTTCTAAAATATTTAAGATAGAGAAATGAAATTCGGGAATTATCTATGTGGCTTTAATTTCTTAACATAGTCGATACATTCTTATCACTTCCGCTTTTACCGGAAATGACTTTGATTTTCGATTTTTAAATGGGACTCAATGAATATTTTTCGATATTTTGTTCCGGGATAACATTTTGAGTACAACTGCAGCAAAAGACATTTTTTGATCAAAACATTTTTTTTCAACTTTTTTCTTTCACAAAAATACTTAATAAATGTTCGTTGGCATACAGTAAAAATAAAAAAATTTGTTCGTATCATGTTTATACAGTAACACTTGAGCAAATTAAGAACTTCAAAGCACTATCGATGAAAAAAAATTTAAATATGTCGTATGTAAGATTTCTTGAATGAATCGTTTACCTGCATCCCTCCAAATTGTATCTTTCGTGCGAACTGAACTAAATCATCTACAATCTCTTCGGTGCCTTGAATTCCCACTGTTTCGAGATCCTTTCAGACAACTTCGTTTGACTTCCTTCCACGACGTTCCAATATTTTCGATTGCTTCTAAAATGTTGAACTATTTCCGTATTATTTTAATGGATCTACATACCTACCTTTTGGAAGCTTTAGAAGCAATAACGACTATATGCTTGATTACAAAAAAAAAGCGAATCATTCATTTTAAAACATTTATTTATTACTACTAAATCAAAGATGATATTTTATAACATTTTACATTAATGCTTTTATTAGTATTTGAAACATTAACAGAATATTTAAAACTATAAATGCACAAACATTAAGATATAATTAGAAATAGAAATGTGATACAATACAAGTTAAAAAAATAAATTAGTAAAAATAATTACGAACATATTTAATTGATTAAATAGTTTTAGTGTTTGAAACCTGCATCTCGTTTCGTTTAGCGAATAATGCTTTCCGTTTGTTACGCCAATCTTGTCTCGTGTTCTCCTCGAAGAAAACAGTGAGGAGGGACAAGACGAAACCTTGCGAGGGAACCACCAGATGAAACACGTAAGCACCGACGAGAGAAACCCAGAAAGACGGGACGAACAGAACGAAAATGGAAATCCAGGAGAGACCCATCATAAACGGGAAAACGATCAAAGTTCTTATTTTAGCCTTCCTCACCTTGGGACTCACATCTGCGCCTGCGAATTGGGAAATTTTATACATCATCCCCGCGTAAACGATCAAATTTATAAGGATGACGCAGCATATCGGGATGATGACGAAAAGATTGAAGATTTCGCTGTTTTTATAACACAAATCGCATTCGAAACAATCGCGGTGGAGAATTAAGGGGATCAGAATGATCAAAGCCGGAGATAGCCAACCTACGATTAAAGATTTGATCTTACCTAAAGGTTCCGGAGCGAACACCTTAACGAATTTACGATATTGATGGTAACCTATTAATAACATCCATGCGAATTGTGCCAGGAAACTGTAAAAGAAGATTAAATAACCGATGTGTTTCATGATGTTATTACCGATTAAGAAGAAGATATTTTCAATTGTTATCGCTATTGATAGCTGTGTGGTGTTAAATCTTTTCGCGGACCAATCTTTCAAGAATAAGGCTGAAAGTAAAATAGAAGATAATCCTATCAGCGATAGCGAACTTCCTATGTACGTCATTATTTTGAAGATGTAACGATGATTTAAATAGGCTTGTTTAGAATTGGGATTCATGGATGTTGCCAATTGCGATAGAAGATCTAACTGTGTTAAACTTACGTTAGGAATGATAATAGGTATTGGCTTATCCCACATACGGAAATCAAGTCTATAAAAAAAAACACTTTTATTATTGTTACAAACATTTTCTTTAAACTCGCGTATACAAATCAAAGATGTAGTATGCCGAGGAAGTTCAACGTCAAACCAGTATCCTTCATCATTAAATACATATATTAAAATTGTTAGGCCCGTTTACAACCTTAAGAAAAATTCTAATTTGTACACCCCTGGAGTATATCAAAGTCATTAATAGTATTCTACTTTTACATATGAATGGCATATTACTTATAAGTTCATTATTTGGAATTAAGTAAGCAGTTGACCTACCAAAACTAAAATTCCCATTTACAGCATAAAGAGCCGCTTCAATATTATTATTATTATTGAAATAATCAGGCGTGATGTCCTCAGCTCTTAAATAACCAATATCGAAATTGTAACCGTCTTGATTATTATCATCTTTCAAGAAAGTGATACCTACGATTGGATTATTATAAGTCATCCTTCCAGAAACGAAATTTTTATATTTGTGTGTTCCACTTGAACTCATTGCTGTGAAATAAATGGATCGCAACATGTTGCTAAGCAAAAAAAATTGTTGCGTTTCGAATTTTAAAAATTCGAAACCTAAATCGATTAATTCCATTTGACGTTCAAACGTTTTGTGCCCGTAACGATAAAAGTGGTAATAATCTACTAGCACTGCTACGTCTATATAATTTTGTGGTGGGCTTTTGATAATACTTTGATGTGAACAGTACACATCCCTGTATTTGCAGCACTTCCAATTGTGGTAGCGTTGTTCGGTAGTACTAGGTAACCCGTTTAAACATTTGATTTCACCATATACGTTACTAATCCACGATCCATTACGTGCACAATACATTGGTGGAAAAACATCTTCTATACTCAAGCAAATATTTTTTCTCGCGGTATCGGGAATGTTGGGCGATTCTGCTAAACAATAGCTAAACCTGACAGCCTTGTCGATATTCAGAAACAACATTTGATGGATCGCGCAAAACGAAACTGCGCAATCAAACAAATCGAATTCATTCAACTTAAATTCCATCATTTGTTTAAAGACACCGTCACCAACACCGATTAAAGGTAGGTTATTATGGGCACATATCCCAGGAATGTTCATCACTAAGAACCTATCGCCTCGATGTATCAAATGGTATGGCAATAATCCATATAAAATCACTATAATAGTTACTCGAAAGCTAAATTTTTGCTGCGCGGATAAACGATTATTTAAGTAGTTAAGATAATCGGATGGAAGATAAAACGCTACTTTTAAGCGTTCATCGTTAAGATTAATTTCATTTACAGATTGATTTCTGTATATGTTTATAATTTGCGAATCTTTATATAAAATAAAACCGGAAACGTTATCAATAAACGGGTTCCAAACTTGTATCGAATAATCATCATCGATTAACGCAAATGTTGAATTATTTCGGTTTAAACGATAGATAAATTTGAAGAAAAAGAGCTTAAATATTATCGTAGATAGTTGTACATTTAGTGTATACGTCCACTCTTTAAGCATATTAATAAATTCTGAGTAATTTTCAACCAATATTGTTTCCAAAAGAAAATCTAAACATTTAATCAATACCAACACTTCTCGTTCATCATCAATCAAATGTTTCTTAAGAAATCGTCTCAAATATGAATAATGTCTAAAATTCGAACAAGCTACGAGGAGCTCTTTCGTTTTAGGGGTTACCATTTGAATTGATTTCGCGAAACACGCCTCACTTCCATATAAATCCGGTATAAAAATACATACTTCATCCGTTGCATTCTTGACAATATCTTCCTCTAAAATCCTCATCACTCTGCTTTGTAATTCGTCCTCGGTTAGATCGTCGATTGGTTTATCGCTCGTCCATAGCGACATTTTTCTTTGTATTTCCTAAAATAAATCAACGTAAACGGAGTACCGTTTATTATCACCGGAAACCGTTTTCCTCGGATATAACTCATTATCCATACTCACATCATCCGACGAGCTTATCTCCATAAATGTAAATATAATCAGAAAACATAACGGAATTTTTATAAATCTTAAATTGGACATTGTTTCAATCGTGTCATTGACACGATTGGCGAAAGGTGAACTTGACGAAATTAATTGGTAACATTTTAGATTAATTTCCGCAAAGGAAGTTCGTTAATTTTGTTTACAACGTTTCGCTATTAATAACAATAACGCGACTCATTATTTCTATAGATAAGATAAAAATACTTTTAAACAGAAGTACTTATGTTGTAGGCACATTGTGAAAAACGTGCCAAAAGAAATTTGGAACGAAAGAAAAAAATAAAAAAGTGACATAAAAGGTCAGGAAAGTGACGGCATTGTTGTAGGTAATTGGAAAGATAAAATGATTTTGTATCTAACTTTTCATAAAAATCCAAAATTTCCTAGCCGGGCATTTGTCGAATTTTTAAACTCCGAAGTGTGGAAGAGATTGTACTCGGCGTCCTGAGTGTTGTACCGAAGAGATTACGGTTCTATCTCTTATAGTTGCCGAGATATTTCGAAAATACAGAGAAATTTGCTAGCCGGGCATTTGTCGAATTTTTAAACTCCGAAGGGTGGAATAGATTGTACTCGGCGTCCTGAGTGTTGTACCGAAGAGATTACGGCTCTATCTCTCATAGTTGCCGAGATATTTCGAAAATACAGAGAAATTTGCTAGCCGGGCATTTGTCGAATTTTTAAACTCCGAAGGGTGGAATAGATTGTACTCGGCGTCCTGAGTGTTGTACCGAAGAGATTTCGGCTCTATCTCTCATAGTTGCCGAGATATTTCGAGAAAACCGAGAAACTTGCTAGCCGGGCATTTGTCGAATTTTTAAACTCCGAAGGGTGGAACAGATTTGCGAATTCTTTGCTGATTTTCAAAGTCCGTAATTTACGCATGCGTAGATTATTTCATGTTACATTGGTAGTAGTGGTAGTTTATATCAGTTTATATCACTAGCCATCTGTATTACAATATTGTCTCAGTTCTTCAACACACGAAGAAACAGTGACAGAGTGCTCAGCAGAGTGGTAAATATTTCGCAAATTTACACATACATACGTTCTCCCTAGGATGCAGTAATTTCTGCAACGTTTGTTCTCTAAATAAACGTAAATATCAATCAGAAAAGGCAATAATATCCAGCATATAGATTTATTATCTCTTACTTTATACAACAATCTAAGATAAAAATTAAATAAACACTAATAAAGAGCGGTATACCCGCCCTAAAGCGACAACCACAGCTAATATTTAACACCCTAAATATCCACGGACGATAGACAAAAACATTGACGTAAATCCCGATCCCATCCCGGCAAACACCGGACGAGATAACACCAACTAACATTCCATTCTCTCTCGAGTACATCGGTCCCCCGAATCACCGTAACAGCTCCCTCTGGGAGCCGGATCCCGGCAGAAGATCGTGTCCTTAGTGATGCTTAATATCGTCAGATGTACGTACTGTAAGAAGGGATTCGCCACGAAACTACTGGAAGAAACGGCGCCGTAACCGACCACCACCACATTCTTAGAAAACGGATATGTATCGATGAGGGTCGCCAGATTAACATATTCGTCGATCTCGAACGCTTTCTCTAACCTGATCAATCCGATGTCGCAGATTTTCTTTAGGAAGACGCAATGGCCTCGAGGATGTCTGACGAGTTCGACGGCGTTCCTGCTCTGAGCCCCGCCGTACAGCCAAGTCAGGCCCATCTTGACCTGTACGTCTTCGACGCGTCTCGGTATCTCTAGTTGGACGTCCATTAGGCAATGTTCGGCTGTGAGGATCCATAGTGCGTGGATGTACGTTCCTCCGCAAATCAGCTGGCTCCTGCCGTATCTGATGTTGAAAATCGCCGCGTAAGATGGGTAATCCTTGATGCTTGCGTTGTAACCGCCGATTACTTTTTCCGTGAGGTTGCTTCGAGGGGAGCAAGGATTCCAACATGTTAGGAAGAAGCTAACGAATGTGATTATGTTACGTTCTATGCGTATTTTTAAACCATTATGCATAATATTTTTCTCTTAAAATAATCGGGGAAAACGTCTTCCATTAGAAATGATAATTTTGATTTGACAGCTGATATTAACTATAATATGTATGTCATGTCAAATTTTTAGGATACATGAAATAATTTATTACCCTAATTAAACAATGTCTCTAAAAAATTTAACGTTTGATTTCGCAAACTTTAGAAATTTTTAACGTTGGTAACAGTGAGCTTTCACTTTACATTAAAAAAAATGACAAGTAAATTTGAAACATTCACTTCAAACTCTGCTGTTTTTCTTTTAATGATTTATGCATACGTCTCATCCTTTTCGCTTCCTTGTAATAGTTATTTAGCTAAGAGAGATGGCACACGTTTTGCGACATATAAAATATAATCTTTATTCAAACAAATAAATAGGTATATAAGAAATATGGGAACAAACATACATGTTGGCATTATTTCCATTGTATTTAGAAAACAAAAACACTTGGAACAGATTGTACTCAACGTCCTGAACGTTGTACCGAAGAGATTTCGGTCCTATCTTGCTTACTAGCCGAGATATTTCAAAAATACGAAAAAATCTAGCCGGGCATTTGTGGAAAAGATTGTACTCATCGTCCTGAGTGTTGTACCGAAGAGATCCTATCTCTCTTAATAGCCGAGATATTAAAAAAAACCGAAAGATTTCTAGCCGGGCATTTGTCGAATTTTCGATCTCCGAGGGGTGGAAAAGATTGTGCTCATCGTCCTGAGTGTTGTACCGAAGAGATTTCGGTCCTATCTCTCTTAATAGCCGAGATATTTAAAAGAAAACGAAAAAAATCTAGCCGGGCATTTGTCGAATTTTCGATCTCCGAGGGGTGGAAAAGATTGTACTCATCGTCCTGAGTGTTGTACCGACGAGATTTCGGTCCTATCTCTCTAGATAGCCGAGATATTTAAAAAACAACGAAAAAAATCTAGCCGGGCATTTGTCGAATTTTAGATCTCCGAGGGGTGGAAAAGATTGTACTCATCGTCCTGAGTGTTGTACCGAAGAGATTTCGATCCTATCTCTCTTAATAGCCGAGATATTTTTTTAAAAAAACGAAAAAATCTAGCCGGGCATTTGTCGAATTTTCGATCTCCGAGGGGTGGAAAAGATTGTACTCGGCGTCCTGAACGTTGTACCGAAGAGTTTACGCTCCTATCTCTTCTAATAGCGTGGAGTTTTGTTTTAACATAATAATAATTTAATTTCTTTTTTTTTTGTAAAATTTTGTGAGTGAAAATGTGTGTTCCATAAGACGTGTTTCCAATAGGCGGTGTTTAATTTGATAAGTCAAATTAATGTTCTTTCTCTCTTTTTTCTCTTAATTTTAATTAAATCAATCGTCAATAAAATGACAGCTATTACAAATCATCATGCTTTGTATAGAATTGTTACAATTTTGAGATCACCGCTGATATATACTACCATTTGCACACTTTGTAATTAATTTTGTCGAGAAGACCAATCATATTTTCATAAGTTTCCTTCATATAATAAATGCATAGCCAACTGATGGGATGCCTGGATAAACGTTTCCTACAAACGTTTTCCATACAAAAATTGTACAAAATGTTATGCTCTACAACTTCGCTAATCACATTTTTTTTCGTATTTCCAAAAATTATCGAGTTATTTTCCAAAAACAAAAAATCGTCTTCTTCAATCGACTATATCTCGGCAAATATTGACAATAGAGAAAAATGTTTTAAACAAAATGATGGGAAATGTTGTATTCTACAAAAAAGGTCCTTACAATTTTCAACGTAAAACTCACCGTTTTCGAGATATTTACAAAAATGTGTTTTTCAAAATGGACATTATGAAATAATAAGACGTTTAGTTATCACAAAACAGACTTAAATTGAATCTAACGAGCCGTGCTTATAGCTCTATCCATACACACTCCCAACACAACCGGAAATCTACAAATTCCTAATTCCATTGGCTTCAGAGCATAAATGGGCGTGGTTTAAACGCTGCGACGTAGGAAATAGGCAAGGACACGTTCACACATATCCGGTCAAATTCTTTAAAATTTAATGTACCTAGGTTTACAAAAATGTCTCAAAATTCTGACGTATTAGTTTCTTTAAGTTTCTTCATCATTTTTTCCTTCTGCTTTCCGCGTTTTGATCTCGTTATTACAGAACTTCTTGTTGATAACCTTCCATCAATGACGTCTCCCTAACTGAAGCAAAAATGCCTTCTTCAGATATGGGAACACGATTTGTTTAATTTAGTAATACGATGGTTTATAATAGCTCGCAGCAGTCAATTTTTTTTATATAAAAATTCAAATAATTCAATAATGGGGAACAAGACATATGTTGCAAAATAAAAATGTGATAATATCATCGCGAATTATAGAGAATAAAACTTACCTATTAATCCGTAAATTTTATTTCTACGTTATGTCCATGTTAGGTATGTCGTTTCACAAAACTGTTCGATTAAAATTTTTCACAATTTCAAACGGAACAAATAAACGCACTATGTTTACGTCACTATAGTCTAAAACCGTGGAAATATTTCATTATTAATATTTGAAGACACTGTGATATATTGACCATTTGACAAACCATCTGTCATGTGTACGTAAATTTGCATACCTTTGGACTTACGTCATTCGTGACATCACATTCATACCACAATAAATTTCGTTAATTAATGTCCCTAGGTTATCTAATTATGTGTTGCTGCCAGCTTGTTTTCGATTACAGACAATTATCTGTAGTAATACCATTTTTTTTTTTTTTAGTGAGGAAAAATGCCTTAACGCACCATCAGGGACGAGACCCGTCCCCGGTGTGTGGGGCTCGCACCCACTAAAAAACCTCACTTTGTCAGGTGTAGAATCCATCCCGGAACCGCTGGTCGCATTACTTCAGGATGGCACCTCGTAGTTAGCCTCGGTCGGCTGCCTCCATTGCTTGGGTCTCTCTCTTCTTCTCCTTCAGCACCTTCTCGACGAACGTGGCGATCTTCTGCCAGCGGTCGTGTCCGGACAGCATCGTTTGCACGACGTTATCCGGCGTTAGAGGTCCTACTTCGTGTTGTAGCGCGGCTCTGTAGTCACTCCACCTCTCGCATTCGAAGAAGGTGTGGTGAGCATCATCTTCCGCAGAGTCGTGATACTGGCATGTCGCGTTCTCTGCTTTACCCATTCGAGCCAGGTATGCGTTGAAACACCCGTGTCCGCTGAAAAACTGAGTGAGGTAGTAATTTACCTCGCCGTGGTCTCGGTCCATCCACTCCGTGATGTTGCGGATGAGTCTGGCCGTCCACCGTCCTCTCGTGTCGTTCTGCCAGCGCTCTTGCCAACGTTGTCGTGTGAGCGCTTTAGCGTCCGCTCTTGCTTGTCGTGCACCGACGTCTCGTCGTGTCTCGTAGACTCTCTTCTTTTCTTGAGCCAGTAAGTCTATCGGGGTTACTCCTGCGATCACGAGCACCGCCGGTTCGGAAACCGTACGGTATGCACTGGCGATCCTGAGTGCTCCCCGTCGCTGTACTGAAGCCATCCGCTTTCTGTACTTGTCCTGCCGTAAGGTGTCAGCCCAGATCTCGCTTCCATACAACAGTATGGAATGGGTGACGGTCATTAGCAGCCGGCGTTTACTCGCCGTCGGTCCTCCTACGTTGGCCATTAGTCGGCTCAGCGTCGTCGTTACCTTAGCGGCTTTATCGCTCGATGACTGAATCTGTTGCCAGAAGGTCATCTTGCTGTCGAGCCGCAGTCCGAGGTACTTCACGGAAGTTGTAGTGGTTATGACTTCCATCTCGATCTCCCTAGGGATTCTTCTCCTGGTCAATAGAACGACCTCGGTCTTCTCCGTTGCCAGGGTCAGGCCGTGTTCGTCCATCCATGTGGTGACTCTTCTCATAACCTGGTTGAGCCTTCTCTGGGCATCCGCCTCGTCACGCGCTAGGATGACTGCCGCTACGTCGTCTGCGTATCCTATCAGATACGCATCTTGCGGCAGCTCCATTCGGAGGATCCCGTCGTAGGACACATTCCATAAGTCGGGGCCCAGTATGGAACCCTGCGCCGCTCCTGCTGTTATCTTCTTCGTGCACGGCCCGCCTGCTGTGTCGTAGACCAGCTTCCTGTCGCTAAGGTAGCTGCGTATCATCCTAAGTAAATAGGATGGCGTGTCGAACGTGTTCTGCAGGGCGTCCAACATGACGTCCCATCTCGCCGAGTTGAAGGCGTTTCTTACGTCCAATGTGACGAGCATCACCAGGGGTCTCGAGTAATGATTTCCCCGTTGAGCGGCTTCGAAGGTTTCCACTACCTGCGCTACGGCGCCGACGGTGGAGTGTCCTTCCTGAAGCCATGCTGTCTCTCGGACAGGCCTCCCGCGTCGTCTATGCTGCTCTCCAGTCGTGTTTTGAGCAGTCTTTCTAGTAGCTTTCCAGCCGTGTCCAACATACATAGCAGTCTGTATGCCGATGCCGTGGTCGGATCGCGCTTGCCTTTGCTTATCAGCACTAGTCGCTGTACCTTCCATCTCTTGCAGAACGCTCCTTCTGTTAGACAGCGGTTGTACATGTTCAGAAGCAGATCTGGGCAGACGCGCGCTACAATCTTGAGAGCTTCCGTCGGAATTCCGTCGGGTCCGAGTGCCTTCCGGTTTTGTAGGGAGTTCGCCGCTCTTGACAGTTCATCTCCGCTAAAAAGCGGGATGTCGTTCAATAGCTCGTCCTCCATTTCCGCAGTTCTCTCCGGATGGGTTGGGAACAACGTGTCAACGATGTTCCGCATCCGATCTCGTTCGAGGACTGGATTCGCCGTCTTCGTCGTAAGCTTCTGCATGACGATCTTGTACCCAAGGCCCCATGGGTCGTTGTCAACGTCCTGCCGCAGCTCCTCCCACTTACGTTTCTTGCTCCTGTAGATGGCGTTTTTGAGATCTCTCTTGGCGTTCCTAAAGTCCTCGGACTCTAGTTCTGCCGCGTTCGAATCTCGTCGTCTCACTCTGGTTATTCTCCGCCTAGTAATCCTAGTAATACCATAAGAGCTTTGAATTTATCGATAATTTCACGAATGCTTGTTGCATAGCGGACGAAGACGAGTGTCAATTTGACAAGCATTTCAATCATGACAGCCCGACACATTAGTAATCTCTTGATATTAATTTAAAAAATTTGAGTTGGCAGTATTGATTATTTGAAGTGACATTTAATTTAAAATTATCAAATTCAAAATGGTAATTTATATAATATTTGTTGCTGTTCTCACATTGAATTACATACCTTCTATTTTATTTCCTTTTATTTTCATAAAAAAACAACGAACTGGGTAGCATATTATTAAGGTTAGGGATTTATGATTTTAAAATGTTACTAAATTAATCAAGTTTCGGGAAGTAACAACTTTACTTTTACGCACTTTTTAGAATAAGGGATAGATAATATTTTGTTGAAAAAATGAGACAATCGGTTATTTCTTTATTTTCGCTTTAAATCGAAGCTGAATCCTCGAATGTTTGCAAGAGGTTCTGAGAACAACATTTTGTTGAAAAAAGTGACATAAATAAATTCAATAGCAATTTGTAATAATTACAATTAGAAATACTACCATTTCGACTTATCTACTCTCAAACAATAGTCTCCGGTTCTAAGAATCCCCATTAAAAACTGTTAGTAATAAAACAAAAACTTTTTTTGCGTTTTGAAACTAATTATGTAGATTTGTTTAAATTCAGTTAATTGTAAAAAAAGAAATTGATATCTAAGTAGTTACCAAATATAACTTATTCTTTTCAATATCAATTATTTTACTTTTGACATTTTCTTGCAGTGAGTGAGTCAGTGTTGATAAAGCGCAGATTGCACGTCAACACGAATGATTTTATTAAAACAATCAAGAGAGGTATGTGCTCTATTCATCCTTTTTTTCTTTACTAACAAACAAACCAAATCAGTGGAGTTCACTGCAATTTTTAAACACGCCAGTGATTTAGATTGAATTGCTGAACTCATATATTAGCGTCATTGCTCAATCTGTAAGCGCTGCGGATGGCTGAGCGAAATGTCACAGTCACAGACGATACCAATATCGCCCTCTTGTGATGAAGGGCGAAAGCGTAATCGATAGGTTCCAGAATAGCAGTATCAGCATAAATTATGAAAGTAATAACGAAAAATATATTCCTGTAATCGTATAAAATGTACAGATATAATAAAATATTATTATAAATAAAAATAAAAATCTATCCAGTGATTTTTACTATTCACACTTGGCGACACTGCTGTAACAATTCTCATATTTCAGATTTTTCGCTATTTTTTAATCTTTTGAATCATTTTAAATGTAATATTTCTTTATTAATTCATAGAAATTATTTAAATATCTCAATTTAAACGTTCTATTATCCTAAACACCCACTGTAATGAACGCAATATCCGCGCAGTCGTAACATCTGCGCGTCTACCGATGAATGTCACGAAACGTCAACAAAAACAACACCGAACGTTATAAATTTCTCGTTTATTTTCAACATTTTCCCAAGGCGATAGTCCGTGAATCCTACCATTGTCATTGCCGTTGATTAATCGCGTCTTATTCGCGCGTTCCTGCCGCAATAAACGAGATGTCCGCGAAGAAGAAAGACCTGGAGATCGTCTACAATTTAGAATGGAAAAATAAACCAGCGAATGGCGATGAAAAATCAAACATGGTCGGAATACTGGATATTCCTGCGACGACATTGGATTGGAAAACTTTCAAATCTTACCTGGTAAGTACGGTGTTGTATACGCGTTAATAGCGGATCGATTTTTTTTTTTATTATTATATAAACGTAGTTGAAAAATTCGGGTGCCGCCGATGATAATGTCAAAGTATCATACATCGATACCGAAGATCGAGAGAAAGCTATCAACTCGCAATTGGATTTCGAAATTGCGTTGTACACCTTCAGACATAAAGCTAGGATGAGCGAGATCATCACTTTAAAATTAGATTGCGTTAATAGTAAGAAGAGTGGTGTTAAGATGATTGCGAAGGAGTTATCCGATATGCCGAGGAGGTTGAATCCTATCGTTAAGAAGAGCGAGAAGCCACCCGAATGGTTTACGGTTTATATGAAGAAGGTAATCACAAGATGAGATGATGTTTTTCTTATGTTAGTTTTAATTCTTTCCATATTGCAGTTTAAGGAGGAACTTCTCGATGAGATATCGACAATTTGTACGTCTAAAAACGCACGAGATGAATGTACATCGTGCTCGGAAATTAAAAGTGGATAGACAGAGGACTCGAAAGACGCCGTTGCTGTTTGCCGATTCCCTGAACGAAAGTGAGTACGATTATTAATGTTGTTCTTTATTTAAATTACGTTGGAGATAAATACATATTACACTATCTTAGATAAGATTTCTAGTATGGTGATTGATAAATTTTACGTAAACTACAAAGTAATATACGGAGAAAGTATGTAACTGTCACAAAAACGCTTTTGATGGATGTCAAATCGTAAAAACAAAACAGTATTTTTTTAGATATGACAATTATAGCTGCCCCGACAGCAAAAACAGTTCTGTTAGCTATCAGATTATAAAAACGGCAAATTATGACAAGTTTGCTATTATAATTGTCAAAATACATCTCTGATGTAATCTCTGGCGGGTGTGACAGTTGATATACATTCGACAGCTGTCCAACTGTCAAAATAGTAATTTTTTTACTATATTACCGGAAGTAACAGTGATTATTTTTTGAAAACTCAAATATGAAAGCACTAATTACAGCTGTCAAAATACATCTGACAACTATGAAAAAATTTGACAGCTGTCAAATAATGACACTAGTAATTATATCAATACAATTATTACAGCCGTTTACAATCGTGAGTGTAGAACAATAAAAATATTTTGACAGCTCCCAATATTTCAACATTTGCAAGAATTATAATTTCTTGTGATGACTATCAAATTACGAAAACGGTATTTTTTTCAGATTTGACATTTATAGTTGTCAAAATACGTCTGACAAGTATAAAAAAATCTGACAGCTGTCAAATTAGGATATTAGCACTTATATCAATACAATGATGCTGTAGCTGTTCGTTATTACAGTCGCGAGTATGGAAGGATACAAATATCTTTGACAGCTGTCAAGTTGAAAATTCGGTTATTTTTACGATTTCAACATTTGCGAGGGTTGAATCCTTTGGAACGCTATCAAGTTGTAAAAGCTAGTATTTGCGTACTATTTTAGCTGGTGTATCAATTAAAACGCGTTTGTTAACTGTCAAACTGTGAGAGAGAAAAAAACAGAATTTCTTTCAAATTTGAAAGCTGTATCTGTCCAAATATATCTGATAGTTGTAAAATTAGTTCATTTTTGACAAGTCGTGAATGTTGACACGAACGAAATGTTTTTGACAGCTGTCAAATAGTGAAAATAGTCTTTCTTTTAGATTTGAAAGCGGTAGCTGTCAGAATACATCCGATAGTTATAAAATTAGTGCATTTTTGATAAGTCGTAAGTGATACAAATGTTTTTGACAGATGTTAACCTCCAAATTCGATTGATAGCTGTCAAACTATGAAAAAGGTCATCTTTAACAGTAGTCGTCGCCCCAAGTATCGTTGACAACTGTCAAATAGTGAAAACAGTATTTCTTTCGGATATGTAAGCGGTAGCTGTCAAAATACATCTGATATTAGTAAAATTCGTTCGTTTTTTGATAGTCGTGAGTGTAGAAGCTCCAAATTCGATTGATAGCTGTCAAACTGTGAAAACGGTAATCTTTAACAGCAGTCGCCGCCCCAAATATCGCTGGCAGCTGTCAAATAGTGAAAACAGTACTTCTTTCAGATTTGAAAGCGGTAGCTGTCAAAATACATCTGATTTAGTAAAATTAGTTCATTTTTGACAGTCGTGAGTGTAGAAGAGATCAAAATATTTTTGACAACTGTCAAATAGTGAAAACGGTATTTCTTTCAGATTTGAAAGCAGTAGCTGTCAAAATATATCTGAACCAAATCTTTTTGACAGTTATGTCAGAATAGTAAAAACGGTGTTTTTTTTCAAAATTGGTAATTGTAGCTGTCAAAATTTATCCGAAAGCTGTCAAATTAATTTATGCTAACAATTGTTGAGTTTTTAAATAGGAAAATATTTTTGACAGCTGTCAAATTGCAAATACAGCCAGTTTTCGCCGTTTTAACGCTTGCGAGCCTAATAATTTTCGTACAAACTGTTTTTAGCGATGAAAGCATTTAGATTCGTACTAATGTGACCGGTACAATATTTGAAATACTTCTGACACCTGTCAAACTTATCCCTTAATTGACCTCTATTTCATTGGAGGGGATCCTACTGATGCCCAACAAACCTCAATGAAACAAGTTGAAAAATAAAATCGTAATTGTTTCTTTTCTAATCTAGTAAGCAGCTCTCGAATTCGGCCGAAATGGAGAGAAAACTGGAATCGAAATTGGAGAAGCTCGAACACAAAACAATGAAGATCAAGGCGAAGAAAATGGCGCTACGTGGTTCGAGCGACAGCGACGTCGGCAGGAGCAGCAGCAAGAACGACACTTTTACTTATCTATTTCCGACCACCAACGATATGTCAATGAACGCTTCGCTGCTCAAGAAGGAACCGATACCTCACATGGCCGGTGGCGAATCTTATTTGAAAACGTGGGAAGTCAGTAATAGCGGGACGTTGCCGTGGACATCCTCCGTAAGAACTCCAGGGCGATTATTTAAGGGACGAATCTCATTTGTAATTGTTTGTTTCTAGACTGGATTGAGGTACGCTTGGGGTTCGCAAGCGTTGAAACCTCTGAGTAAGGAAGTGCAATGCCCACCGCTACAACCGGGGGAATCCGGTAAAATCTACGTACTCTTGGAGATTCCAAGTAAGTTAGGCTTTCACGACCCTAGTCTATTGTGTTAAAAATTTTTTTTCTTAATTTTAACAGAGATACCCGGCACTTACGAATGCTATTGGCATTTCTACCACGAAGGCAGACGTTTCGGGCATTGGTTAGGCTGCGAGATCATCGTCGATGGTCCGCCTGTCAAAAACGTCCCCTTCCTACCTAGCCCAACGTACGACGTCATCAACATCCAAGACGTGTACGAATTAGTTTTACCCACATGCTGGACGATTCCCAAGAAACAGGACGAGCCAACCGCCGAGAATAATCCGGACGATTTCGAAAATCCTTTCGAGAACAATCCGGAAACGAAGAATCAACTCGATCGTAAGGAAGAGAACGTTAAGATCGAAACTAATCCGTTTTCCGATTCGGACAATCAAAGTATTATTTCGATCTCGGACTCTTCGGTGAATTCGGCGACCAGCGAGGATTTCGTTTTATTAAGAGCGCCACCTATGGAGCCGGCGAAGGATGATGTTTCAGTGACACCGCCCCCGAAGAATGTTAGCGTAGCCGAGAATGCCGAGGCGATCGGTGATCTCTTCAGTAAGTTATCGTTGGAGAATAGTTCCAGGTTCGATTGCGTTGATGTCGGGGGGAATTGAAGTTGGATTGCGCGGCGGCCGTTGAATGTAAGGAGGAACAGGTTAAAGTTGATGAATTGGTGCAGAATCAAGGTCAATCGTTAAAACTCGATCTTTCGGCGACTCCTACCGGAATTGTACAACAAATACCGATCGATTTGAGCAATAAATCTAGTGTCAGCGAAGCAGAGAAAGAAAAGAATGATGTCGGTAAGTGTCGGCATGTTTTTGGAATCTACTCGATGCTTAATGTCTACTCAAAGCATCCTCAATATCTATCCGATGCAATCTTGTGTACACTCATTGTCGTCCACTTTTCTCGAATTCATTTTTTCAATCCACATTTTCTATTCTTCCATTGTAATCCAGTTCTTTGGGTCACCATGTTTTCTGCAGTCCCATTTTTGTTCCCACGTTTTTCTTTGGGGTCCACAGTTTTGGAACACTTTGTGGTCTCATTTTTGAGATTATTTTTTTTCGAAGGAAGACCACTTTTATGAGTCAACTCCTTTCATATGACCACATTTTTCAATCCACCTTTAGGCGACCATGTTTTTGAATCCACTTGTTTTAGAGCCAGTTTTGAGGCCGCCCTTTTTTGGAGCAATCCAGCCGCATTTTTGAGTCCACTAATTTTTTTTAGTCCTCTTTCTTTCGACTTGCTTTTTATTCCACTTTGAACCACTTTTCTGAGTCCACTTTCTTTGGATTCATTTTTCAGTTCATCTATTTTGTTCGCTAGTTTGAATCTACGTTTTTAGCGCACTCTTTACAATCCACTTCCTTGTTTTTTGATTCTACTTTTTGGCATCTTTGTCGTCCGCTGCGCCCTGTTCTCTGAAACAACTTTCATAATATCTCATTTGGAGCTCTGGCCTCATCAAATCAGCCTATTGAAATTAATTTCGCGCCACCTTGTTTCGAGTCGCTTTCACTTTAACTTTGAATCTACGTTTTGCAGCTCACTTTTCTGAGTGCTACTTTTTAGTACCTATTATTTTTTTTTGTTTTTTTCATGCCTCCTTTAGTCTACTTTTTAGGAATTTAGTTTTTGAGCTCTTTTTCCACTTTCTTTCAGGCTACCCTTGACCTCTTTTGTTTTAATCCATCTGTTTTGGGTTATTTCGAAATCTTTTTATCCTATTGTTGAGTCAACTTCTTTTAATTCGATTTTTATGCAGCCGCTTTTCTTCATTTATCTTTTTCGAGGTCCCTTTTCAGGCTACGTTTTTTGACGCAATTGTTCTGAAGCGACTTTTTCCAAAAACCTTTTTAGTCCCACTTTTCTAAATGCAATTTTCTTAGGCTCTTTACGACCCTCATTTAATCCAGTTTTTTATGATACTTTTTTTCATCCTTCATCTTGTGGTGGGTGTTGATTGCAGCTGTATTGCTTGTTCTTCAGATTATTTTTTTGAGGTCACATTTTAGTGGGCACTTTTTGAGTTCATTTTCTTTGTGTTGCTTCTTTCAGTCCCCTTTTTCTACATATTACTGCATTGAATTTGCGTTTTTCGGTCTCATCTTCAAGTCCATTGTATGAGGCCAGTTTTCTTTGGTGCACTTTTTTAGCTTGCTTTTGACTCTACTTTCTTTGAATCCAATAATTCAATTTCTTCAAACCACCTTTCTAAGGCCACTGTTTTGAGTTCACTAGATTTTCGAAACTGCGCTTTACGATCCATTTTCGAGTCCACTTTTTCAGGCCAGTTTTCTTTCGATTCGCTTTTGATTCTACTTTTTGCGGATCACTTTTCTAAAGGAACTCCGATTTCTTCTTCTGCGTCTCTGAAATCTTTTTTCAGCTTTTATCTTCGAGTGGATTCTATATATTTCAGACTACCCTACTTGTTGAGACATCTTTTTTAGCCAACTTTTCAGGAATCCAACTCCTTTTAAGGCTACTTTTTTCAGTCTCTTCTTTTGTGTCCACTTTTTTTAAGGTCTCTATTCCGTCCATTTTCTTCGAAGCTACTTTTTCAGATGCGGTTTTTTAGTCCTCTTTTCTGCTTACACTAATTTCAGTCGACTGTCGCCCAATTTCCATTTTGTGAAAACACATTTTTAGATTCTCTTCTAGTTGAGCCACATTTTTAGCTATTTTGTTCAGATGACCTTTTTGGGGCTGTACTATGGGTGTCTATTCAATGCATATACAATTTTTTTTAATTAATATGGTCTACTACGGTAGATATGTGCATCGGATAGAAATTTTTGATTTAAATATTGCAAATAATTATTTATTTTAATGTATCCGCTTGTAATTTGTAGGTTATGCCTACGTCCATTACAAGGACGTAAGATCCCCATATCTAAGAAACATCTCAGCCCTGAATTCTTAGTGACAGCGGAAACTGTACCGGAATCGAATTGAAAACTTCAACAAGCTAAAAATCTCAGACATGGCGGAGACGGAACCGGTCAAAGAAGCGGACGCTCAAATTTTCAGAACGTCGACACCGTCTTGCGACGTCAATTCGGCACCGCAGCAGCAAGCCGATGCGAAAACGGGGAAATCCACAGCCACGGCCAACCGCAGACCGGCCATTCGTTCTGCTCGCTCTCGATGAACAACAACATCGATTGCGCCAGCAACTGCGGCATGGGCACGTCGATGAGTTCGTCGATGAACGAGAACAGGTTCTTCGTGTTCCCGCAGTACTATCCCGGATACGAGTGGTACCGCCGCCGTTAGCTCCGACCTACGTCGACGCGAATCCGCCGGGAACGATGCCTTTCCAACCCGTTTACGGGTACAATACGGTCGGGGAGGTTCTGGTTAACGATTGGACGACGGGGTTGAATTATACGGCTTGCGTCCGGTATCCGAATCCCCTAATCAGTACTATAATGGTACGTCGAGTACGTCGCGCGGTTGCAGCTCGATACCGAACAGCAGTATCGGTAGTCCTTTGATACATTCGCCGCAGCTGCCGCCTAGGGAGCATTGCCCTTGCCAAGCGGAAAATGCGAAATTCGAACAGAACGTTAACATGAATTCGACTTACGAGGTACCACTAACGGATACCACCGCTGATAGTACGCGTACGTTCAGTCCGGAGCAGAATAGGGCGCAGGATTCGTCGCCGAGGACGAATTCG
>CM043015.1:230731579-230935916 GCA_023690525.1 Holotrichia oblita | reverse complement strand
TATCACTTCGATTTTTTAAATAGCATGCTATAAAATAAATTACAAATTCAGCTTCTATGATAAATTTTACACATATTTCATGTATCATACCCTATACCTAAATAGGGTAAGGTGAGGGAAATGGGCGTATGGGGTATTTGGGCGGTCAACTTAAAAAAAATTCATTTTAGTGAAAATACGTCTTATTTGGGAACGGTTTTCTGTAAATTTTATTGGTTTTGTATTTACTTTCGATAATAGATGTCGCCACGTTTTTAATTTTGACATTTAAATTTACGGTAATTTTTAAGTGTCATACTGGGTTTATAACCTCCAATAAAGTGTCTTATTAGGTTTAAAGAGCGGCAGTTCTTTTTGTGAAAACGGTAAGTATATAATAATAATAATAATAATAATAATATTTATTTCAAATAATATCACAACAAAATAAAGAACAAGCGGGATACCAATGAAACAAGTCAAATATGATAGACAAAGGCAGAAACGTGCAATAGCATAACATTCAATACATAATATGCTTATATATTATTTAAATAATCTTCGATAGAATAGCAGTTTATTTGTAATAAGTATTTTTTTACATTCTTTTGGAAACTCTTAAAACTATTACAAAGCTTTAGACAGTTAGGTAACTTATTGTATAGCTTGCAACCCATAAATTGTAAATATCTCTGGAAAGTTGTAGACCGGTGTTTAGCCGGTAGTAAATAGTTTGAGTTTCTTGTGCCATAGGTGTGTGATGTACTGTATGAAAACTCATTCAGATTCTTATATACGAAGCACAACACTTCATAAATATAAGCATCATATATCGTAAGAATTCTATACGTTTTGAAAGCTTCTCTACATGAATCTCTCCAATGAAGGCCGACTATTATATTATTATTATTATTATTATAGGGAAATTAATTATTTTAAAACACTCTAGTGATACATAAACCCTATATAAAGGGCCTGTCAATAAAGTTTAGTTGAATTTTTATTATTTTAAGAAATAATATAGAGATAAAAACATACCTCCCAATTCCCCCATCCGGGAAATTGGAAGGTACCGAATCGGGGAAATGGGCGGAATTCAACTAATGCTTTATATTTTATTTCAGATCGATATGCCACGAAAATATATTAAGAAAACTGATCCAAAATATGCGAGAGACGTTTTAATTGCTGCTATGGAAGCAGTAAACACCGGAACAAGTATTTATGCTGCTTCAAAACAATTTGGAGACATCCCAATCTAGTCAGTCGAAAAGCAGAAGCGTTACAAGCAGCTCGAGTCAATTGCTCTACGAAAGAAAACTATTCCATATTTTAGACGCTTACTAGAAAGAAAGATTAAAGAGCTTAACATTATTCTTCAGAACAAATAATTAACTTAGATGAAACTGGCTATGATACATCAATTGCTACAACAGTAATAGCCAGAAAAGGAGCGAAATGCGTGTCTCAAAAGCAGCCAGGCAGTGGTAAAGACACATTTACAGTTGTCGAAACAGTAACAGCAAATGGTCACATTTTTCCCACCAGTAATAATTTACAACAAAAAAAATTTGTACTATTCGTGGTGCCAGGAAGGCCCTGAAAGGCACTGGGTATTTGGTGTCCAAAAATGGCTGGCAAGATAAATCAACGTTTTTAAAATATTTTGAAGAATTTATTAAATGGACAACCGATTGGAAGAAACCTATTTTGCTTTTGTTTGATGGTCATGGAAGCCATATACAATATGCTGTAAGTAATTTGGCTTTGCAAAACGACATTCATATACTAACTTTACCAGCGCATTCATCCCAAACCCTTCAACCTCTTGATGTTGCCGTTTTTGGACCAGCAAAAAAAGTGTGGATGAAGATCAAAAGGAATTATTTTAAGAAATCTAACACTAATATCACAAAGGAAGTATTTCCATCCTTAATGAAAGAATTAAGAGACGAAGGTGGCTTTCCTAAGGGAAAATATCATTGCTGGTTTCAGGGCCGCTGGATATGGCCACATAAATCCAAGAAAAGTTTTAGACTCTATGCAAGACCAAGATGTACCAATAGAATTGCACGTAACAGCAGACGAACAGTAATCAATCAATTAATAACAATATGGTAGACAATGAGCCCCGAAATAAGCCGACTACTGCTCAAACAGACAACGAACTCCAAAAATAAGCCAACTACTTCTCGAATAGACACTGAACTCCAAATTAGGCCGACTACTTCTACGATATTAAACGTAGAACATAATAACGAAACTAGCTCTTTAGACACATCAACGTTAACGACTGCAACAACACAAGGTAAGCTCGGTGAACACTCCATTGTGACATTTAGAGATGTTCTATTAAAACCTGTTACACCAAAATCTCGTTCTATGAATAACAAAAAAGTTAGAATGACTTTTAATAATAAAGTTTTAACAGAAGTTGATGTGTTAGATCAGATGAAAAAAATGAAAATGAAATTTTGGCAAAAAAAAATAAAAGAATAAAGAAACCTCAGAATAGTACTAATGATTTAAGTGTAACCAATAAACGAGCCAAAAAACAATAAAAAATGTGGAATCCTCAAGTGAAAGTGAAGAAATTTCGTTACACGATTCCTCTGATGATATAAGTCTCTTCTCTGATGAAGATCAAGATGAAACTCTAGAAGAAAATACAAACTTGGGTGATTTGGAGCTGGGAGGGTATGTTGTGGCAGAATATGAAAATCGGTGGTACGTTGCAAACATTTTGGATATTAAAAATAAGAACAAGATTTTAAAATTAAAATACATGGAGCCCAAGGGTCCTAATAATTTTGTGTGGCCCAGTAAAAATGACATATTTGACACCTCAATATCAGATATTCTAACAACGGTCAGAACCCCTGCCTCTGTTAGTAAAAGGTTCTTGGGCTTAACCGCTGAGGACTACCAGAAAGTGCAAAAAATATGGGCTTTACGACGTAAATAGTGTTAATAATATGAAAGCTTTAAAAAACTAAAAAAAATGTTTATGTTGGTCCAAATAGGTTTTTATTTTATTCTTACGTTCCTCGTTGTGTAACGAATAAGACTGATTAGTCAGGGCTATTTTATTTTGTAAAGAGAATTTTAAACTTCTGCATTTTCAAAATGGCGAAAGTTGCCTATTTTTAAGAATAAATGTTTATTTTCGGCTGTGTTTTAATAGCAAATAAAATTTTGTTTGCGTAAAAATTTATTCTTGGTTTTATTCTATACCTCCCAATTGTCCTCATAAAAATAAATTGCCTGAACAGTGGTTTACAACGATACCTCTAAATTACCCCATGTGGGGGAAATGGGTGGTATAAATATTATTTTTTTTTAAATGTGTTCCAAGCGACAATTTTACGCTTAAACTTTGTGTTAACTTTGAAAATTATGATACCTACCAACAAAATAGGCTAATTTTTATATTTACAAAAATGTGTAAAAAATATAGCAAAATTTTAATTTTACGCTTCCAATTCCCCCATTTTACCCTACCATTCCTTCTGAGTTATTCGCAATTAAAGAAAAAAAGTGACAAATACCGATCTTACTTTATAGTGATATTACGTCACGTAGGAGTAAATGAGGCGAATGAAATTTTGCATACGCGCAGCTGATATTATGTAGTTATACAGCATTTGAAGTTTTTTCTGTATCATTATACAGGGTGTTTAAAAACTTAGTTGCTTATAAATAAGTTCAATCCACGGAAAGTACATTTTCTTAAATGGAAAGGTATATATTTTATTAGATATTATGATTCTACAAAATATTCTCTTTGAATCCATATTAGGTGTTCCTATACCTAAAATGTAAGGTTAATAAGTTATAACGATTTAATTAACCTCCGTACCTAAAATGCTCAAATATGTCAATTTACAGAAGCAAGTGTGCTTAGCTCATTTGTTTTACATACTTAATTGCCACTTATTTTGCCGTCTGTCATTTTAGTTAGTTGTTCTCGTGTACACTGTGGGAAATAGATCTGCACCAGTACAATAATTAGGGTAAACAATGCGAGGATTTACTTTACAACAACAAAAAGTTATTTTATTTGTTACAAAACATATTGTTATCTTAGTATTTTTTACAATTTTTATTTTACCTCTGTAATAACATTGTTTTCGTTTCTGTGCAATACATTTTTCTCAGTATATTCTGTTAGAATGGATTAGCATTGAGAATAGACCAAATCAGGTAATCATGAATTTATTTATTATGTAAAGTGAATGTAATCGAATAGTGAAATAAACGTATCAAACGTTTAGTGAAAGATATTAACATTTACAAGCAATGATCAGCAAAAATTTCTAAGAATTTTTAAGATATAAAAAGATTTAGCGACCGATATGTTCGTAGAACAATGATGAAAGAACAATACCTGTTAAGTAATAATAACAGTTATAATTATTTAAGAAGGCAGATATTTAAAAAACAGTTGAAGTAGTGTGTCCAAAAGAAAATATTTTGTTAAACGTTTTTCTACTCAATGAAATATTAGTTGATTGAAGAGTCTTTTGTGTATCTAAAATAAAGTAAAATCCAAAGTGTGAAGTAAAACCCAACGTGTAACAATATCAGTAAAAAATTTAGATTATCTAAGAATTCTCCTAGATACTCCCAACAATTGGTATTTGAATAATCAACATAAAGTAAATCTACATCAAAGGTCTAAATAATTAGTAATAACAAATTAGGTAAAATAAAAAAAATAAAAAAGATAATATAAAAGATACAGTAGAAAAATTATAAGAACAACCATAATAATAACACAAATAAATAAGTTATCTAAATGGTTCGACATGGCAACCATTTCTATTGAGGCATTCTATATTTGGAGACGTATTCCAATAATTTTTGCTAATCATTTGGTGTTATTTGCGTAAAGGATCCCTTATTCCTATAATTCAATGAGAAGAATTTTTGAAAATACGATTAACAAAATGACAGATGTCAAAATAAGTGGCAAGTAAATATGTAAAACAAATGAGCCAAGCGCACTTGATTCTGTAAATTGACATATTTGAGCATTTTAGGTACGGAGGTTAATTAAATCGTTATAACTTATTAACCTTACATTTTAGGTATAGGAACACCTAATACGGATTCAAAGAGAATATTTTGTAGAATCATTATATCTAATAAAATATATACGTTTCCATTTAAGAAAATGTACTTTCCGCGGATTGAACTTATTTACAAGCAACTAAGTTTTTAAACACCCTGTATAATGTTACAGAAAAAACTTCAAATGCTCTATAACTACATAATATCAGCTGCGCGTATGCAAAATTTCATTCGCCTCATTTATTCCTACGTGACGTAATATCACTATAAAGTAAGATCGGTATCTGTCACTTTTTTTTCTTTAATTGCGAATAACTCAGAAGGAA
The DNA here is from genome assembly GCA_023690525.1 of Holotrichia oblita. Classification (NCBI taxonomy): domain Eukaryota; kingdom Metazoa; phylum Arthropoda; class Insecta; order Coleoptera; family Scarabaeidae; genus Holotrichia; species Holotrichia oblita. Next base: position 230,930,538 of record CM043015.1, on the reverse strand, counting down.
TGGTATTTAGGTATAGGGTATGATACATGAAATATGTGTCAAATTTATCATAGAAGCTGAATTTGTAATTTATTTTATAGCATGCTATTTAAAAAATCGAAGTTGATGCCCACTTCCGGTTAACCGGAAGTGATATTTATTCGAAAATATTTTCACGTGATAGTATATATTCAACCATATCCAACTACAAAATTTTGTTTTAAAATTCCGATCCGTTTGTATAATACTTTTACATATATTTATACTTACAATATGTTTCCACATTTGTTTCTGTCAAATGAGTACGGTGGGCGATATAAATATTCTTCAATGATAAAAACGACTGTTCCACATTAACTAATCTTATACAGGATGTACCACCTAAAATGCTTTGGACCGTAACACCTTTATCATATGATATATCACTCTATAGGTGTTACTATGTGCAAGCAATTAATGCAGAAATAATGCACAATTAACGAGCATGTTTTACTTAATCACACGGCACAGGATGTTGATTAGCTTTGCACGTGATATTTTGCGGTGGACTAGAATTTAAAAAAAAACCCTTTTATTACTGATAATAATTTATTTTTAAAGATATTCACGGTCAATCAATGTGAATCACATCGAGCCTTTAATTTGAAAACATTGTTAAATTGGCTAACATGATTCTACCACAGTGATTCTCAAAGTGGTCTATATCTATCCCCAGGGGTCTACGTCAGCGAAAAAACAAATTGGGGGTCCACGATAATGGATCTCAACATACACTGATAGTACCTACTTACTTACATTATACTATCTTATAATATAAAGACATATACATTATTTATAAAAGTGCCTATGAAGTAAACAATTTATTATACATATATGTTTATAAAATTGTGTAAGTTGTGGGATGTAGGCATTCGCTTTGTGCTCGCAATACATTACAAAAACCTGCAAATAATGATATACCAGCATCATCTTGTTACAAGCATACGCGCAGTCTCTTGTTCAATTCGTCACTCTATAAATATAAGAATGTGAGACAAATACGTTTATTCGTTTCCTGAATCTTGAAATGGAAAGTGCTAGAAAATATTTCGTAAAATATAAACTGGTCGCACAAATCATAGTGAATCAGTGTTAGGTCTTTTGAGAGAAAAGTAAGTACATTATTTTTTAACACTAAACACTTCAACCCACTAAACACCAAGTAAGTTTTAACTAAAACGCCGACGCGTTTCAACAGCAATGCTGTCATTATCAAGGCTATAATAAAACTAAATTAAAATAAAACGTACAAATAACAGGTAACCTAAAATGTTATGCACGGTCAACCCGATACGCATCATTAATTTCCGATTAACGAAAACAATGACGAATGCGGGATAGGTCCATTGTCACAGTTTATTACACATGACTTATTTTTATATATTTCTATACTTTCGAAAACATTTAGAAACTTACAATTGTTTATTTATATATTCTAATTAATTTAACATTCGTATGATCGATGTTGTGATCTGTTTCAAAAATGTGTTGGGCAACGCTCGATTTCTCAATTCTATTAAATCTAAGATTAGCCAAATGCTCTTTAAATCTAGTTGAGACTGCTTCCCTCGTTATTTTAGATAAAGAGGACTACTATGATCGGGTTAATGATCAGTTGAGTAGTGGTCCTTATAAGTCAATTTCAAAAAATCCTTTACCGAAAATGATTAGAGACGTCAACAATGTGTTTAAAGCTTGCAACAACCTTGTTACTGCCGATGTTAGACGTAAGCTACATGTTTCCAATCCTGTTATCCCCAAATTATATTGTTTATCTAAAATTCACAAACCTAACAAGTCGGTAAGGCCAATTGTTTCGGCAATTGACGCAGCGACGTATAAGGTTTCCAAATGGCTGACCAATGAATTTAATAATTTACCAATACAGCAACCTAGTTTTGCAGTAAAAAATTCGTTAGAATTTATTAAAGACATTCAAAATATTCACAGTTGCTGGAGGGTGAAATATTGATTTCATTTGATGTTAGTTCTCTATTTTTTAATGTACCGATTCCAGACACCTTGACATACCTCGAGGACTTGATGCTTCAAAATAGTTTGAGTCAACAATGTGTGCAGGAATATATTCGCTTAACTGACATCTGTATGAAACAGAACATTTTTCAATACAACGGGAGTTTTTATGAATAGCTGGAAGGAACGACAATGGGTCGCCCTTTTTGGCTAACCTTTTCATGAGCCGTTTTCAAAAGGACTTAGAATCTGAGAGCGAATACTTTCCTAGGGTTTGGTTGACGTATGTGGATGATATTTTCGCTATATTTGACACTAAAAAATGTAATATTGACGATTTTCTCAATAGATTAAATAATCGGTTCGAAACCATAAAGTTCACTTGTGAAAGAGAAGAAAACGGTCAGCTACTCTTTCTAGATACTTTATAATTAGAAATAACAAGAGATTAGAGTTTGACGTGTATAGAAAGGAAACCAGTACACTTCGCTACATTCCTTCAGACTCCCATCATTGTGTTCAACACAAAATGGCAAGCCTGAATTTTTTGGGCCACAGACTTCTCACTTTTCCCTTGAACAAGGCGAGGTATGAGAAAGAGCTTAAAATTATAAAAGATGCGGCCAAGCGTAATCGTTTCCCGCCTCAGCATATCTATAAGTTAATTAGGAAGTTTAATTATAAGAAAACTGTGAAAGAAGCTACGACTTTTCGAGAGGATGTTAAAGCTTCACCCGTTGTGACCCTCCCTTACGCTCCCTTCATCACTAAAGGTTTGAGTAAAATCTTCAAAGCGCTAGATCTCAGAATAGTTTACAGTTCTGGGACTAGTTTACGAAGTCTCATCGGTAACCCTAAAGATAAAATACCACCTCTAGAAAAGTCAGGTGTTTACGAAATCAATTGTAAAGATTGTAATCAAAAATATATCGGGCAAACCAGGAGAGCAGTCTCAACTAGATTCAAAGAGCATATGGCTCATCTTAGATTTAATAGAATTGAGAAATCGAGCGTTGCCCAATACATTTTTGAAACAGATCACAACATCGATCATACGAATGTTAAATTAATTAGACAAATAAACAATTGTAAGTTTCTAAATGTTTTCGAAAGTTTAGAAATATATATAAATAAGTCATGTGTAATGAACTGTGACAATGGACCTATACCGTATTCGTCATTGTTTTCGCTAATCGGAAATTAATGATGCGTATCGGATTGACCGTGCATAACATTTAGGTTACCTGTTTTTGTAGATTTTATTTTAATTTAGTTTTATTATCGCCTTGATAATGACAGCATTGCTGTTGAAACGCGTCGGTGTTTTAGTTAAAACTTGTTTGGTGTTCAGTGGGTTAAAGTGTTTAGTGTTCTACTCGATACGTTTACAAAACATTTAAATCTATAAAACATTAAGAAAAAACTCAAAATCGAAATATGATACAATTAAGCTTTAAAAATGTAAATATACTTGTCTTGTGTTCTCCTCGAAGAAAACAGTGAGATGAATATTTCAACTATAATTTAAATAAATTTAACATAACTATGTATCAAATTTGATTTATTTTTACACATTAATTTAAAATATACAATACAATACATATTTCCCTTTGGAAAATAGTCTTACGACAGGGAATTCGTCAATTACAATATATTGTAGATGTAGGTATAGACCCAGACAAAAACATTACATAGAAAAAAACAAAATGTTCCCTGTAAAATATTTATTTATCATAATAAAGTCAAACATGATATTTTATAACATTATACATAAATACTTTTATTAGTGTTTGAAACATTAACACAATACTTAAATCTATAAGTGCACAAACATTAAGATATAATTAAAAACAGAAGTGTTACACAATTAAGTTTTAAAAATGTGTAAACAATTACGAACATATTTAATTGATTAAATAGTTTTCGTGTTTGAAACCTGCATCTGATTTCGTTTAGGGAATAATGCCTTCCATTTATTACGCCAGTCTCGTCTTGTGTTCTCCTCGAAGAAAACAGTGAGGAGGGACAAGACGAAACCTTGCGAGGGAACCACCAGATGAAACACGTAAGAACCGACGAGAGAAACCCAGAAAGATGGGACGAACAGAACGAAAATGGAAATCCAGGAGAGACCCATCATAAACGGGAAAACGATCAAAGTTCTTATTTTAGCCTTCCTCACCTTGGGACTCACATCTGCGCCGGCATATTGGGAAATTTTATACATCATCCCCGCGTAAACGATCAAATTTATAAGGATGACGCAGCATATCGGGATGATGACGAAAAGATTGAAGATTTCTCTGCTTTTATAACACAAATCGCATTCGAAACAATCTCGGTGAAGAATTAAGGGGATCAGAATGATTAAAGCCGGGGATAGCCAACCCACGATTAAAGATTTGATCTTACCTAAAGGTTCCGGAGCGAACACCTTAACGAATTTACGATATTGATGGTAACCTATTAATAACATCCATGCGAATTGTGCCAGGAAACTGTAGAAGAAGATTAAATAACCGATGTGTTTCATGATGTTATTACCGATCAAAAAGAAGATATTTTCAATTGTTATCGCTACGGATAGCTGTGTGGTGTTAAATCTTTTCGCGGACCAATCTTTCAAGAATAAGGCTGAAAGTAAAATAGAAGATAATCCTATCATCGATAGCGAACTTCCTATGTAAGTCATTATTTTGAAGATGTAACGATGATCTAAATAGGCTTGTTTAGAATTGGGATTCATGGCTGTTGCCAACTGTGATAAAAGATCTAACCGTGTTAAGGTTATGTTTGGAACGATAATAGGTACTGGATTATCGAGTATAATGTAATTAAGAGTATAAACAAAAGCACTTTTATTATTGTTACAAACATTTTCTTTAAACTCACGTATACAAATCAAAGCTGTAGTAAACCATCGCAATTTCAATTCAAACCAGTATTCCTCATCACTAAATATGTTAAAATTGTTAGGACTGCCTAGAACCTTAAGATAGATTTTATATTGAGGGTGCGAAAAGGACGACGAAGTCAGTATTAGTATTCTACTTTTACATACGAATGGCATGTTGCGTGTAAGATCATTATTTGGAATTATAAAAGCAACTGATGTGCGTACACTAGCATTGTCTGGTATATAAATGGCTGCTTCGATATTTTTATTATTATTGAAATAATCAGGTGTGATATCGTCAGCTCTTAAATAATCGATATCGAAACTGTCTTGACTATCATCATATTTCATACCTACAAACGAATTTCCGTAAATTTTCATTACATAAATAAAATTTTTATATTTTTGGGTTTCACGTGAACTCCGTGATATGTAACGAAAGAATGGCAACATGTTGATAAGCAAAAAAAATGGTTGCGTTTCGAATTTTAAAAATTCTAAACCTGCATCGATTAATTCCATTTGACGTTCAAAAATCTTGTGCCCGTAGCGATAAAACCTATAATAATCTAGTAGTACTGCTACGTCTATATAGTTTTGAGGTGGGTTTTCGATAATATTCTGATGTAAACAGTACACGCCACTGGATCTGCAGCACTTCCAACTGTGATAGCGTTGCTCGGTATTACCAGGTAAGCCGTTTAAACAATTTATTTCACTATATACGTCACTAGTCCACGATCCATTACGTTCACAGTACGCTCTTGGAAAAATAGCTCTGTTACTCAAGCAAATATGTTTTTTCGTGGTATCGGAAATGTCGAGCGATTTTGTTAAACAATAGCTAGATGTGGCAGCCTCGTCGATATTCAGAAACAACATTTGATGGATCGTGCAAAACGAAGCTGCGCAATCGAGCAAATCGAATTCATTCAACTTAAATTCCATCATTCGTTTAAAGGCACCGTCACCAACACCGATTAAAGGTAGATTATTATTGGCACATATTCCAGGAATGTTTATCACTAAGAACCTATCGTATCTATCTATCAAAACGGATGACCAATATGTATTTGAAACCACTATTATAGTTACTCGAAAACTAGATTTTTGTTCAGCGGATAAACGATTATCTAAGTCGTTAAGATAATCGGATGGAACATAAAACGCTACATTTAAGCGCTTATCCCTAAGATTAATTTCATTTATAGATTGATTTCTATATATGTTTGTAATCTGCGAATCTTCATATAAAATAAAACCGGAAACGTTATCGATAAACGGGTTCCAAACTTGTATCGAATAATTATCATCGATTAATGTAAATATTGATTTATTTTGGTTTAAAAGAAAGATAAATTTGAAGAAAAAATGCTTAAATAGGTTCGGAGCTGGATACATATATAGTTTTATATCCCTCAGTCCTTTAAGAAGATACATAATTTCTGAGTAATTTTCAACTAATATTGTTTCGAAAACAAAATCTAAACATTTAATCAATACTAATATATCGCGTACATCCACAATATAACGCTCGTTGACAAATCTTGTCAAAAGTGATAAATTTCTAAAATTCGAACAAGCTACGAGGAGCTCCTTCGTTATGAAAGTTACCATTTCAATTGGTTTCGCGAAGCATACCTCAGCTCCAAATAAACCCGGTATAAAAATACATACTTCATCCGCTGTATTCTTGACACTATCTTCCTCTAAAATCTTCATCACTCTACTTTGTAATTCGTCCTCGGTTAGATCGGCGATCGGTTTGTCGTTCGTCCATAGCAATATTTTTCTTTGTATTTCCTAAAATAAATCAAAACGTAAATGTGAGTATCGTTTATTATCACCGGAAACCGTTTTCCTCGGACATAACTCATTATCCATACTCACATCATCCGATGAGCTTATCTCCATTAACGCCAATATAATCAGAAAACATAACGGAATTTTTATAAATCTTAAATTGGACATTGTTTCAACCGTGTCATTGACACGATTGGCGAAAGGTGAACTTGGCGAAATTAATTTGGTAACATTTTAGATTAATTTCCGTAAAGGAAGTTCGTTAATTTTGTTTACAACATTTCGCTATCAATAACAATAACGAGACTCATTATTTTTGTAGATAAAGTTTGAAAATTTTTCAATGTCAAATATGCACACAATTGCCGAAGTTATGGCTATCGCTTTTCCCCAGCCCCTACACCTTCAATGATTTTACTATAAACTATATATTTTTGATATACAGTGAAATCTCCCTTGAATGGACACCAACGGGACCAATTGAAGATCTCCGTTCAGGAGAGATGTCCGCATAAAAGAAATATCTAGTAGATACTTATACAGGGTGTCCCAAGTTGAGTGGCCTATTAGAATATTTCCTAAAGTACACCAAAGAGAGCGCTGAAATTTTGGTTGCCTTGGTTTCCGGCCATGCTCTTTTTAAATAAAATAATTTTAAATATGGCCGACTTCCGGTTATAACGGAAATCGATAGGAACTTCGTTATTTTAAATGGAACACCCCATATATCAGTGGATTTTTGGATTTTACGCAAAATTTTAGGCTAACTTTCTTAAGTAAACCTTATGTCTAAAACGCACCGTATTTGAATAATTCCACTTTCTTTTTTAAATTCGACAAATCATTGCTGGGCGTCATTCGGCTTCACTCAGACAACGTTTGACTTAGAGCCTTCAAAATTTTTATGATGAGTACTAAGGTCTAATTGTAAATCGTTGTTGGAAAAAAGTCTAATATCTTACACAGGATGTTCAAAATACACTTGCCAATGTAGACAACTTCATACCTTGCGAAGTCGCTTATTTCAAATAGGACACCCTGTATTTACTGGGCCAATAGTTGGGACTTTTTATTCCCTTTTGATCTGTATTTACATTCCCTATACCTAACTCTTAAGGTTTTTGAGTTATTTATGATTTTTATAAAACAGACTGAGATTTGAAAAAAAGCAAAGTTGTCATGAATCATAAAATGACATTTCCAATAAAACAAATACTCTAAAACTAATCTGATAATTACCAAGAGTGTTATTGTTAATTTAGTAGTTGTTCCTTTAATTTGTTTTTGTTTGTTTTTCCATGGCCGCCTTTGCTTCTTCGTAATACGCATCTGTCGTGAAAATTCGAAAAAACCGGAAATATCTCGAAAACCGTTAGAGATAGACACCATAATACCTGTACAAAATTGAAATAAAATTAAATTTTACATTCATTTATGTAAAAATTACTATACCGTTCTATTTAAAAAAAATCAAGATCTCCATGATTTTAGAGTTCGAAAAAAAAATACTTTCTCGCATATTTTCTTCAATCGTCGATGATGTTCGATGTACTAACTCGGCCACGATTATTCATAAATTCCTAATAAAAACATAAACGATTTGATTCAAACACAATTTATTAGTGAAATAATGTAATACAAGCACATCTTACAGGAAACATCTTATTGGTACAATTATACTTAAATAAATATGTGGATACTATGCTAGTACAAAATAGATTTAACAATAATTTGATTGCCTAAACTATTCTATTCCCACCACCCTTCTTGAATAATATCTCCCACTTCATCCTCCATTGTTGTTTCGTTTTTTCATCGAGACAAACGGTGAAAATAAACAAAACGAATCCTTGCAATGTAGTGACGATGTGAAAGATGTAGGAACCACCAAGAGAGATCCATAGTGATGGTGTAAATAAAGTGAAAATAGAAAACCACGAGAGACCCATAAAAAAAGGGAGGACAATGGTTGCCTTTATTTTCGCCCTCTTTACTTTGGGATTTCTTTCTGCCCCATTATCTTTGGAAATATTGTAGATCACTCCTATATAAACAATGAGATTTATAACCATAACACAGCATATTGGAATGACGACGAAGTAATTAAAAATGTCGCGGCTTTTATAGCACAAATCGCATTCAAAGCAGTCCCTGTAAAGCACTGAAGGGATTAGCATAATCAAGGCTGGAGATAACCAACCCAATATTAACGATTTTTTAATGTTTAGGCGTGCGGAATTGAACACTTTGATAAATTTACGATATTGATGGTAACTTATTAACAACATCCACGCGAATTGGGCCAAAAGACAGTAAAAGAAAATTAAATAAGCGATATGATTCATGAGGTAGTGATCAGAGAGGAGGAAGATAACTTCGAACGCCAGAACTATGGATAATTGTGTCGTGTTGAATCTTTCTTTGAACCAATCTTTTAAAAATACAGCCGATAATAGGATGCAAGATATTCCGATTAACGATAGTGCACTTCCTGTGTAAGTTATGAATTTGAATATGAAACTATGCTCGAGATATGTTTGTTTAGAATTAGGATTTATAGATGTGGCTAATTGTGACAGAAGCCCTAAATGCATTACGGTTACATTTGGAAAATCTATACGCATTAGACGACCTCCAAAATATACTTTATAAATACTAACACTTTTATCGTTATTACATACATTGCCTCTTGATTCAGATATGCAAATTAGGTATAAACAATTTGATTTGATTTCTAAATTGAACCAATACTCAACGTTACCGAAAATGTTAAAGGTGACGCTATCATCCGTTGTTTTCAAATAAAAAGCGAAATTTAGAGACGTTGTATTAACCGTAGAGATATACAGCATTACGATCTTACTTCTGCAAATAAGCGACATGTTTCTTGTCAGATCACTACTAGGAATTATAAAGCCTGTAAATACTCGGATTTTATTATTCACCGATTCGTTGCTGATACGTACAACGGCTTCGGTGTTTACATCACTAAAATAGTCATCACTCTTATGTACTTTCATTTTATAATCATTCCAAGTTTGATTAAGATCTTCATTTTTGTATAATATAAAATTTAGAGGGGAAAGAGAGTCATGTTTATGCATTTCAAGGACGAAATTCTTCCGTTGAAAATTCTGGATGGAATTATTTTCTAGCATGGAATATATGAGCCCGAAAAGAAGTAACGTTAGACATTTTTGGATCGGCATGCAAATATCTAGATCCTCGAATCTGAGATATTCCAAACCTTTATCGACTAACTCAACTGTATTTTTAAAACGTCCAGTTCTTGAATAAATCAGAAATAATAAATACACGTCGATATAATGTTGCATTGCATCGGTGTTAATACCGTTTAATTGGCAATATCGATCAGTGTAATGACAACATTTCAGAAGCTGATATATCTTCCTAGTACTACTAGATATTTCTTCTAAACATATCGTTTCGTTAAATAAATTAAAATAAGTTATCGTTGCATTTTTACACAACATAACTGGTATAGCAAAATGTTCGTTTATGCAGAGATTTTCCGAATAATAAGATTCATTTTCCACTATATGAGTTTGCGGCCAAACCACTGCGGAATAATTATTATATGCGGCAGGTATAGGACAGGTATCGGTGGAGAAAATATCGTTGAGATGAAGCATCTGTAATTCTTGATTTTTACAGAAGGAGGCTGCACAACCGAGTGGGTCAAAATCTCCTAACTTAAGTTCTTTTCTGTCGCCGTACATAACGATCCCGATTAGAGGAAAGCCGTTATCGATGCACATTCCAGGAATATCAATCATCACTAATGATGATTCCATAACTGAGAATATTACTACGCGGAAATCGATTTTTTCATCAGCAGTTAACGTTCTGTTTGCATCATTTAGAAAGTTGAATGGAATATAAACGGCTAATTCAACGTCGGTTTGATCGAGCTGATCGATCGACTCATATTCTATATAATTGGAGTTTTTATTTGTGGAGAAACCGGAAATTTTATTATCGAAAGGGTTCCAAACTTTGAAAATAAATTGACGATCTATTTCAGTGATGTTATTATCTCTTATATAAGTTAGATATTTAGAGAGGAAATGCTTAGCTAGGCTTACACGCTCAAAAGTAGAAGGGATAATCAACAGTTTAATAATATTTATAAAATCATCAGAATTTTCCGTTATCATTATGTCAAATAAAGTATTAAAACATTTACTAAATATTACCAAATCTATCTGTGCAAGTTGTGGATGTGTTTCAATGAATTGTTTCAATTCTGTATAATTTCTACACGAGCAAGCGACTAAAAGATCTCTTACATTTACGGTAACTGTTGCAAATGGTTGTTTCATACACAAGTCAAATTCACCTGGATTTGGTATACGAACACATGTTTCAAGCAGCGTATTTCTAACAATGTCTTCAGCTAAAAATTTCCTTATGCTCACACGTATTTCCACTTCTGTTAAATCGCCGATTGATTCGTCATTTTCCCATGGGAATAATGCGTTAGATGTTTCCTAGAATCAATTTAAATACTCTGTGATATCTAACAAAAATCTAAATAAATGTGTGTTTTACTTACGTTGTTTGTTGAAGTAATATTGATGAATGAAGCCATCAATACAAGATACAATGGTATCTTGATAAACATTAATTTATGCATCTCTCTAAAGGTGTTACTTCGTTCAAACTATTGACAAAATTTCGTGTGGTGGACCAATACTAAGAAATTCTATTATATATATTAATAATTATTTATATATATTTATACTTACAATTTGTTTCTGTCAAATGAGTACGGTGGGCGATATAAATGTTCTTCAATGATAAAAACGACTGTTCCACATTAACTAATCTTATACAGGATGTACCACCTAAAATGCTTTGGACCGTAACACCTTTATCATATGATATATCACTCTATAGGTGTTACCATGTGCAAGAAATTAATGCAGAAATAATGCACAATTAACGAGCATGTTTTACTTAATCACACGGCACAGGATGTTGATTAGCTTTGCACGTGATATTTTGCGGTGGACTAGAATTTTAAAAAACCCTTTCATTACTGATAATAATTTATTTTTAAACATATTCACGGTCAATCAGTGTGAATCACATCGAGCCTTTAATTTGAAAACATTGTTAAATTGGCTAACATGATTCTACCACAGTGATTCCCAAAGTGGTCTATATCTATCCCCAGGGGTCTACGTCAGCGAAAAAACAAATTGGGGGTCCACGATAATGGATCTCAACATACACTGATAGTACCTACTTACTTACATTATACTATCTTATAATATAAAGACATATACATTATTTATAAAAGTGCCTATGAAGTAAACAATTTATTATACATATATGTTTATAAAATTGTGTAAGTTGTGGGATGTAGGCATTCGCTTTGTGCTCGCAATACATTACAAAAACCTGCAAAAAATAAATAAAAACAGAACATTTTTCAATACAACGGGAGTTTTTATGAATAGCTGGAAGGAACGACAATGGGTCGCCCTTTTTGGCTAACCTTTTCATGAGCCGTTTTCAAAAGGACTTAGAATCTGAGAGCGAATACTTTCCTGGGGTTTGGTTGACGTATGTGGATGATATTTTCGCTATATTTGACACTAAAAAATGTAATATTGACGATTTTCTCAATAGATTAAATAATCGGTTCGAAACCATAAAGTTCGCTTGTGAAAGAGAAGAAAACGGTCAGCTACCCTTTCTAGATACTTTGGTAATTAGAAATAACAATAGATTAGAGTTTGACGTGTATAGAAAGGAAACCAGTACACTTCGCTACATTCCTTCAGACTCCCATCATTGTGTTCAACACAAAATGGCAAGCCTGAATTTTTTGGTCCACAGACTTCGCACGTTTCCCTTGAACAAGGTGAGGTATGAGAAAGAGCTTAAAAGTATAAAAGGTGCGGCCAATAATTGTAATGGTTTCCAGCCTCAGCATATCGATAAGTTAATTAGGAAGTTTAATTATAAGAAAACTGTGAAAGAATCTACGACTTTTCGAGAGGATGTTAAAGCTTCACCCGTTGTGACCCTCCCTTACGCTCCCTTTATCACTAAAGGTTTGAGTAAAATCTTCAAAGCGCTAGATCTCAGAATAGTTTACAGTTCTGGGACTAGTTTACGAAGTCTCATCGGTAACCCTAAAGATAAAATACAACCTCTAGAAAAGTCAGGTATTTACGAAGTCAATTGTAAAGATTGTAATCAAAAATATATTGGGCAAACCAGGAGAGCAGTTTCATCTAGATTCAAAGAGCATATGGCTCATCTTAGATTTAATAGAATTGAGAAATCGAGCGTTGCCCAACACATTTTTGAAACAGATCACAACCTCGATCATACGAATGTTAAATTAATTAGAAAAATAAACAATTGTTAGTTTCTAAATGTTTTCGAAAGTTTAGAAATATATAAACACAAGTCATGTGTAATGAACTGTGACAATGGCCCTATACCGTATTCGTCATTGTTTTCGTTAATCGGAAATTAATGATGCGTATCGTATTGACCGTGCATAACATTTAGGTTACCTGTTTTTGTAGATTTTATTTTAATTTAGTTTTATTATCGCCTTGATAATGACAGCATTGCTGTTGAAACGCGTCGGTGTTTTAGTTAAAACTTGTTTGGTGTTCAGTGGGTTAAGGGTTAAAGTGTTTAGTGTTCTACTCGATACGTTTACAAAACATTTAAATCTATAAAACATTAAGAAAAAACTCAAAATCGAAATGTGATACAATTAAGCTTTAAAAATGTAAATATAATTACGAATATATTTAAATGATTAAATAGTTTTAGTGTTTGTAGCCTGCATATGATTTCGTTTAGCGAATAATGCCTTCCATTTATTACGCCAGTCTCGTCTTGTGTTCTCCTCGAAGAAAACAGTGAGGAGGGACAAGACGAAACCTTGCGAGGGAACCACCAGATGAAACACGTAAGAACCGACGAGAGAAACCCAGAAAGATGGGACGAACAGAACGAAAATGGAAATCCAGGAGAGACCCATCATAAACGGGAAAACGATCAAAGTTCTTATTTTAGCCTTCCTCACCTTGGGACTCACATCTGCGCCGGCATATTGGGAAATTTTATACATCATCCCCGCGTAAACGATCAAATTTATAAGGATGACGCAGCATATCGGGATGATGACGAAAAGATTGAAGATTTCTCTGCTTTTATAACACAAATCGCATTCGAAACAATCTCGGTGAAGAAATAAGGGGATCAGAATGATTAAAGCCGGGGATAGCCAACCCACGATTAAAGATTTGATCTTACCTAAAGGTTCCGGAGCGAACACCTTAACGAATTTACGATATTGATGGTAACCTATTAATAACATCCATGCGAATTGTGCCAGGAAACTGTAAAAGAAGATTAAATAACCGATGTGTTTCATGATGTTATTACCGATTAAGAAGAAGATATTTTCAACTGTTATCGCTGTGGATAGCTGTGTGGTGTTAAATCTTTTCGCGGACCAATCTTTCAAGAATAAGGCTGAAAGTAAAATAGAAGATAATCCTATCAGCGATAGCGAACTTCCTATGTAAGTCATTATTTTGAAGATGTAACGATGATCTAAATAGGCTTGTTTAGAATTGGGATTCATGGCTGTTGCCAACTGTGATAAAAGATCTAACCGTGTTAAGGTTATGTTTGGAACGATAATAGGTACTGGATTATCGGGTATAATGTAATTAAGAGTATAAGCAAAAACACTTTTATTATTGTTACAAACATTTTCTTTAAACTCACGTATACAAATCAAAGATGTACTAAACCATTGCAATTTCAATTCAAACCAGTATTCCTCATCACTAAATATGTTAAAATTGTTAGGACTCCCTAGAACCTTAAGATAGATTTTATATTGAGTGTCCGAAAAGGACGACGAAGTCGGTATTAGTATTCTACTTTTACATACGAATGGCATGCTGCGTGTAAGATCATTATTTGGAATTATAAAAGCAACTGATGTGCGTACACTAGGGTTGTCTGGTATATAAATGGCTGCTTCGATATTTTTATTATTATTGAAATAATCAGGTGTGATATCGTCAGCTCTTAAATAATCGATATCGAAACTGTCTGGACTATCGTCATATTTCAAGAAAGTGATACCTAAAAACAAATTTCCGTAAATTCCCATTACATAAATAAAATTTTTATATTTTTGGGTTTCATTTGAACTCCATGATATGTAATGAAATAATTTTTTTATATTTTGTCCTATTTGTTGACCGTGTTTGGTATACTTTTCTTTTATAATTTGTTGGGTAATGACGGTCTAAATTAAGTTAAGTTTAATATATTTCTCCTTTACGTTTCGATACAGTGTTTTGTATCATTTTCAATCATTGTTAAAAGAGATTTTTATACATGTTAAAATTATATTTTACTTGCATGTAAAACAACAAATTATAAAAGAAAAGTAATGAAATAATGGCAACATGTTGATAAGCAAAAAAAATGGTTGCGTTTCGAATTTTAAAAATTCTAAACCGGCATCGATTAATTCCATTTGACGTTCAAACAGCTTGTGCCCGTAGCGATAAAACCTATAATAATCTAGTAGTACTGCTACGTCTATGCAGTTTTGAAGTGGGTTTTTGATAATATTCTTATGTAAACAGTACACGCCACTGGATCTGCAGCACTTCCAACTGTGATAGCGTTGCTCGGTATTACCAGGTAAGCCGTTTAAACAATTTATTTCACTATATACGTCACTAGTCCACGATCCATTACGTTCACAGTACGCTCTTGGAAAAATATCTCTGTTACTCAAGCAAATATTTTTTTTCGTGGTATCGGGAATGTCGAGCGATTTTGCTGAACAATAGCTAGATGTGGCAGCCTCCTTGATATTCAGAAACAACATTTGATGGGTCGCGCAAAACGAAGCTGCGCAATCGAGCAAATCGAATTCATTCAACTTAAATTCTGTCATTCGTTTAAAGAGAGCGTCACCAACACCGATTACAGGTAGGTTATTATGGGCACATATTCCAGGAATGTTTATCACTAAGAAACTATGGAATCTATCTATCAAATCGTATGACCAATATGCATTTAAAATCATTATTATAGTTACTCGAAAACTAGATTTTTGCTCAGCGGATAAACGTTTATCTAAGTCGTTAAGATAATCGGATGGAACATAAAGCGCTAGTTTTAAGCGCTCATCCCTAAGATTAATTTCATTTATAGATTGATTTCAGTGAAGAGGGCAGTGAAATTGCTATCTACGCTGACGATACGGCGTTATACACGTCTTCAAGATCTGACGCTCTCGTCTGTACTAGACTTCAGAAAGCAGTCGACGACTTTCTGTCTTGGGCCACCAAATGGCGCCTAGCGATTAACCGGGACAAATGTGTCGCAATCAGGTTCTCCCGAAAAAAGCTCGCTCCTCCGACGAATATTTATGTCGAAGACGTTCGTCTTCCGTGGAGTCCAACAGTCAAGTATTTGGGCATGACGTTGGACTCGAGACTCACGCTTAAACAGCACTTCTTGGAAGTCTCGGCAAAGTTTAATGCGGCTAGGGCGGTCGTCTCACCCTTTCTGTGCGCCAAAAGTCTGTTGAGCTTGAGAATTAAACTCTCAATATATACTATCTTCTTAAGACCTATTTTAACCTATGGTTCACTTGTTTGGTCCAGCGCAGCGCCCACGCACAGAAAGAAGTTCAACACTCTACAAAATAAAATCTTGAGATGGATTACTAAAGCCCCCTGGTACGTCAGGAATGTCCAAATCCATCAGGATCTTGGCATTCCGACGTTATTACAACACCGCCACACTGGCCGAGAAGACCTTCATAAGAGTCTCAAGGTCAGATAATATCCTAGTCAAGGAGTTGGCTACCCTCGACCCAGATAGACCCCCTCCTCTAGTCAAGGTGAGCAGAATCTCTACCACCACCGAGCTGATCTAGCCCCTATTTACTGTGATCTCGCTTTAGTCGAATTTTTCCTTTTTGTGACTTTGTTTATATTTTATTCTTTTTCTGTCGTGTAGTCCCGTATACATCTAACATATTTTACCTAGGTTTATTAAAAGTCATTTTATTTTTATATCGTTTTTATTTAACCTGACATTCCTCACTAACGGTTCCTGCCTAACAAATACACTTTCAAAAAATGATGACAATTTTCCATTTGTACAAAACAGCGGGGATGGTCCCGCACATATTGGAGGACAAAAGGGTACAAGGGCTTTGTCCAACCCTAGCAGGAGAAGGAAAGACCATAGTCAGACCATAGTCATTCGACAGTTAGTCTTTGAGCTATCGTCAACCAAGTAACATAATCAGGAGTGAAAAGTGAAATATGGACAAAATCGAATATCTTGCCGTTATAAAGTTCCTTACCGGGCAAGGAAAATCAGTCGCGACCATAATGAATGAGATGTCATTGGTTTACGGCGACTCTTGTCAGGAAAAACCAGCATGGTGTACAAGTAGCATAGTTTGTTTAAACAAGGAAGGGAATCCCTTGAAGACAACCCGAGGCCGGGCAGGAGCGTTGAGGTGACCACGCCCCAGCACTTATCCAAATTGTACTCGAAAATGCTCGACTAAAGAAGAAACAACTCGAAATGGTTGGAGTATCCGATATAACAATTTTTAAAATCCTACACGATCATCTCGGCATGTCTAAGGTCAGCGCAAGATGGGTGCTGAGAATGCTCACGCCGCCGTAAAAACAACAGCGCGTAGAGTGTTCGCGTGCATTTTTGGACCTCTGTAATGAAGACAAGGATGGTGTATTGAGTCGAATTGTTACTGGAGACGAAACTTGGGTTCATCATTATGAATCTGAGTCCAAACAAGACTCCATGCAGTGGCATAAAAAGGGCACAGCACCTCCCAAGAAATTTAAAGTGTCACAATCAGCTGGGAAACTCATGGCAACGGTATTTTGGGACTCGGAAGGAATATTGTTGATTGATTATAAAGATAAAGGTGTTTCTATAACCGGAGAATATTACGCTTCAATATTAGAGCGACTAAAAGAAGCCATTAAAGAGAAAAGACGGGGAAAATTGACGAAAGGTGTGCTGCTTTTGCAGGACAATGCGCGCGTCCACAAGAGCCGCGTTGCGTCAGCTGCCCTGCATAAGGTGGGCTTCGAAATTGTGAATCACCCACCCTACAGCCCACACCTGGCCCCGAGTGATTATTACCTGTTTTCGAAAATAAAAAATGAGCTGCGGGGTAAAAAATTTACTGCCGATGATGAAGTCAAGGAGGCAGTTTCGGCGTATTTTGCAGATAAAGAGACATCATTTTTTTATGAGGGTATAAATAAATTAATTGAAAGATGTGAAAAATGTATCCGTCTTGCAGGTGAATATATTGAAAAAGAAAAATAATTTGGTTTTTTTTATTTCCACCCCTTATCCCCGATTCCGCGAATATAAAAACGCTCCCTCGTATGTATACAAAGTATAATATAAAATGTACAGGGTGTCCCGTTTCAACGTGGATCTTAGATATCTGCCATACTTGTGAAAATAGACAAAAAAGTTTTTTTCTTCTCTTTCACAAGTGAACTTTATGGTTTCGAACCGATTATTTAATCTATTGAGAAAATCGCCAATATTACATTTTTTAGAATCAAATATAGCGAAACTGTCAACAAGATGGCAAGTTGGCCTGTATCTGTAGCATCAGTGCTTTCATCTATCGTCAAAGAATAAAATTTAAAATTAGCAGCTTTATTCTCCAAGCGTTTTTCAATAGATCTTCCAATTTCATCAACTCGCCGGGCTATAGCCTGGAGAGATAAGGTGATTTTGGAAATTTTTCAGGGCAAATTATATCTGCACTCTCCATACATTGCTTAATAAACTCACTGTCACTAAATGCTTTTGATTTTTTTGCGATTAAATTTGCTATCACGTAACTAGCTTTTACAGTTGAGTTGTAACTTTTTAAAAGAAAGTTTGTTGAGAAGCCAGGCCTTTTCTTAGTTCTGTTATTTTATCGCTTGGAAATAGCGAGATTGCGCATGTCTAATGCAAAATACACTTCATGTTATATCGTTTTGTGGCACTTTTCTTTTGTTTTTTGAGTTACTAATAAATTATAAAAAGGTGCCAATTCTTTTTAAAGTTTTTAATAAAAAATACAGATAGTCGGATAATTCCGTCTTTATCTTATTTGTAAATTTTAACAGTTCTTTTTTCTTTTCTCTTGTAGATCTGTTTGTAATTATAGTGCGAATTACGGATAATAAATACTCTGATAATTATGAAAAAAAAAAAACCATAATGAAGGTGAGTTTACAATCTTGTATTGGGCCGCATTCGTAGGCTCTCTGGGCCGCGGGTTGGACACGCCTGATCTAATGACAATTCCAAATGGTTCGGCTAACCCCACTAATTTAAGTCGTGACAGCCGTTACTTCCATCCCAAATATATGCATAAATAATTGTTAGTATGTATAATAGAATTTCTTGGTATTGTTCCACCACAAAATATTACGTGTGAAGATAATCGACATCCGTTGACGAAAATTAATTCGAACAAACTTATTAATTTTACAATGCAATTCCGTCAATAGTTTAAACGAAGTACTACCTATAAAGAGATGCACGAATTTATATTCATCAAGATACAGTTATATCTTCTACTGATGGCTTCATCCATCAACATTACTTCAACAAATAATGTAAGTTAAAGACACATTTATAATTTTATTCCGGTTAGATATCGCAGAGTATTTAAATTGATTCTAGGAAATATTATTCCCATGGGAAAATCTTGGCAAATCGATCGGCGATTTAATCGAAGCGGAAATACATGTGAGCATAGAGAAATTTTTAGCTGAAGACGTTAGAAATACACTGCTTGAGACATGTTTTCGTATACCGAATCCGGGGGAATTTGACTTGTGTATAGAACGATCATCTCCAATATTTACCACAAACGCAAGAGATATTTTAGTCGCTTGTTCGAGTAGAAATTATACAGAATTGAAACAATTCATCGAAACACATCCACAACTTGCAGGGATAGATTTGGTAATATTTAGTAAATGTTTTAATACTTTATTTGACATGATGGTAATGGAAAATTATGATGATTTTATAAATATTATTAAACTGTTGATTATCCCTCCTACTTTTGAGCGTGTAAGCCTAGCTAAGCATTTCCTCTCTAAATATCTATCTTATATAAAAGATAATAACATCACTAAAATAGATAGTCAATTTATTTTCAAAGTTTGGAACCCTTTCGATAATAAAATTTCCGGTTTCTCCACAAATAAAAACTCCAATTATATAGAATATGAGTCGATCGATCAGCTCGATCAAATCGACGTTGATTTAGCCGTCTATATTCCATTCAACTTTCTAAACGATGCAAACAGAACGTTAACTGCTGATGAAAAAGTCGACTTCCGCGTAGTAATATTCTCAGTTATGGAATCATCAAGATCATCGCATATTTCCGCATCCGGAAACCCAGCTAGATTAGTGATGATTGATATTCCTGGAATATGCATCGATAACTTTCCTCTAATCGGGATCGTTATGTATGGCGACAGAAAAGAACTTAAGTTAGGAGATTTTGATCCGCACATCAATTGTGCAGCCTTCTTCTGCAAAAATGGAGAAATGCAGTTCCTTAATCTGAACGATATTTTCTCCATTACCGATACCTGCCCTAGACATACAGCCGGTAATAATTCTGCAGTAATTTGGCCGGACACTCCTCTATTGGAAAATCAATTTTATTTTCCGGAAAATCTTTGCGTAAACGATACTTTCGATATACCATATATGCTGTGTAAAAATGCAACGATAACTTATTTTGATTTATCGAACGAAACGATATGTTTAGAAGAAATGTCCAATAGTACAAGGAAGATATATCAGCTTTTGAAGTGTTATGTTTACCCTAATCGAAGTTACCAATTAAACGGTATTAACATCAACGCAGTCCAACATTATATTGATGTGCAATTATTATTTGTAATTTATTCGAAATCTCTACATTTTAAAAATACAGCGGAGTTAGTCGATAAAGGTTTGGAATATCTTACATTCGAGGATGCAATTATTTGCGTGCCAATCCAGATATGTTTAGCGTTTCTTGTTTACATGCTTTCACTAGACAGGAATTCGATCCAGAAGATTCAACAGAAGAATTTTATTCTTCAGAAGCATAAATATCATTCTTTTTCCCCTCTAAATTTTATTTTATACAAAAATGAAGATGTTAATCAGACAGGAAATGATTATAAAATGCAACTGCGTGAGAGTGATGATTATTTTTGTGATGTAAATACCGAAGCCGTTGTACGTATCAGCAACGAGTCATTGCATAATAAATTCGAAATTAATATGGGTTATATCATTCCTAGTAGCGATCTAACACGAAATATGCCGTATATTTGCAGAAGTAAGATGGTAACGTTCATTGTCAGTAGTACTTCTATAACTTCTCTAAGTTTCACTTTTTATTTGAAAACAATGGATGATAGCGTCACCTTTAACATTTTCGGTAACGTCGAGTATTGGTTCAATTTAGAAATCGAATCATATTGTTTATACCTAATTTGCATATCTGAATCGAGAGGCAATGTATGTAATAACAATAAAAGTATTAGTACTTATAAAGCAAGTATTGAAGGTGGTCTAATGCGTATAGATTCTCCAAATGTAACCATAAAGCATTTAGGTCTTTTGTCACAATTAGCCACATCTGTGAATCCTAATTCTAAACAAAAATATCTCGAGCATAGTTTCATATTAAAATTCATAACTTACACAGGAAGTGCACTATCGTTAATCGGAATATCTTTCATCCTATTATCGGCTGTGCTTTTAAAAGATTGGTTCAAAGAAAGATTCAACACGACACAATTATCCATAGTTCTGGCGATCGAAGTTATTTTCCTCCTCTCTGATCACTACCTCATAAATCATATCGCTTATTTAATTTTCTTTTACAGTCTTTTGGCCCAATTCGCGTGGATGTTGTTAATAAGTTACCATCAATATCGTAAATTTATCAAAGTGTTCAATTCTGCACGGCTAAACATGAAAAAATCGTTAATATTGGGTTGGTTATCTCCAGCCTTGATTATCCTAATCCCTTCAGTGCTTTACAGGGACTGCTTTGAATGCGATTTGTGCTATAAAAGCCGCGACATTTTTAATTACTTCGTCATCATTCCAATATGCTGTGTTATGGTTATAAATCTCATTGTTTATATAGGAGTGATCTACAATATTTTCAAAGATAGCGGGGCAGAAAGAAATCCCAAAGTAAAGAGGGCGAAAATAAAGGCAACCATTGTCCTCCCTTTTTTTATGGGTCTCTCGTGGTTTTCTATTTTCACTTTATTTACACCATCACTATGGATCTCTCTTGGTGGTTCCTACATCTTTCACATCGTCACTACATTGCAAGGATTCGTTTTGTTTATTTTCACCGTTTGTCTCGATGAGAAAACGAAACAACAATGGCGGATGCAGTGGGAGATATTATTCAAGAAGGGTGGTGGGAATAGAATAGTTTAGGCAATCAAATTATTGTTAAATGTATTTTGTACTAGCATAATATCCACATATTTATTTAAAGATAATTGTACCAATAAGATGTTTCCTGTAAGATATGCTTGTATTACATTATTTCACTAATAAATTGTGTTTGAATCAAATCGTTTATGTTTTTATTAGGAATTTATGAATAATCGTGGCCGAGTTAGTACATCGAACATCATCGACCATTGAAGAAAATATGCGAGAAAGAATTGCATGATCTTTTACATCAATAACTCCTGAAATGTCGAGGAGAGTTGAAATCAATTTTCAAAGAAGACTTAATATTTCCGTAAGAGAGAAAGACATGATTTTTGAACATTTATTATAATTTCTTTTTGTTTTTAATGATCGATGAATATTATGTATGCATCCTCTTTTGTTTTTGAAATATTTTAAGGTTATCTCGAAATTGGAAAGGTATTAAAATAAGGAAATGGAGCGTCAAAAATGCAGCCTTTGAGTTTTTATCATTTTTCGACGTGAAGTAGCCACTTTCAGTAATAACAACAGTAATAACCGAAGAAGACAAAATAATGGAGAGATGGAAACAATACTTTGAAGAATTATATAAAATAGAGGGAGAATCAAAAATGAAAGTAACAAAAATAGATGAGGAAGATCAAAGAGATAAGAACAGACAGGAAATAGAACAAATCACAGAAGAAGAATTACAAGAAGCGAGAGCGAAATTAAAAATGGGCAAATCCCCCGAAAAAGATGAGATAATAATAGAAATGATTAAATTCCTAGGAAAGGAAGGATCGGAGAAATTACTTGAAATATTAAATACAGCAATAAGAACAAAGAAAATACCGAATGATTGGAAAACAGGTATAATACTATACTGATATCTAAAAATGGAGACAAAAGAGATTGCAAGAATTATAAAGGAATCACGTTCTTAAGTACAACAGGAAAAAATACTAACAAGAATTTTGGAGAAAAGGATAAGAGCAGCCATAGAAAATACAGTAGAGGAAACACAATGAAGCTTCAAAACAGGCAGAAGCACCCAAGACCCATATTCATAATACGAGAGGCAAGTGAAAAAGCATTAAGGAGAAACAAAGATATTCACATTTGCTTCATTGATCTCGAAAAAGCGTTCGACAGAATAATAATGATATACTAAAGGAAATGTACAAAGATTACGTAAGACTACGTAAGAACAAATAATGAAATATCGGCAAAATTTAAAACGGAACTGGGTGTTAAACAGGATATGTGCTGAGCCCATTACTGTTTGCGGCAGTGATTGATGACACAATAAAGGAAGCACACAAGAAAATGAAGAAACTAAGGCTGGGAAAATGGAAAATGGAAGAAAAATATAGCAGAACTTACGTTTGCTGATGATATGGCAGTCCTGGCGGAATCAGAAAAAGAACTACAACACAAATATGAAAAGAAACATAAATAAGACAAAAAGACTGATCATATCAAAAGGAAACAAAACACACGCACATTTTGTTACAAAAGATTAACAAAACAAATCCTGATATTAAACGAAGGCGGAAGATTGATTCGAATTGTGCTGTTTTAACTAGCTCTGAATATTTAAATAAAATTAAGGAAAAAAGAAGCTTTACAAAAGAAAACAAAGCAACCAAAGGCTCAGATATGCAAATTAGATATAAATAAGTAGATTTGATTCCTAAATTGAACCAATATTCATTGTTACCAAATATGTTAAATCTGTTGCTATCCTCCAGTGTTTTAAAAAGAAAGGTAAAGTTTAGAGAAGCTACATAAGGATCATCGAAAAACAACATTACAATTTTACTTCTACAAATAAGCGGCATATTTCGTGTTAGGTCACTACTAGGAATTATAAAACCCAAAAATATCCAGAGATTATCATCGACCGAATTGGTGCTAACACGTACAAGAGCTTCGGTATTTGCATCACCACTAAAATAATCATCACCCACATGTACTTTAATTTTATAATCACTGTTTATTCGATTAAGATCCTTGTTTTTGTATAACATAAAATTTAGAGGAGAAAGAGAGTCATGTTTATGCATCTGAATGACGAAATTCTTTTGTTGAAAACTCTGGATTGAGTTATTTTGTAATATGGAAAGGATGAGCCAGAAAAAAAGGAAAGTTACACATTTTTGGATTGGCACGCAAACAACCACATCTTCAAATTTCAGATATTCAAAACCTCTATCTACAATCTCGGCTGTATTTTTAAAACGTAGAGTTGTTGTATAAATCTCATATAATAAGTACACATCAATATAATGTTGTGGATCGATATTAATGCCATTTAATTGACAATAGGAATCGCGGTAATAACAGCATTTTAAGAGCTGATAAATCTTTGCAGTATTCCTAGATAGTCCTTCTAAACACATTGTTTCGTTAGATAAATGAAGATAATTTATTCTCGCATTTTCACATGACATTAATGGTATGGTGAACTTGTCATTTATGCAAAGATTTTCCGGATGATAATATTTATTTTCCATTATACGAGTCTGTGGCCAAATCACTGCAGAATAATTATTAGGGGCGGCAGGTCTAGGACAGGTATCGGTGGTGGAGAAGATGTCGTTGAGATTAAGGAGCTGTATTTCATGATTTTTACAGAAGGAGGCTGCACAACCGTGCGGATCAAAATCTCCTAACTTAAGTTCTTTTCTATCGCCGTACATAACGATCCCGATTAGAGGAAAGCCGTTATCGATGCATATTCCAGGAATATCAATCATCACTAATCTAGCTGGGTTTCCTGAAGCGGAAATATGCGATGATCTTGATGATTCCATAACTGAGAATATTACTACGCGGAAGTCGATTTTTTCATCAGCAGTTAACGTTCTGTTTGCATCTTTTAGAAAGTTGAATGGAATATAGACGGCTAAATCAACGTCGGTTTGATCGAGCTGATCGATCGACTCATATTCTGTATAATTGGAGTTTTTATTTGTGGAGAAACCGGAAATTTTATTATCGAAAGGGTTCCAAACTTTGAAAATAAATTGACAATCTATTTTAGTGATGTTATTATCTTTTATATGCGATAGATATTTAGAGAGGAAATGCTTAGCTAGGCTTACACGCTCAAAAGAAGGGGGGATAATCAACAGTTTAATAACATTTATAAAATCATCATAATTTTCGGTTACCATTACGTCAAAAAAAGTATTTAAACATTTACTAAATATTACCAAATCTATCTGTGCAAGTTGTGGATGTGTTTCGATGAATTGTTTCAATGCTGTATAATTTCTCCACGAACAAGCAACTAAAAGATCTCTTACGTTTGCGAGAAATGTTGGAAATGGCTGTTGAATACATATATCAAATTCACCCGGATTCGGTATATGACAACATGTTTCTGAGACCGTATTTTCAACAATATCTTCAGCTAAAATCTCCTTACGCTCTCCCGTATTTCCGCTGTGGTAAAATCGCCAATCCGTTTACCGTTTTCCCATGGGAATAATCCGCTAGATGTTTCCTAGAATCAATTTAAATAGTCTTTAGTAGAAGATATAATTGTATCTTGGTTGATATTAATCTATGCATGTTTCTATGGGTGTTACTTCGTTTAAGCAATTGACGAAAGAGGATGATAAAATTAATAAGCGCGTTTTAATTAATCCCCGTCAACGGATGTTGATTAGCTTAGTGCGTAATATTTGGACGAAGGTACTACCTATATAATTTTTTATGTTATTTCCATGGACATTATACGAGTAAATCATAAATTCATTTTCACAGATCTGCTCCTTGCCATGTTTTTCGGTTTTGGGTAGACCCCCCCTCCCCTCCCCCTACTTACCTGATATTGATTTTTTGTAAATTTCTAACTGTAGTGAAGTTTAATAACTTAAAGTAAAAACACATGTTAAGTTTTATACATTTATTAATCGAATTTAAATTAAAACTACTCACAATAAAATTTTGTATCTGTTATATAAAATATAAACATAAAATAAACTGATAAAAGGAAAATAGAACAACTAAAACAATGATTACTCAAAAAAGAACTACGCAAACACTACAAGCAAGTTGATCACTTATACACGAAGCTTAGTTATTTACATCGACAACTAAGAGATACTTTTCACTTCCTTGAAATCGAAGACATAATAATACAAGCTCGAGAACAAACGTATTACATTGCATCTGAGGATTTGCATAAGAAGAACAACAAACTACATCATCTGCGTCAAAACAAAAAAAAAATATACTACGAAAATTCCTACAACCAACAACAACAGAAACAGCACACAACAATTCATTAATCTTACAAACATACATTTCACTCAAGAGGAGCAATCACTGTTGAATAAGGGCCACAAATATGCATTAAAACCAACCAAAGTGTCCACTTCGCTAACTGCAATTGATTTACAATGTGCCATACAGAAAAACCCTCTAAAACAACAAGCTCACAATAGTCTCATCTCATTACTAAAGCAAGAAAACGAAAAATCCACCCGAACCATTGAATCATCTACACAAGAATGGAGAACCATCAAATCCATTAAACGAAAACTTCAAGACAACAACGCTATTTTCACAAAAGCTGATAAAAATGCAGGTACAGTGATCGTAAACAAAACAACATATATTAAAAAAACTTTAGATTTCATGAAAGATAATAATTTTCAGTTATTACAAAAGAATCCTTTTAAACAAATTCATCTCTGACACTAAATCCATAATTAAACAATGTAAAGAAACGCTGGTTGAATATGCACACCACTCACAATTAATGCCCATGAACCCTAAAATACCCATATTATATTCTCTCCCAAAATTACACAAAAAAGACACCCCTATTCGTCCCATTACAGCTTTCCACTCATCCCCTACTGTCAATATATCAAAAATTTTGCTTAATACTTTTCAAGAAATCGATTTCAAAGCTAATTTTTCCATTAATAATACCGAACGACTTTTTGATATTCTTCATGATCTCCCACATATTAATTATAAACTAATATCCTTTGATGTTGAAAATTTATATTTAAATGTACCTATAGCCGAAACACTAAATACTACCACTACTTTATTTAATAATGCTTTTCAAAATAACAATAAAATCCAAAACCTCTTAAAATTGCTCACCTTTATTATCAATCAAAATTATTGCACTTTAAATGGCAAATATTACAAAATAAAAGATGGTTTACCTATGGGAATGCCCCATTCAGGCATCTTAGCTAACATATTTTTAAATCACATAGAAAATAACCACATACGAGGGAGCGTTTTTATATTCGCGGAATAAGCGGGTTGTAGGGGGGTGATTAGGCGCATTGGGGGCGTCGTCCGTGCAGCGACTCATAATTAGTATAAATACGAAGTTTCATTGTTATTAGACAGTTCGTCTTTGAGCTATCGTCAACCAAGTAACATAATCAGGAGTGAAAAGTGAAATATGGAAAAAATCGCGTGTTCGCGTGCATTTTTGGACCTCTATAATGAAGACAAGGATGGTGTATTGAGTCGACTTGTTACTGGAGACGAAACTTGGGTTCATCATTATGAACCTGAGACCAAACAAGACTCCATGCAGTGGCATAAAAAGGGCACAGCACCTCCCAAGAAATTTAAAGTGTCACAATCAGCTGGGAAACTCATGGCAACGATATTTCGGGACTCGGAAGGAATATTGTTGATTGATTATAAAGATAAAGGTGTTTCTATAACCGGAGAATATTACGCTTCAATATTAGAGCGATCAAAAGAAGCCATTAAAGAGAAAAGACGGGGAAAATTGACGAAAGGTGTGCTGCTTTTGCACGACAACGCGCCCGTCCACAAGAGCCGCGTTGCGTTAGCTGCCCTGCATAAGGTGGGCTTCGAAATTGTGAATCACCCACCCTACAGCCCAGACCTGGCCCCGAGTGATTATTACCTGTTTCCGAAAATGAAAAAAGAGCTGCGGGGTAAAAAATTTACTGCCGATGATGAAGTCAAGGAGGCAGTTTCGGCGTATTTTGCAGATAAAGAGAAATCATTTTTTTATGAGGGTATAAATAAATTAATTAAAAGATGTGAAAAATGTATCCGTCTTGCAGGTGAATATATTGAAAAAGAAAAATAATTTGATTTTTTTATTTCCACCCCTTATCCCCCATTCCGCGAATATAAAAACGCTCCCTCGTAGTTAACAACGTTAATCCTTACAATAGATATATCCTACGTTGGGCTAGATATGCGGATGACATTTTATGTATCTGGACAGGTGATGATCACAATCTCCAAAATTTTCATGAATATTTGAATAATTTACATCAAAAATTAAAATTCACCATCGAAATAGAAAACAATAGCTCCCTCAATTTCCTGGATCTCACTTTACACAATTACAATAACAACATCACTTTTGACATTTTCAGAAAACCCACTTCTATCCCAACTATAATCCCTTTCAACTCTTACCATCCCCACACGCACAAATTTGCTTCTTTTCATTATTTCATTAAAAGAGTAATCAACTACCCCCTAGATATTAACTTTAGAATTAAAGAATTGAACTACATTTATAAATTAGCCTCTAATTTTAGCAGTAAAGATATTGACAAAATATTATATCATACTATATTAAAAACTGACCCCCTACATCATATATGGAAACCAAACAACCTTACATTTTTAAGCCCTTTCCTTTCAACTCAATTACCCTCAAATCGAAAAAGATTCTCAATAATATTAACATTCAACCCGCTTATAAAACAAATACTCAACTTATAAACATTTTAAATAACTCAAAATTAATCAAATACAATAATCGAGAAGAGAGTGGTGTCAAACAGGCAGAACTTTAAACAAAAGAATTAATGAACACAAATATCAGCCTACTTCAAACTTATTTAAACATAAAATTGAAACAGACAACATTATTGACTACAACAATCCTACACTTTTACATAAATGCCACAAAGGTTACAAACTGGACCTTTTGGAACTTTATGAAATCGAAAAGCATAGAAACAGCCATACTCTACTCAATGATCAAATTGAGACTTTTGAAAAACCTATCTTCATGTATTTAGAATAGAATAAAATAATTCAGCATTTAATTTTAACCTAACCTTTGTTTACATTAACATATGTTTCATATACATGTATTAACTTAATTATTAATAATAACTATCATCTGATCTGCTTGCCATAATATTTATAACTTCTGCCTCACTGTAATGTAATATAATCTCCAAGAGTTATTTATACTATTTAAGTTGGCATCTCAACTTGATTCCCTGTCACCTGGACCCCTATTCTCCAGCGTAAGAGAAGTGATCGCTCTATTGAGAGAAGGGATAGATCACTTCTCCCAAAACGTTCTCTTGACTGCTTAAATCCCTATTCTCGAATTTGTAGTAGTAGATCGGTCGAAACGTAAACGTTGCCAGATTTCATAAGTAATACCGTAAATAGTGTGAAGTAAGTGGCAAGTACATTTACCAATGAGGATTTAATATCACAACGTTTTATCTCTTTCTAACTTATTCGTAAAAAGGTAAGTCTCAGTACCACCTCTTATTTAGGGAGATTTCGCACCGTGGTCAGTTCACCTGCAGATTTAACGCCAATACCATGTATTGTTTCAATCCCCTTTCACCCCCTTTTTAAACTCAATTAATTTTCAACATTTAACGTCCCAATTTCATTTAACATTTGATGATATATATTTAACTACGTCTTAATGACATGTTCTATTCTTTACTCCGTGCGATAGACAGAAGTGGGAGAAAAGGAGGTATAGAGGTAAAAAAGGGAACACCACAGTTGCTGAACGAGATGAGTAATATACATGTAGTACGAATTGGGATAGAAATTATAAAGTGATACTATTGTGAGTGTATTTTATTTTAATCCTAACAATACATATTATAAATGACAACATTTTTGTGCTACAATTATACACATATAAATACATACAAGAAATATCCGAATACAAATCAAAGATATTACATTCTATATGCATTCTAGTGCAAAATGGGGTTAACAATAATTTGATTAAATTACTTGCTTGCTTAAACTACTTAAATCTCGCGATCCCTCTTGAATAATACCTCCCACTTACTACGCCACTGTTTTCTCGATTTCTCCTCGAGGAAAACGGTGAAAATGGACAAAACGAATCCTTGCGATGTAGTGACGATGTGAAAGACGTAAGAACCACCAAGAGAGATCCATATAGACGACATAAATAGAGCGAAAATAGAAATCCATGAGAGACCCATTAGAAACGGAAGCACAATTGTCGCCCTTATTTTCGCCCTCTTCATTTTGGGATTTGTTTCTGCGCTCTTATCTTTGGAAATATTGTAGATAACTCTGATATAAACGATGAGATTTATAACGATAACACAGCATATTGGAATGATGACGAAGTAATTAAAAATGTCGCGGTTTTTATAGCACAAATCGCATTCAAAACATTCCTTGTAAAGCACGGAAGGGATTAGGATAATCAAGGCTGGAGATAACCAACCTAATATTAAGGATTCCTTCATGCCTAGCCGTTCAAACCCGAAGACTTTGATATATTTTTGATATTGATGGTAACCTATTAACAACATCCAAGCGAATTGGGCCAAAATGCTGTAAAAGAAAATCAAATAACCGGTATGCTTTATGATAGTGTGATCGATGAGGAAGAAGGCGATTTCGAGCGCTAAAACTAGAGATAATTGTGTCGTGTTGAATCTTTCTTTGAACCAATCTTTTAAAAATACAGCCGATAATAGGATGCAAGATATTCCGATTAATGATAATGCACTTCCTCTGTAGGTTATGATTTTGAATATGAAACGATGTAGCTGGGTTTCCTGTTGTTGTTATTTCCATGGACATTGTACGAGTAAATCATAAATTCATTTTTTACAGATCTGCTCCTTGCCATGTTTTTAGGTTTTTGGTAGACCCCCTACTTACCTGATATTGATTTTTTGTAAATTTCTAACTGTAGTGAAGCTTAAAAACTAAAACTAAAGTAAAAACACATGTTAAGTTTTATACATTTATTAATCGAATTTAAATTAAAACTACTTACAATAAAATTTTGTATCTGTTATATAAAATATAAACATAAAATAAACTAAACGAGGAATGGAACTTGAAATTAGAAACTTAAGAAAATTAATCAGCGAAAACAATAGAAGCGATGCTGGAACAAGCGAAGCTTCTACCAGCGGCGCTCGCTCACGTTACATTGGACAAGGTGATAATTTACCCGTATTTGATTCCGTTCAAAGCGATCTTAATGTAAACCAGTGGCTTCACCGTATAGACATGCTTGGAAATACCTACAATTGGGATGAGAAAACTAAAATTTATTATATGACTTCAAAATTGTCCGGAAACGCGCGTACGTGGTACAATAGTTTGAACAATATAGATTTATCTTGGTCAGAATGGTGTGGTAAGTTAGAGGCGTATTTCCCTGTGGGGAAGGGCGTTGCCTATAAATTGGGAGAATTTTTAAATAACGAAAGAAAGCCAACTCAAGATTTCCAAGAATTCTTTTATCAAAAGCTCTCACAAGGGGCGGCATGTGGGTTATCGGACCACATCATTCCGGATGTAATTATTATGACCATTGGTAACGAGATGTTGAGGATCGGAGCCAAATCTGCCAGCTGTGTGACAACCGATAAACTACTGGCATATTTGTTAGAGGTTGGCCAATATCGCCAGCGATCTGTTCACCATCATGGAACCGCACATATTGAAGTTAGGAAAGTAGGACTGTACAAAACAAAAATGAAATGTTACGTATGCGGGAAAATAGGACATAAAGCTAGTGAATGCTCAAGGAACATCAACGCCCAGAAACGATGTGACAATTGCAAAAAAATTGGACACATCAAATCCGAATGCGTTCTGCTTCAAATGTTAATTAATTTTGATGACATCAAAGATAAGTATATGCGTATGATCCACGTAAATGGGGAACCTCTAGAGGCATTCATCGATTTTGGCAGCAGCTGCAATACCATTACGCAGACGGCCATTAAGAAGTTGGATATTGCAGAAATCCAACATGCAGATATTTTAATACGGGGATATGGAGGTGGTGTTGTTAGGCCAGTCGGCAAGGTTAATTTAAATTTTGAAATTGATGACGTATCGAATTGTGTGCCGGTATTAGTGGTTCCTGATGAGACACAGACTATTCCCCTGATAATTGGGCAACCGTTTACTGAAGCGCCACAAGTAACCGTCGTCAAAACTCCAACAACGCTGTACTTGATGAGAAATGATGATCTACCGTTTCAATTTAATGATGTCGAAAGAGCACATCAGAAGGTTTAAGGTCAAAACCACGTCTAACACAGAAATACCAGCACAAACTGTGGCTAAGGTGCTCATAACTGTTGACAACGACAGTGTTGACGCCATAGAAGTTAGAAAGTCTGAACACAGGAAACCAAACGCCGAAGTAGATATCGAAAATTTAATTATAGAAATACAGAATGGTATGGGATATCTGACATTGAAAAACAGGTCGAACGCAACTGTGACTTTGTTAACTAATGAATGCATTGCAAGAGCAGTAGAAGCAACCACCATGACTGGTATTAGAGAAGATGTTAGACAGGACGTACAACGAATTCTGCAGAAACATGGACGGGTATTCACAGAAGTCAATAACAACGAACTGGGAAACACCAATATTGAGCTAACAAGTACCACCCCTATAGTATCGCGACCAATCGCCTAGCATATGTTGAAAGACAGGCAGTTAAACAAATAGTGGACGATCTCCTAGCTAATGATATTATCGAGGAGTCAAATTCACCTTGGGCAAATCCAATAATACTTGTAAAGAAGAAAAACGGTGAATACAGAATGGTAGTAGATTATAGGCAAATCAATGCAACCACTAAAAAGGATCATCACCCGCTCCCATTGATAGATGACCAGATTGATAGGCTAAGCAGCCAAAATTTCTACACCACGTTAGACCTCTCATTAGGGTATCATCAAATAGTCGTTGCAAGAGAAAGCAGAACAGTTACATCATTTGTGACGCCTGATGGTCAATATCAACATAAAAGAATGCCATTTGGATTTAGGCCAAGAATCGCAAATGACACGACTGTCGTAATACAAGCAAGTAGTAACATAGACGAGAAAAGGAGTAGAGCCAAGGCAATGTGCGACGAAAATGCTACCAGAATGAAACAACGGTACGATAGAAAGAAGCAAGAAGAGCGATTGTACCAAGTAGGGGATCTGGTGTTGGTTGAAACAAGGGTCATGAGAAAAGATGTCAAAAATGGAAAATTACTTCCCATATATGCCGGACTATATAAAGTAATTAAAAGAATAGGTCAAGACAGATACGTGGTGCAGTCTATAAATACTGAAAAATCAGACAAATATCGAAACGTAGTAGCTGGGGAGAAAATGAATGAAATAGAAGTGACAACGCAATTATGAATGTTGAAAGAAACAAAATTAAATTGTAGTTTTATTATGTAGTTGCTAAGCAAAATAAAGAATTATTCTTCAGTTACATCCAGACGATATATTGTATTCTTGTTGAAACAAACAAGGAGTTATTTTATTAGTTAAATTGCATACTTGTTGAAAGATGCACTTACTTATTGCAAAAACGATTTAAAATTAGAAGAGTTTAAAAACTGTGACAAAACTATTCAATTCATTAGATTATTTAATAATTTATTCGACATTTTTAATAGCAAAGGCCTCAATCAGGTTGGATTCAAAAGATCATTTACCTCTTCTAATTGTAGTGAGATGTTTGCTTATTTAGACTCTTGCACTCATTACATCTCCAAATTAAAAACTAATAGTGAAAGGGATTTAATTATTAAAAGTGGACGTAAAACTGGTTTTCGTGGGTTTTTAATATGCATTCAAAGTTTGAAAAATATGTACATATATTAATTTATGTGAAGAAGAAAAATTGCTTACGTATATCCCTACTTATAAAATGAGCCAAGACCATTTGGAATTATTTTTTGCGGTCACAAGAATGCAGGGAGGTAGCAATAACAACCCTACTGCAATGCAGTTCATGACTGCTTATAAAAAAAACTTGGTGCATTTAGAACTTAAAGCACATGATCAGGGTAATTGTCTGCCACTAGAAGAAATTTCTGTTTTGCATTGCAAAGCCTTGAGCTCAGAAACAAGAATTAATTTCAGTACTCCAGGATATCCTCTAGAAGATTTAACCGAAATGAGTATCCCTGAAGATACAGATCATATTTATATAGAACCGGTTCAAGAATTAACGATTGTTGCAAAAAATGTTATTCGTTATATAGGTGGGTTTGTAGTTAAACACTTGACAAATACTCTACACTGCCAACAATGCCTAAATGCATTGATAGACAATTCAACTAAAAGTATTTGTTTATTAATAGCCACGAAAGATAGAGGTGGATTACTTTATCCGTCAAGGGATGTTATAAGCGTATGCGAGACCAGCGAAAAAGTGGTGAAACAAGCACTGGCAGAAAGTGGTGGTAAGATCTTAAAAAAGAAATTTACGCCAAGCAGTTTAGTTTTAAGCGTACTTCATTTTTATTTGGATAAAAATATATTCATTGAATTAGAACCGCCACTTGATAGTCACATTATCCTACTAATAAAAGCAATTGCCAATAAATATATGTATAGACATTAGATTTCGTTATATCGCAAAACGACAATTATTTAACAAAATTACATTGTTTAGCGGTAATTAGTTTAGAATGTATTTATACTTTATATTTTATGTATTTGTATTTGACCTGTTGCAATTTCTGATAAAGGATCGCCTCCCACGATACCTCTTGATCCTGCGCATAAAATGGGTCAATGTAAGGCGTGCTCCGCCGCTATCAAAAGGAAATCTGCTTCGCTGCGATGTACACAATGTCTCGGAATTTTTCATCCTGCTTGTGCGAATGTCCCGTCCGAGAATATACGTTATCTCTCCTTGGACGGCGTGTCGTGGAAATGCTCAGAATGCAGAGATACTGAATGTGAAATATCATCTGTCGGTGACGATGGCGCCGAAGTTGCAGCTTCTTCCGATTCCAAAACAATGGATTTAATATTGAAATCTCTTCGTTCACTGCAAATCGATATGAAACAACTGGCATCTAAATATGATAATGTGCTAGAATCCGTCAAATTTTGTTCTGATAAAATTACTGATTTCGAGGGCACGTTGAGAAATATCAATGAGAAGGTTAAAATCATTGACAAGCTCTCGCTTGAAAATACTAATTTAAAAACCGACCTCGCTACAGCCAATGCTAAAATACATGATCTTGAGCAATATTCCCGATTAAACAATTTAGAAATCCAAGGTGTACCGGAATCTACTAATGAAAATATTACGAATGTTGTTGAAACAATAGCTTCTTTCTTAAACTGCCCATTGGTAGTAGCTGATATAGATGCAATTCACCGAGTACCAAGCCCAAATCCTAAATCAAAGGATTCTCATAAAAACATCATTATTAAATTCATCTCGAGACGAAAGAGGGATGAATTACTATATGCTGCCAAGCAATATCGACGCGACAAAAAACCGCCAGGCCCAGGGATCAGCATACCGGGTATCTCATCCTCTGTGTTCATCAACGAGCATCTCACGAAGGAAAATAAATACTTATTCAAAAAAGTTCGGGACGCTGCCAAAGAGAAAAATTATAAATATGTCTGGATAAGAAACGCGACTATCTTGGTACGCAAAGATGATCGGTCTGGAGTATTTACTATAAAGTCGGAGAATGATATAATAAAACTAAAATAATTCGATTAGCTAAACATTTAATTCAATTTAATTACTAGCTAATATGGTTCTTAGCGTATATTACCAGAATGTGCGTGGTCTTAGATCAAAATCTCATTTAATATTACCAAATACTTCTGATGGTGAATATGATGTTATCTGCTTGACAGAAACATGGTTGAATGATTCAACGATGGACCATGAATTTATTAGTGATAATTATAATGTGTTTCGACATGATCGTAACTTGGAATTATGCGGAAAGAAGGACGGTGGTGGTGTATTAATTGCGTGCCGTGCTAGTCTGCCCGTCGTTGTGAGAAGAGAATGGAGCTCTCAGGCTGAGGATGTGTGGATATCCATGAAACTTATTGGTGACAATTCTCATTTACATATCTGTTGCATTTATATTCCACCACGTGATTCCTTAATATTGTCTTGTTTTTTGAATCGTCTCGAACAGCTGTGTGTCGACAATCCACGCGATATTTTTCTTATTTGCGGGGATTTCAATTTACCTAACATTGATTGGCTACCATCACAAAACGATCATTTTGTGCCGCACAATTATAATGACGACATATCCGCTTCATTTGTTGACACACTATCGCTGTCGGGGCTCTTACAATTTAACCACATTCGGAATCACACCGACAAATTGCTCGATTTAATTCTATGCAATGACTATCGTATTGATTCTATTACGCATTGTAATCACCCGTTAGTCCCTGAGGATGCCCACCATAAAGCAATTGAGTTTTCCTTCAACTGCTCACATATAAAAGATTTGCGACACAATACATGTCAATATTTTAATTTTCGCACTATTAATTACGCCGAAATTAATAAGTATTTTTCAGGCATCAATTGGCCAGATGAATTATCCCATTTGTCTATTGATTTAGCCGTTAGTAAATTCTATGATATCATTCGTGATGCTTTATTAACATATGCTAATCTCAGAAAGCCCCCAATACACGCTTTCCTTCATGGTTCTCTTGCGTAACCATCTCAACAATTAAAGAAAAGTTGCGAACCCACAAAAAGTGGAAACGGTTTAAGAACTGCACTGATTTTTTATCATTTAAAATTCTTAGAACACGCTCAAAACAACTCATACAAGCAGACTACGAGCAATATCTGTCTAACATCGAACGTAATATTGTAGCTAACCCTAAATTATTATGGTCTTATGCTCGCAATCGTCATACGTCACATTTTATTCCTAGCACTATAACACTACGTGACCACACAGCTACCGGTGGTCAAAATGTATGTGACTTGTTCTCCGATCATTTCGCTTCAATTTTCAATCGGTATCCTGATGTTGGGAATGACCCTGCTGCAGATCGGGCAACGGGACAGGCATGCTCTTTCAATTTAATTAGCAACTGTTATATCGAGCAAGCTGCTGTTATAGAAAAAATCAACAAATTAGATACAAACAAGGGTCCTGGTCCTGACGGCCTCCCTCCATTTTTTATTAAGATGTGCGTAAAGTCAATTGCTGTCCCACTTTACATTCTTTTTAATAAATCTCTATCTAGTTCAGTTTTTCCGCAACTTTGGAAAACATCACACGTTGTTCCAGTTTTTAAAGGCGGCGATAAAACAAATGCAGCTAATTATCGTCCAATATCTATTCTATCTACTATAGCTAAGATACTCGAATCAATTGTGTACGATAATGTTTATAATACACTTAAAAATATTATTATTCCCCAACAGCATGGTTTTGTTCGCTCTCGCTCAGTTCAGACTAACCTTGTTGAGCATGTTGATTCGATACTTGTAGCTATGGACAGTCGAGTCCAGGTGGACTGTGTTTACACCGACTTCAGCAAGGCATTTGACAAAATAAATCATGCTGTGTTGTTGGGTAGGCTTGCTGAGGTCGGTGTGCACGGCGACCTCCATAGATGGTTTTCCTCTTACATTAGGGATAGATTACAAGCAGTGACAGTGCATGGATATAAATCACGTTACATAACAATTACGTCAGGTGTGGCGCAGGGATCACACCTTGGCCCGCTCTTATTTTTAGTGTATATAAATGATATCAATACCTGTTTCCGTCATTCTCGGTTTTTATGCTATGCTGATGATTTAAAAATCAGCCGTCAGATACGCTGTGCTCGGGACTGTCTTTTATTACAGGACGACCTTAATCGCCTTGCACTCTACTGCTCGCGCCGCTATCTGTATTTTAATATTGATAAATGCGCTCAGATTACTTTTACCAGAAATCTTAACAAATACGTTTTTCAGTACCACATTAATAACCACAATCTTTCGCGACTCACTCGAGTCAAAGATCTTGGAGTCGTCCTCGACACAAGAATGACATTTGGGGATCATGTCGGATATGTGGCTAACAAATGCTATAGAATTTTAGGTTTCATCTTAAGAACATGTAATCGTTTTACGTCAATTGCAGCGTTAAGATCACTATATTTTGCATTTGTTTACTCACGCCTAAATTATACCACCCAAGTTTGGAACCCTCAGTACAATGTACATATCAATAGAATAGAAAATATTCAGAAAAAATTCATTAACTGTATTAATCGCCGCGCTAGCACAGGTATTGCTAATGAATCTTACCTTCAATCTTGTATGCGCTTGAATATGCATTCGCTATCAGAAAGACGACTGGTTAATGATATTTTGTTTGGAATTAAAATCGTAACTGGGTTAGTTGATAGCCCGTATTTACTAAATCTAATACAAATTCATGTTCCTCAGCGAATGTTGCGGTTCCCTCCTCTTCTTCATATACCTTTTAGAAACACTAACTATGCTTCTAACTCCCCCATCGCGCGAATATGTTCCACTATTGACCGATTTAACATAGATTGTTTTGCGCATAGTTACCTTTATTATAAACATCATGTTCTTCGTTTCGTGTGTCGGTGTGATTCTGAAAGTTGAATTTCTGCATTGTTTCTTTTTATGCCTACACTCTAAGTACACGCATATGTGCTTTTTTCATTTTTTTTTTTTTTTCTTGATTCTGATGTATATTTACTCACACTTATTGTGATCTATTGTTGCTACATATACCTACTATGTTTGTATTTATAAATGATGTAATAGTAGACTCTTTACTGGAGATTTCTCTGTCTGAGTCTCAAACTGGAAAATAAAATAAATAAATAAATAAAATGTATATTTCAGTTGAGTAGCAAATGAAAATATATTTTTCCACATCAAAATACGCTGTTTGTTTCTTTGAATTCACTTTTACATATTTCTGTCTATCCTTCCTGTATAAAAGTGGGGCGTGCTTTGTGTGGTTGCCTATCCTACAGTTGTGCGTCCCCCTTACGTCTTGCGGCTTCAATTTACCTCGTCGACAAACACGGTTGGATTCCAACCCTACTATTCTTTACTCCGTGCGATAGACAGAAGTGGGAGAAAAGGAGGTATAGAGGTAAAAAAGGGAACACCACAGTTGCTGAACGAGATGAGTAATATACATGTAGTACGAATTGGGATAGAAATTATAAAGTGATAATATTGTGAGTGTATTTTATTTTAATCCTAACAATACATATTATAAATGACAACATTTTTGTGCTACAATTATACATACAATTATACATACATTATAAATACATACAAGAAATATCCGAATACAAATCAAAGATATTACATTCTATATGCATTCTAGTGCAAAATGGGTTTAACAATAATTTGATTAAATTACTTGCTTGCTTAAACTACTTAAATCTCGCGATCCCTCTTGAATAATACCTCCCACTTACTACGCCACTGTTTTCTCGATTTCTCCTCGAGGAAAACGGTGAAAATGGACAAAACGAATCCTTGCGATGTAGTGACGATGTGAAAGACGTAAGAACCACCAAGAGAGATCCATACAGACGACATAAATAGAGCGAAAATAGAAATCCATGAGAGACCCATTAGAAACGGAAGCACAATGGTCGCCCTTATTTTCGCCCTCTTCATTTTGGGATTTGTTTCTGCGCTCTTATCTTTGGAAATATTGTAGATAACTCTGATATAAACGATGAGATTTATAACGATAACACAGCATATTGGAATGATGACGAAGTAATTAAAAATGTCGCGGTTTTTATAGCACAAATCGCATTCAAAACATTCCTTGTAAAGCACGGAAGGGATTAGGATAATCAAGGCTGGAGATAACCAACCTAATATTAAGGATTCCTTCATGCCTAGCCGTTCAAACCCGAAGACTTTGATATATTTTTGATATTGATGGTAACCTATTAACAACATCCAAGCGAATTGGGTCAAAATGCTGTAAAAGAAAATCAAATAACCCGCATGTTTTATGATAGTGTGATCGATGAGGAAGAAGATGATTTCCAGCGCTAAAGCTAGAGATAATTGTGTCGTGTTGAATCTTTCTTTGAACCAATCTTTTAAAAATACGGCCGATAATAGGATGCAAGATATTCCGATTAACGATAATGCACTTCCTGTATAGGTTATGATTTTAAATATGCGACGGTGTTCGAAGTAAGTTTGTTTCGAATCAAAATTTATAGATGTGGCTAATTGTGTTAAAATATCTAAAGGAATTATGGTTATATTTGGAATGCCCGCGCGTGTTGTACCATAACGATGTATTTCGTAAATACTAACGCTTTTATTGTTATTACATATATTATATCTTGATTCGGATATGCAAATTAGATGTAAATAACCTGATGTTATTTCTAAATTGAACCAATATTCATTGTTACCGAATATGTTAAATCTGTCGCTATCATCCATTGTTTTAAAATAAAAAGTGAAATTAAAAGAAGATATATAACCATTAGAGAAAAACAGCATTATCATCTTACTTTTGCAAATAAGCGGCATATTTCGTGTTAGATCGCTACTAGGAATGATAAAACCCAAAAATATCCTGAAAGGATCATACTCGTACATTGAATCGTTGCTGATACGTCCAACGGCTTCGGTATTAACATCACAAAAATAATCATCATTCTCATGTACTTCTATTTTATAATCGTTCCCTATCTGATTAGGATCTTGATTTCTGTATAACATAAAATTTAGAGGTGAGGAAGAATCATATGTATGCATCTGAAGGAGGAAATTCTTCTGTTGAAGATTCTGGATTGAATTACGTTCTAGCATAATAACGACAAGCCACAAGAAAAGTAATGTTACACAATTCTGGATTGGCACACAAATAACCACATCTTCGAATTTCAGATATTCAAAACCTCTGTCGACTATCTCGGCTGGATTTTCTAAAAGCACAGTTTTCAGATATATCACATTTAATAAATACACGTCAATATACTGTTGCGTTGTGTTAGCGTTAATACCACTCAATTGACAGTAGAAATCGCTGTAATGGCAACATCTCAAGAGCTGATAAATCTTCTCAGTATGACTAGATAGTCCTTCTAAACAGATTGATTCGTTAGATAAATGAACATAATTTATACTTCCGTTTTTACATAACATATATGGGATGTAGTACTTGTCATCTATGCAAAGATTTTCCGGACGATATTCATTTTCCACTAAACGAGTCTGCGGCCAAACCACAGGAGAATAACTATTATGGGCGGCATCACGTATAGAGCAGGTATCGTTGGAGAAAATTTCGTTGAGATGAAGGATCTGCACTTCTTCATTTTTACAGAAGGAGGCCGCACAACCGAGCGGATCAAAATCTCCTAACTTAAGTTCTTTCCTATCGCCATACATAACGATCCCGATTAGAGGAAAACCGTTATCGATGCACATTCCAGCGATATCAATCATCACTAATCTAGCTGGGTTTCCTGAAGCGGAAATATGCGATGATCTTGATGATTCCATAACTGAGAATATTACTACGCGGAAGTCGATTTTTTCATCGGCAGTTAACGTTCTGTTTGCATCGTTTAGAAAGTTGAATGGAATATAAACGGCTAATTCGACGTCGGTTTGATCGAGCTGATCGATCGACTCATATTCTGTATAATTGGAGTTTTTATTTGTGGAGAAACCGGAAATTTTATTATCGAAAGGGTTCCAAACTTTGAAAATAAATTGACGATCTATTTGAGTGATGTCATTATCTTTTATATAAGATAGATATTTAGAGAGGAAATGCTTAGCTAGGCTTACACGCTCAAAAGTAGGAGGGATAATCAACAGTTTAATAATATTTATAAAATCATCATAATTTTCCATTACCATTATGTCAAATAAAGTATTAAAACATTTACTAAATATTACCAAATCTATCTGTGCAAGTTGTGGATGTGTTTCGATGAATTGTTTCAATGCTGTATAATTTCTCCACGAACAAGCGACTAAAACATCTCTTACGTTTATGGTAAATATTGGAAATGGTTGTTCTATACACAAGTCAAAATCGCCCGGATTCGGTATACGGAAACATACTTCAAACGGTGTATTTTTAATAAGGTATTCAGCTAAAAATGTCTTTATGCTCTCACGTAGTTTCGCTCTAGTTAAATCGCCAGTTTCCCATGGGAATAATCCTCTAAATGTTTCCTAGAATCAATTTAAATACTCTATAGTACATACCTAACAGGAATAAAAATATTGCCATCCAACTAAATCCAACTAAATGTCTTTTACTTACTTTATTTGTTGATGTAATGTTGATGAATGAAGCCATCAATACAAGATACAATGGTATCTTGATAAATATTATTTCGTGCATCTCTGTATAGGTGTTACTTCGTTCGAACTATTGACGAAATTGCGTAAAATTAATGAGTTTGTTTTAATTAATTTTCCTCAACGGATGTGTTAATTAAACTAACGCGTAATGTTTTAACAATGATATTAATTTGTATGTTATTATTTATAATTTGTACATTATTCAAGGTCGAATACTACGCAGGAGAAAGATTACTACATTTGAATATAATAATAATAATAATAATAATATAATAATACATATATTTTCCAACAGGTGAAACAACCCAAGTACAGGAAAAAAATAGAAAAAATGTACATGTACAGTGTAGACAGCGAATACACATATGTATATGGTTAAAACTAAATATACTGAAACTATTGTAACTTAAGATAGGTAACAAAGTGAATAAAGTAAATAGTGCAGTCAATAACAACTATCTTGAAAACTTTTAGCTATTACTTTAAAAGTATCAACGTGAATATCACATAAGTTTGATATTTTATTATAATTCATACACATTATAAATATCGGCGACCTAATTAAAACGTTTTACAATAGAATAAGTATTGAGATCGTGTGCCTAACCTTGGAACATGGTAGTTTACTTTGTCCAATAACCAGGGACAATCCATGTAGAAATTTTAAATTCAAAATAATACGTCGTTTCCTTAGTGGCACTACATCAAACCTTCTTAACAGAATAGAGTAATCCAGTCCACGACTCGGATAAATACCATCACATAGGTATGTACGTGCACCACATTATACTGCCAAACTCCTAAAACTAATATTTTGCGGAAATCCCCAATCTATTCAATGTGTACTATTTGCAATGGAATTCTCACAGCCAACAACAGTATTGATCTATTTTCCACCCCCCTGCCCATCATATTAACCAATATACACACTCCTAATAGCTTTATCGCATAGCATTGTATCAACTACCGCACCCTACTTGTTTATGTACTTCTGCCTTTTTTCAGTATATGTAACACACGAACTGTAATATTATCAAATTCGTATATTGTCCTGTAATTAGATGTATATCTGTTGGGCAAATATATCTATCTATCTATAAAAAATTCCAACGAAAGTATTAAAGTTTTTCTCGCCTAATATATCCTATATCAAAATAATAGCAAATAGTTATTATCGTCGAAATATTACGTAGGAATCTAATCAGCATCCGTTATGGAGCTTAATTATAGCGGGCTCATTAATTTTACGAAAGTTTTTCGTCAATTGTTCGAACGACACAATTACAAACATGCCTAAGTTGAAATTAATTAAGATACAATTATATCCACTACTGATGGTCGTATTTATTGCAATAACATCGGCAAATAACGTAAGCAATAATCAAAGCATTATTTTTTATCTGTGTTAGGTAGTAAATATTTAAATTGATTTTAGGAAATATCGAAGGGATTATTTCCATGGGAAAATGGCAAAGAGATTGGCGATTTAACCGAAGAGGAAATACGTGAGAGCATAAAGAAATTTTTAGCTGAAGATATCGTTAGAAAATCAGCTGTTGAAATATGTTTTCGTGTACCGAATCCTGCGGATTTTGA
The DNA here is from genome assembly GCA_023690525.1 of Holotrichia oblita. Lineage (NCBI taxonomy): Eukaryota > Metazoa > Arthropoda > Insecta > Coleoptera > Scarabaeidae > Holotrichia > Holotrichia oblita. The sequence goes on along the minus strand of CM043015.1, from coordinate 230,886,262 downwards.
TTTATGTGTTGGACAACCATTTCTAAAACATACCACAGATGTAAGAGATGTTTTAGCCGCTTGTTCGAGTAGAAATTATATATTATTCAAACAATTTATTGCTACACATCTATATCTGAACAATTTAGAGCTGGTAATATTTAGTAAATGTTTAAATGCTTTCTTTGAAATAATGGTAACCGAAAATTATAATGATTTTATAAATATTATTCAACTGTTGATTATTCGCTCATCTTTCGACAGCGTAAAACTAGCTAAGCATTTTCTCTCTAAATATCTAACTTATATAAAACGTAATAACATCAGGCTCACTAAAACAGGTCCAGGTTTTATTTTCAAAGTTTGGAACCCTTTTCATAGTAACGTTACTGGATTTTCGTTAAACAAACTTAAATTAAATTATACAGAGTATGAGTCGATAAGTCAGCTTAATCAAACAAACGTTGAATTAGCCGCCTATTTTCCATTCCACTTTCTCAATCATATAAACAGAACGTTAACCGTCGATGAAAAAATGCACTTTCGCGTAGTAATATTCTTACTTCTTATTACTAGAATGGAATTTAGATATCCACCAGAACCGACTGTGTTATTAATCATTGATATTCCTGGAATGTGCAACATTGAGGATGTTCCTATCATTGGCGTTGTCGTTCGCGGGGATAAAAAAGAACTTAAATTAGGAGATTTTGATCCGTACGGTTGTGCAGTTTCTTTTTGTGACATTCAGAAAATACTGATCGTTGACTTGAGCGCGCTTTTTTCCTTCGATACTTGTCTTAAACCGACAATCAACAATAATTATTCTGCAGTAATTTGGCCACAGACTCCTATGGAGCTACATAAACGCTATTTTCCGAAAAATCTTTGCATGGATGATGATTTCGTTGTTCCGAGTATGTATTGCGATAGCTCAAGAGCAATAGATTTTAAGTTAGCTAATCATGTAAAATGTTTGGAAGAATTATCTAAAAATATTGAAGAGGTATACCAGCTTTTCAAATGTTGTGGTCACAGCTCTTTCTATTGTCACTTAAATGGTATTAACGCCCAACATTATCCTGGCGTAGATTTATTACTTCTTATTTCCATGAATAACATTGGCTCAAAATCATATTTCGGAAATGTAGCCGAAACAGTGGATAAAGCTTTGGAATACCTTAAAACAGAAAATTCGTCTTTTTGTATATCAATGCAAAAATGTATATCTTTGCTCTATATAACACTCTTACAGTTCGCAGGGGGAAAGGATTCAATCGAGAATTTCCGACAAAAAAATTTCGTTGGTCAGAAGCATACGTATGACTCCCTTTCTCCAGTAAATTTTATCTTACGCAAAAACCTATATCATAACCGGATAACGAGTGATTATAGTATTAAAGTAGATGTAGATGATGATTATTCAAACGATAAGAATGCCGAAGCCGTCGTACGTGTTACCAAAGAATTGGTGTATGATGATTTCCCAATATTTATTGCTTTTTTCATTCCTAGTGGTGAGTTAACACGAAATATGCCACTTGTTTGTAAAAGCAAGATGGTATTCTTGTTTTTCGGGAGTGACTACGTAGATTTTCTCAATTGTACTTTTTATTTGAAAACAATTGATAATAGTGACAGCTTTAACATTTTTAGTAACGATGAATATCGATTTAATTTAGTAATCAAACCATATACACCATCGTTAATTTGCATATCAGAACTGAGAGGAAATGTATGTAATAACAATAAAAGTGTTACTATTTATGAATTTAAATATGAGGCTGATATAATAAGTACACAGATTCCAAATATAACCGTAATGCCTTTAGATATGTTGACACAATTAGCCACATCCATGAATCCCGATTCTAAACAAACTTACTTCGAACACCGTCACATATTTAAAATCATAACCTACACAGGAAGTGCACTATCATTAATCGGAATATCTTGCATACTATTATCGGCCGTATTTTTAAAAGATTGGTTCTCGGAAAGATTCAATATTACACAGTTATCCATAGCTCTAGCATTAGAAATTATTTTCCTTCTCATTAATCACAGCATCCTAAAGCATGTCGGTTATTTAATTTTCTTTTACAGTATTTTGGCACAATTCGCGTGGATGTTGTTGATAGCTCACCATCAACATCGTAAATTTATCAAAGTGTTCGATTCTGCACGTTTAAACATGACAAAATCCTTAATATTGGGTTGGTTATCTCCAGCCTTGATTATCTTAATCCCTTCAGTGCTTTACAGGGACTGCTTTGAATGCGATTTGTGCTATAAAAACCAAGAAATTTTTAATTACTTCGTCGTCGTTCCTATATCCTGTGTTATGGTTATAAATCTCATCGTTTATATAAGAGTCATCTACAATATTTCGAAAGACAAAGGCGCAGAAACAAATCCTAAAGTAAAGAGAGCGAAAATAATGGCAACCATCGTGCTCCCTTTTTTAATGGGTCTCTCGTGGGTTTCTATTTTCACTCTATTTATGCCATCTTTATGGATCTCTCTTGGTGGTTCTTACATCTTTCACATCGTCACTACATCGCAAGGATTCGTTTTGTTTATTTTCGCTGTTTGTCTCGATGAGAAAACGAAAAAACAATGGCGTATTAAGTGGGAGGAATTATTTAAGAATAGTGGCGATAATAAAATAATCTAATCAGATTATTGTTAAATCTGTTTTGCCCTAGCTTATTGTTATAAGTTATAAAATGTAATCTCTTCATTTGTATAAGAATATTGTTATGTTATTTAACGGAAAAGATATTCTCTAATATAAATCTTTCTCACGTATGTATTTATTTATATATAATTGTATGTATAATGTTGTCAGTTATGTACCTACATGTAGGTATTATATTATATTATATTATTGCACTAATAAATTGTGTGTGTAATTTATGGTTTTATTGCGCATCTGCGTAGAGTTCGATGCAGTTATATCTCCTACTGATGGTCTTGTTTATTACCGTAGCATCAGCAAATAACGTATTATATAGAGCTATATAGAGGGTTGCTTCCAAGAAGATTTATGCCAAAAAAAATATACTGAAAATCTGTAAATTATTTTTCAGGTTTTGTGTCTGTTAGAGCAGTTGTTCTCAATCTTATTTTGCCCACCGTCCACTTTGAAAATATTTTTTTTGCTAGAGCCTCCCAATTTTTTTTGAACTATTTCAACGATTATCTTAAAAATAGGATATTACTGCTATTCTATTTCTGAGTTTAAAGAAGAATGTTGTACTTAAAAACAACCGTCAAACGAGTCATTGCGTTCAATAATAATAATATAATATATTTACCATAAAGTCATACAGACAAGGGCAATTGTCAATATGTACAAATGTAATAAAGATTACAAGAGTATGTACAAACAAAAAACAAAAGAAAAACTAGAACAACTATAACAAACACACAGTCACAGATCGCATGACGCGCAGTCATCGCAACAGACAAAGCCCATAAACACACCGTTACGAAGCACTGGTCCCACCATTTACATATTCCTCGAAGCTGTAGAAAGAATTATTTTCTAAAAAGTGTCGACATAACTATCGAAATGTTTTAAAATCCTTTATGTCTTTCATATTTCTCGGCAGTGCATTAAATGCCACTAAAGATCTGTAATAGGCTCCATGTTCATATAATGATGAATTGTGATAAGGTATAGCAAGATCCTGCGAATGTCTAGTTACCATAGTGCAGGATACATCGACATAGCGAACATAAACGATTTGATTCTTAAAATAATATGTCAATAGTTTAAATATACCTATAGTACCCAAATTTTGTTCGCCCGGTATAGCATCTATAAAAAAAAAAACTAGTTATTATCGTCGAAACATTACGTAGGAATCTAATCAGCATCCGTTATGGAGCTTAATTATAGCGGGCTCATTAATTTTACGAAAATTTTTCGTCAATTGTTCGAACGACACAATTAGAAACATGCCTAAGTTAAAACTAACTAAGATGTGGTTGTATCTGCTATTGATGGTCTCTTCTATTGGCATAACATCGGGAAGTAATGTAAGTAATAATCCAGGCAATATTTTTAAGCTGTGTTAGGTAAGTAGTAAGTATTTAAATTTATTTTAGGAAATATCGAAGGGATTATTTCCATGGGAAAATGGCAAACAGATTAGCGATTTAACCGACGAGGAACTACGTGCGAGTATAAGGAAATTTTTAGCTGAAGATCTCGTTAGAAAAACAACTGGTGCTGTTTGTGTTCGTATACTAAATCTGGGTGAATTTGATTTATGTCTTGAACATCCATTCTTAACACTTTCCAAAAACGTAAGAGAAGTTTTAGTCGCTTGTTCGAGTAGAAATTATACGTTATTGAAACAATTTATTCTTACACATTTAGATCTGGTAATATTTAGTAAATGTTTAAATATTTTATTTGAAGTAATTGTTGCCGAAAATTATGATGATTTTATTTATGTTATTAAACTGTTGATTAGTCCTCCTTCTTTTGAGCGTGTAATCCTATTTAAATATTTTCTATCTAAATATGTATCGTATTTAAAACACAATAATATCACGCTCACTAAAATAGATCGTCACTTTATTTTCAAAGTTTGGAATCCTTTTCATAGTAACGTTTCTGGATTTTCGTTGAACAAACTTAACTTAAATTATACAGAGTATGAATCGATAAGTGAGCTTAACCAAACCGATGTAGAATTAGCCGCTTATATTCCATTTCACTTTCTCAATCACGTAAGCAGAACGTTAACCGACGTTGAAAAAATGCACTTTCGCGTAGTAATATTCTTACTTATTACTGAAATTTCACTTAGTTATCTACCATACCCGACTGTGTTATTGGCCATTGATATTGCTGGAATGTGCAACATTGAGGATGTTCTTATTATTGGCGTTGTCGTCCACGGCGATGAAAAAGGAGTTAATTTACGAGATTTGGATCCGTACGGTTGTGCTGTTTCTATTTGTGACAATCAGGAAATGCTGTTCTTTGACTTGAGCGACATTGTTGCCACCGATATTTGTTTTGAACCTACATTCAGTAATACTAATTCTACTACAGTGATTTGGCCTCAGTCTACTGTACTGAAATATAAATATTATTATCCGGAAAATATTTGTGTAAATGAATATTTCACTGTACCAACTATGTTTTGTGATGAAGCAAAACCAATATATTTTTATTCATCTAATCGAATAATTTGTATGAAGGAAGTACCTAGTAATACTAAAGAGATTTACAATACTTTGCAATGTTGTTGTTACAGTGATGCTTAATAATAATAATAATAATAATAATAATAATGTCTTTATTTCCATACATACATAAAAGGAAAATACATATATATCCAAAAGAACCAAAAAGAGAGAAAGAAAAATGTGGCGGGGTTCAGAAAATGTGCAAAATGCACCTCTGCTTTTGACCCAACCAAACATGATACATATATATAAACATATATACCTACAAATACTTTTACAAATATAATAATAATAATAAAGAAAGATCATTAGCGAAACTGAGCATGTCGCGCGTCACAATTGCCAAATAAGTCATATAATGACTATAAGAATTAGAACCGGCAAACATCACAGCTAGGCGTATCCCACAAGTAGACACGACTTCGTGGATCGTCGAAAACAGGTGAGAGCAACAACTTTCGGTCAGTAGGAATGTTATTATACATTTTAACAATATTATATGTAAAACATCGTTCGAAAAACGCTGTTCTATGGATGGGTGGTGTTAAGAGACCTCTGTTCCTAATGTTTATATGATGCACGTCAGACCGAAACATTATTTTCCTGTATAAGTATGTTGGGCACTTCAATGTGACTATTTTATGAAACAAACATACTGAATGCAAGTATCTCCGGCCTTTCATATTCAACCAACTTGTCAATTTTAAGGTGAACGAAATACGTTCATACTTTTTTATGCCATGGATAAGTCTAAGACATGAATTCTGAACAAGTTGTATCCTACGCTGAGTAACCACATCCAAGCAAGGCCCATAAACAACATCACAATGATTGAAATGTGACAGAACCAAACTATCACAGAGTTTTGTTTTTAACTCAGGAGACAGAAAGTCTCTATTTCTGTAGATAACCCTTAAGTTAGAATATGCAGTACGAACACACCTCGATACATGTGCATGAAATCTTAACTTCTTATCTACTAGCAAACCGAGATTTTTAGCTTCCTCAACAAACTGTATCCGAACACCGCCCAACGACAGGTTCAAATCGGTGTCGCGTAGTTTTTTACTAAATAATATCGCCACAGTTTTCTCTGGATTAATGTGAAGCGAATGTTTTTCAGATGTAGAGGCAAGAGATAGCAAGTCTCTATTCAATTCTTCCTCCACCCGTCTCGCAACATCGCTACTAAACGAATACAAAAGTTGGGTGTCGTCCGCATACATACGGAATTTGAAATGCGATAGACACTCACAAAGATTGCAAGTGTAAATGGCGAATAGAAGTGGCCCTAAAATTGATCCCTGGGGCACACCCTGAGAACTGAATAGAGGGGCAGATGGAATGTCCGCCAAGATAACAGACTGAAAACGTTGAGATAAATAACTTTTAAAGAAGGAAATGGCGCTCTCAGACAATCCAATAAAATGAAGCACTGCCAACAATAAATCGTGGACCAAAACGCTGTCTTCACCACGGTCCACAGCCCTAATTATATTATCAGTAACATCAAGCAAAGCAGTTGCACAACTGTGATTCGGCCTAAAGCCGGACTGGCAAGTTGGCAAAATATCATACAATGATATGTGTGTACGTAGCTGTGTATCAACAATCTTTTCGAGAATTTTTGATATCGTTGGTAGTATACTAATCGGTCTGAAATGCTCAAAGCCGGTAGGATTTTTGTTTTTTGCAAGAGGTATAATCAGCGAATGTTTCCACGAAGACGGAAAGTAGTTCAGCAGTAAGCATGAATTGATAATGTGCGTCAAAACGACATTTATGTAAGGACAACAGATTGTTAACATGAATGCGCTAATGCCATCAGCTCCGGTCGCATTTGTTTTAATATCACCTAGAATTTTTAAAATACTAGCAGTGTCTGTCAATCGCAAACTAAATGGTTCATTGATGTCAGTTTTTCTATTCCCAGCGTAATATTTAATGAGATCGTCGGTATTAGCATTAAGTTTGGGAGTAGAGTTAATAAAGTACTCATTAAAAGCAGTCCGATCATAAAGAGTAACAGGGATAGGGGTGTTTGGTGTATGACCTATATTTAACGACCTTAATTCTTTCCATAAAGCCCTGGGTCCTACACCCCGCAAGCGGAAGTTGTAATAAGCTTTTTTTTCGTTGCGTATAGCAGTAGTTGTTAAATTTCGCAAAGACTAATAATAATAATTCCAATGCTCGATCTTTTTTGTCTTTCTAAACTTACTATACGCATTGTCCCTTAGATGCATCATGTACCGCACGTTCTCCGTTAACCACGGAGCTGGTGGCTTCGTAAACCGACTAGTTTTCAGTGGTGCATGTTTGTCAAACAAACCGATCAACAGCGCATTAAACAAAGCAACTTTTTGTATTGTCAATTAAGTGGAATTAACGCCAACAGAGCGGAACTTTATATTGATGTGCTCTTATTACGTCATTATTTTGAGGAAACTGAAAACTCGGAATCGTATTCTGTACATATACCCGAGTTACTAGACAAAGGTATAGAATTACTTAAATTCGAAGATCCGGCTTTTTGTGTGCCAATGCAAAAATGTTTAACTTTACTATCCATGCAACTCTTAAAGCTAGCAATATATACCAAATCAATCCAGAATATGCAACAAAAGAATTTCGTCGTTGAGTTGTATAGATATGGCTCTCTTTTCCCTGTAAATTTTATCTTAAGCAAAAACCTGTATCCTAACCAGTTCGATAATGATTATAAGATAAAAGTAGATGTAGACGATGATTATTTAAACGATATAAATACCGAAACCGTCGTACGTATTAACAAAGAAGTAATATTTGACCATTTCCCAATATTTATTGCTGTTATAATTCCTGGTAGTGATCTAACACGAAACATGCCATTTGTTTGTAAAAGCAAAATAGTCGTCTTGTTTTTCTTGAGTGATAAAGTACGTTTTATCTGAAAACAATTGATGATAGTAACAGCTTTAACATTTTTAGTAACGATGAATATCGATTCAGTTTAGGAATCAAATCAGGATACGTATCGTTAATTTGCATATCTGAACCGAGAGGGAGTGTATGTAATAACAATAAAGTCGCTGGTGGATGTAGACGTGTTTTGATCGGCTCTGTAATGTATGTGCAATATCGTGTTAAAAATTAGTGTATCATATAACACAAGCAAGAAATAAGTATGTCAAATAATAAATGCAATGTGTGCAATACCGAGTTTAGGAGAACTGATAGAGCAGTTAAATGTTTTGTGTGTGAGGAAGAGAGACACAATAAATGTTCGGGAGTAAGTGAAGAAACAGCAAAAAAACTAGGTGAAACGGATATTATTGCATATATATGTCCTTATTGTCGCAATAAATGATTTCTAAACAGATAAATAATATGAATGAAAAACTTAATGAGTGCATTAAAACAATAACTGAACAGAATAATTTAATTCATAAAATTTTAGAAACTGTAGTAGTTAAATATAATGCAAACAAAGTAACTACAAACTCCACATATAGTGAAATATTAAAAAATAATATAGATGCGATACTGATAAAGCCAAAGAAGGATGGTCAAAAATCACAGGAGACGGAGAAAGATATAAGAAAAAAGATAGATCCAAGGGAATTAGCTGTAGGAATTGAAACAATCAAAACTGTAGGAAAAGGTAGCGTTGTAATTAACTGCAGCGATAATAGTTCCAAAGAGAAATTAAGAGAAAATGTTAAAAAAACTATTGGTAATAAATATGAAATAATTGATCCAAAACTAAAACATCCAAAAGTAATAGTTACAGGGGTCGAAAAAGACATTGTTGATGAAAGTAATGAGAAGATATTGGAAGCGATTATAACTCAAAATGAATTAATCGATATTGATGAAAGTATTCAAAGCAAAATTACAGTTGAACGAAAATACTTAGACAAGAAAAGGAAAAATTATGGAAATATTATACTATGTATTCATCCCGAGCTATACACAAATATTATAGAGAAAACGAAATTAAACGTAGGATGGAAAAAGTGTAATATATATGAATACATCAATATTATTCGATGTTACAGATGCGCAGGATACGGTCACTTTGCCAAGGAATGTAAAAATGAGGAATACTGCGGTAAGTGTGCCGCTAAACATGAAACTAGTAAATGTAACTCCGATACAATAAAATGCATAAATTGTAAAAAAGTAGTTGATAAACTCAAAATTGACATCGACGTAAATCACACTGCGTTTGATAGGAAATGCCCACATTACAATAGAATATTAGAAAAACAAAAATTGAAAGCTAGATATCAATAGCAATTAAATTAAAAAAAACCATACAGAAGTTTACATCCAAGTAACGAAGTAATAAACGAATAACCAACAATAGAAGAACTGATTTTAGTATTATAAAAGAATATTCATTAATCTTATTAATATATGTAGACAAAAATACTTGCAAATAAATTTAAGAGATTAGTCATTAAGTATGTTTTAAATAAGTATTAATGTAAATTAAATGTAATAATACCAGCTATTGCCACAAAAGTTTAGAGATTAGTTAAGTATGATTTAGATAAGTTTTTATGTAAATCAAATAAAAGTGTTAAATTTCCATTTTATTAATTAAAAAGTTTAGTAATGAATTAAATATTAAAGGTGATATAACACGTACACAGATTCCAAATATAACCATCATGCCTTTAGATATCTTGGCACAATTAGCCACATCCATAAATCCCAATTCTAAACAAACTTACTTCGAACACCGTCACATATTTAAAATCATAACCTATACAGGAAGTGGATTATCATTAATCGGAATATCTTGCATCCTATTGTCGGCTGCATTTTTAAAAGATTGGTTCACAGAAAGATTCAATATTACACAGTTATCCATAGCTCTAGCATTAGAAATTATTTTCCTTCTCATTAATCACAGCATCCTAAAGCATGTTGGTTATTTGATTTTCTTTTACAGTATTTTAGCCCAATTCGCGTGGATGTTGTTGATAGCTCACCATCAATACCGTAAATTTATCAAAGTGTTCGATTCTGCACGTTTAAACATGACCAAATCGTTAATATTGGGTTGGTTATCTCCAGCCTTGATTATCTTAATCCCTTCAGTGCTTTACAGGGACTGCTTTGAATGCGATTTGTGCTATAGAAACCAAGAAATTTTTAATTACTTCGTCGTCGTTCCTATATCCTGTGTTATGGTTATAAATCTCATCGTTTATATAAGAGTCATCTACAATATTTCAAAAGACAAAGGCGCAGAAACAAATCCTAAAGTAAAGAGAGCGAAAATAATGGCAACCATCGTGCTCCCTTTTTTAATGGGTCTCTCGTGGGTTTCTATTTTCACTCTATTTATGCCATCTCTATGGATCTCTCTTGGTGGTTCTTACGTCTTTCACATCGTCACTACATCGCAAGGATTCGTTTTGTTTATTTTCGCTGTTTGTCTCGATGAGAAAACGAAAAAACAATGGCGTATTAAGTGGGAGGAATTATTTAAGAATAGTGGCGATAATAAAATAATCTAATCAGATTATTGTTAAATCTGTTTCGCCCTAGCTTATTGTTATAAGTTATAAAATGTAATCTCTTCATTTGTATAAGAATATTGTTATGTTATTTAAATTATTATTATATTATATTATGTTGTATTATATTATGTTATTTAAATTATTATATATATATATTTTTTGTATTTAATTTAAATTAATGTTGAAAATTTGCCTCTTCAGTTGCTTATTGCTGACATTCTTTGAGTAGATATATGATTTTCGTTCAGTAGATTACTGCTTTGCAATGTTTTGCTTTTCTTTTGTTTTTTTCCTTTTATAGATTAGTTTTGTTAGTTTTGATATTGATTTTTATTATACTTATTGCTCAACCATATTTTTTGTCTAATTATCCATTTATAATTAAAGTTGTTTAAGTTTTGTGTGTGCTATATCTTTATATATTTTGCTTTGTGCTTTCCATAATATAAATTTGAATTTTGTGCTTTGCCAGATTAATAAAGCTTACTCTCTGAAATATAGAGCATCACGATTCTTGTTACACTCATTTTTGAGTTATATATCCAGTTGTGTCATTCATTTCGATTCTTTCTCTCTCTACTCTCTGTCTTCCTCTTCTTTCCGACTTTTCTTGCTTACCTCTTCTTTTAACTTCACGCTGTGTTTTCACTACTTTTTTTCTAATATTACAGTTATTATTATTGTGTAAATTTCACTTAACAAACTTTTCTTAATCATATTTACTTTATTACTTTACATTTTTAGTAGACCTGACATGCTACTGTGTATTTTGCCTTAATAATTCTGGTCATACTTTGGTATCTTTCTTAGATGAAGACAAAATCACTTGATATTGCCCATTTAAATGTGCGTTCGCTTTTTAATAAGTTTGCCGAGTTTTGTACAATTGTACATAATTTTAATTATGACATATTTTTAGTCACTGAGACCTGGCTCTCCCATGATATCACTGATGAATCTCTAAAAATCCCTGAGTATAATCTTGTGCGAAGAGACCGACAGGGCCGAGGGGGAGGTGTGGCTGCTTACATCAGGAATACCTTAAAATTCAAAATAATTGATTGCGAATTTAAATCTCATCTGGAACAGGTATGGTTATCTATTTTGTGCAGTAATAAGATTATTTATATTGGAGGTTTATATCGTCCACCAAATACAAACGTAAATGAATTTTTAAATGATTTTAATGCCACTTTGACCGATTTTTCTACATTATCAGATAGTATTTTTTGTCTGGGTGACCTTAATATTAATTTACACTCTAACAGCTACGACGCTATTTCCTTGTTATCTATCATTGAATCTTTAAATTTAACACAATTAATTAGTACTCCTACTCGCATTGCAAAAACATCATCTACCTTGATTGATGTTATCATTACAAATACTGAAAATATTCACTGTCCAAGTGGTGTTATTGATACTCATAATCTTTCTGATCACTGTCTTGTGTATTGTACTCTGGATGAATTTGAAACTCCTCCTCCGCCTAAATCATTTACTTATCGTTCATTTAGAGATTTTGACAATAACGCGTTCCTAGCTGATCTTTATTCTATATCTTGGCATACTATTTATGACTTACGAGATATTAACGATAAGGTGGAGTTTTTAAATAATAACTTACGTTTGCTCTTCGATTTACATGCACCATGGAAAACTTCAACATTTTCTAAACCAAAGACTCCATGGCTAACTAATAACATTAGACTAATGATGACCTTACGTGACAAAGCCTTATTGAAGTTTAAAAAGTCTAATATGCCTGCACACTGGGATTATTACAAAAGTCTTCGTAATCTAACAACAACTGCTATTAGATCCGAAAAGAAAGCATATTTAAATTATAAAGTCACACATTCGAAACCGAAAGGTTTTTGGAAGGAATTGAGTGATCTTAATATTCATTCCAAATCAACTACAAATATTCCTGCTTCTCTTCAGAACGTTGATCAAATTAATAAGTATTTCTCCAACATTCCTCAATTTCAACCTGATTCTGAAGTGTTATCTTTCTATAATAGTAACTTTAAAGTCCCTAACTTGAGGTTTTCTTTCTGAACTGTAGATGGTGACTTCTTGAAATTTTATCAAATATGAAACTCCTGGTTCGGACAGTGAAATTTCTATCTTTGTTGCCCTTATTTGATTCCGTTTCTTACAGATATTATTAATACGTGTTTGTTGAATGGTGTGTTTCCAAAGGCATGGAAAGTTGCTAATGTTACTCCATTGCCTAAGATTAGTTCGCCGAAAGACCTTAAGGACCTTAGACCCATTAGTATCCTGCCCACGCTGTCAAAGGTTTTGGAGAGAGTAGTTGACGTTCAATTAAGAACTTACCTAAATAAGTGTAATTTTCTACCTGCTACTCAATCTGGTTTCCGTCCTGGTTATAGCTGTTCTACAGCTTTAGCTCATATCTCTGATGATATAATTACATCAATTGATGATAATAAACTTTTGATTCTAATCCTCTTGGATTTCTCCAACGCCTTTGATACAATAAATCATGATATGCTTTTGTCTATTCTGAAATACGCTGGTTTGGACCACACTGCACAAAATTTTTTCAAAAACTATCTCAATCGTAGATCTCAACGTGTTGTGTTGGGTAGTTTCAAGTCTGAATTGACATTTTTGAGTTCTGGAGTGCCTCAGGGTTCAATACTGGGTCCCTTACTATTTTCCATCTACACATCTCAGCTTTGTTTGTTATCACGGCTCAGTTGTGATTTTCATATGTATGCCGATGACATACAGTTATATTCTTCTTTTTGCATTGATGATTTGCCAAATTCTGTTTCTGTAGTTAACAAGGATTTGGAGCAGCTTGCTGATATTTCCAATAAGCATTGCTTACAACTCAATGCTAATAAATCTTACTTTATGCTATTTGGCAGGGAAAAGTCTCGTACCACTGCTTTGCCAAATATTAATATTGTCCTTTCCAATTCTTCATTGGAATATAAAAAGTGCGTACGTAATCTGGGCGTATTTATAGATGTAGATTTGCGCTTCAGGGAACATGTTAATTATTCCATTCGTAAAGCATTCTATCACCTTAAAACTCTATTTCCCAACCGTCATATTCTTGGTACCAATGCAAAAACATTACTCTGCGACTCGCTTGTTTTATCGCACTTTAACTTTTGCGATATTATATATGGTCCATGCCTTCTGGCTGTTGATGTCAAACGTATTCAAGTGATTCAGAATGGTTTAAGGTTTATTTATGGAGTTCCTGGTGGGCACCACATCTCCCACAAATTGTGTGAGGCTTCTTGGCTTAACATGCAGAGGCGCAGATTTTTCCATTTTGTTAGCTTTTGTCGGTCACTCATACATTCTGGTACTCCACCTTATCTTCCTGCTAAAATTAGGTTTAGAACGGACGTTCACAATGTGAACATTAGACGCAAGGATATCATAAACATTCCCCGCCATAAAACTGCTTTTTACAAGCGCTCTTTTTCATACAACCTAGCGTCGTACTATAATTCAATTCCTTCTAGCCTAAAGACTCTTACAAAGCCAGGTTTCAGAAGGGCTATTAGAAGTATGCTACTTGAAGAGCAAGCTACTGATATTTTGAGATGGATCGCACGCGCACGTACATATGTATAGTACATATAATTGTCATGTGTAACGGGTTATTTGCACAGTTTCTAAAAGTAGTAATTCTTCTTTCCCCTATCTTGCTCTTGCTCTATTTCTTCCTCGCTCTTCAACTTCTATTCTTCTTCGTTCTTCGCCCCTTCCTTTTAATTGTAATATAGTTTTTAGTAGTAATTTAGTGTTAGTCTAGTTTAGTATTACTCCTATAGTCAACTTGGAAGAACAGCAAATGCTGACAGTTGGCTAATTGATTCTTTGTAGATATGTAATATGGTGACTGTTTCTGTAGCCTTTAATTTGAATTTGAATTTGAATCAATAAATCTATTATTATTATTATTATTATTATTATTATTATTAATTGTAGCACAAAAATGTTGTCAGTTATGTACTTACATGTATGTATTACATTATTGGACTAATAAATTGTGTTTGAATTATATAATTTATGGTTTTATTGCGCATCTGCGTAGAGTTCTTTGATATTATTTGCAAAGTATCGACGTTAAAGTTGCAGAATCGACTTGATTATGTACCGTTGCTTCAGCGTTCTAAAGACGTACATTTCGTTCACCTAGTATACATTACGGTCCAAATAATCCCATAACAACTCAATCGGGTTACAGTCCGGACTTTGAGGTGACCAGGTCATTAATGTCAGGATTGCTTCTTCTGATTGTCGTTCTAAATAGTTCTTTACTATCTTGGCGGTGTGTTTGGGGTCGTTGTCCTGTTGGTAAACGAACCCTCTGCCTATTATATCAAGTCCTGCTGGTATTCCGTGTTCCTGCAGTATATCCAGATACACATCTTTTGTCATTTTTTCACTAATTTGGACTAACTTTCCAACAGAACAGGCCCCAAAACACCCCCAGACATTACCCCCACCGTGTTTTACTGTCTTCACAACACACTCGTCCAACAGCCTTTCTCCCACACGATGGCGAACAAATGTGCGACGTTTATTACAAAAAATTTCGAATTTTTTTCCACTGTTCAACTGTCCAGTTTTTATGGGTGTGTGCCCAAGAAAGTCTTTTTCGCTTATGTTGGGCTGAAAGACGTGGTTTCTTTGCGGCTACGCGACCTTTTAACCCAGCTTCTGCTAAACGTCGTTTAACGGTTGTTACGCCAATTGCTTTCCGATGATGAACATTAAAATCTGCGGCGATTTCAGGAGCCGTAAGTTCTGGATTTCGCAAACACATCACTCTAGTATACTTGTCTTCATTGTTTGAAGTTGCCCTTGGCCGTCCACTGCGTCTACGATCATTAAGTTGGCCAGTTTCTTCCATTCTTTTAATTGTTTATCGCACGCAATATTCGGAAACTTTCAATCGTCTTGCAATTTCTCGTTTGGAAAGATTCATTTCATATAAAGTTATGATCCGTGATCTTTCCAAAAGGGTTAACTGCTTTCGCTTCGCCATTTGGCAACAAATAACTCGAAACACAATTTAATATCAACACTTCTTTACAGTATCACGTTCGTCAAACTAATCAACCGAAATAAATAAGTACAGAACCAAATATTTAAATGTAAATGGAGGGAGTATTTCCTAATTATGCAGGTAATAATCCTCATTTAACCAGGACTATAAATTAACCAATATCTACTTCAGATTAAGGGATTACGGACCCCAACTGTTTATGACCTAAATTGCCGTATTTCTAAGAAACTGAATTCATTCTAAACTAATCTGCAAATAGTTTTCGTACTTATTCAAAATTACGTATTTATGTCCCAAATTATTGGTTTTAATATTACATTCTTGTATAATGCGCTTGTCTATTTATATTCATTGAAAATTCACAGTTTTATCTAGTGCGATTAAACTTAAGGACGGTAGTGTAGGTCCGCAAACGCTTCGTTACCGATCTACAGCGTGTTGAAGTTTAATTTAAAAAAAAAAAAACAGTAAAAATTAAATTTCTCCAAAACGACTTGAGATATCATAATGAAATTTTAGGTGTGTTAATAGCTGTGGGAGACACATATTTTGCAATACTACACGATGTTTCAGTCGTACCAGTGGCTCGCGTATTGGCACGTCACAGGCTATTTTTCAAGAAAAAAATAGGACGCCGCTGATTTCTCTAAAAATAAAAAAATGTTTTTATTCTTTGTTCAATTGTGAAGAAAAAAGCTCTCTTAACTTTTTATCGTAGGACGTACCGTTTTTTAGTAAAAAAAAAACATTTTAGTGCATATCTATTTATCATGCGTACAAAAATATTTTTAAACAGTCCTGTTTTATTCACTGACATATTGAATGAGTCTCGTGATTAATAATTATGTATGTGTCGAATTTGTTGAAGTTCCTTATCATGAATCGCCGCTATACGAATGCCGAGATGACCGACATGCACTACATTTATGGACTTGCTGATGGCAATGCATTAGAAGCTAGGCGGTTGTATGCTGAAAGATTTCCTGGCCGTATTGCTCCTGATAGAAAAACTTTCGAAAGTATTCATCGACGTCTGTATGAAACAGGCACATTAAGACGAAATGGAGGAGCAGGAAGGCCAAGGACAGCAAGAACGGTAGAGCTGGAAGAGGTTGTGCTAGACATGATTGAAGAAGATCGAGGTACTTCTACTCGAAAAATTGCTGACGCTTTGGATGTAAATAATTGGACTATTTGGCACATTCTGAAGGAAAATTTGTTGTATCCGTTCCATATACAACGCGTTCAAGCACTTCTTCCTGTTGATTTTCCTCCTCGCCTTCCATTCTGTCAATGGCTTTTGCACAAAATGGTTCAAATCCCTCAATTCCTGATGATGATTCTGTTCACCGATGAAGCGAATTTTTCAAGAAATGCAATACCTACGCAATTTCCATAATAATCATGTATGGTGTGACGAAAATCCACTTGAAATTGTTGAAGATCGTTTTGAACATCAGTTTTCTTTGAACGTTTGGCTGTGGGATTGTGGGTTTTACTTAACAATTGAACCGGTATTTTTACCAGGGGGACTTCCCGCAGCGGTGCATGGCAACTTTTTGGAAAACGCTCAACACAGCTCGTCATTTCTTAACACAAGCATACCGAAATCGCTGGATTGGCCGAAGTGGACCTCACTTATGGCCTGCACGTTCTCCAGACTTAAATCCCCTGGTTTTTTTCCTGTGGTGCCATTTGAAGTTATTGGAGTACGCTACTCCATTGAAAAATGTAGAAGACTTAAGAAATCGAATCATTGCTGGGTGCAACTCAATTAAAACCGATCCTGGTGTTTTTGAGAGTTCGCCAGTCAATGAGAAGATTGGATTCTTGCATCCGAGCTCGAGGTGGTCACTTTGCACAGTTTTTGTCATTTTTGGTTGGTAAAATTGTTGATTTTGTAAAATATTTGTTTTTGCCTTCGAATAAAACCCTTGTTCTTTAAATTTTTTTCTGTAATAAATTGACATGCACTAAAATGTTTTTTTTTTTACTAAAAAAACGGTACGTCCTACGATAAAAAGTTAAAAGAGCTTTTTTCTTCACAATTGAACAAAGAATAAAAACATATTTTTATTTTTAGAGAAATCAGCGGCGTCCTATTTTTTTCTTGAAAAATAGCATGTGATGTGCCAATACGCGCGTACTGGTACGACTAAAACATCGTGTTGTATTGCAAAGTATGTGTCTCCCATAGCGATTAACACGCCTAAAATTTCATTATGATATTTCAAGTCGTTTTGGAAAAATCTAATTTTTACTGTTTTTTTTTTTAATTAAACTTCAACACGGTCTAGATCGGTAACGAAGCGTTTGCGGACCTATGTTTAGAGGAATTTTTTTGTATAAAATGACCTGGGCAATCACCCCCTTTATTATTGCCGCATCTTTTTTAAACAGCCTGTATAATAGGTATTATCGTCGAAACATTACGTAGGAATCTAATCAGCATCCGTTATGGAGCTTAATTATAGCGGGCTCATTAATTTTATGAAAGTTTTTCGTCAATTGTTCGAACGACACAATTACAAGACATGCCTAAGTTAAAATTAACTAAGATGTGGTTGTATCTGCTACTGATGGTCGCATTTATTGCAAGAACATCGGCAAGTAATGTAAGTAATAATCAAGGCAATATTTTTTAGCTGTGTTAGGTAGTAAGTATTTAAATTGATTTTAGGAAATATCGAAGGGATTATTTCCATGGGAAAACGGCAAAGAGATTGGAAATTTTACCGAAGCGGAAATACGTGAGAGTATAAAGAGATTTTTATCTGAAGACATTGTTAGAAAAACAACTTTTGAAATATGTGTTCGTATACCAAATCCGGGTGAATTTGATTTTTGTCTTAAGCAACCATATCTAAAACTTTCGGCAAACGTAAGAGATCTTTTAGTCGCTTGCTCGACTAGAAATTATACATTATTGAAACAATTTCTTGATACACATCAAGACTTAGAACAGATAGATGTGGTAATATTTAGTAAATGTTTAAATACTTACTTCGAAGTAATGGTAGTCGAAAACTATGATGATTTTATAAATATCATTAACTTGTTAATTATTCGCTATCGTTTCGACATGTTAAAATTTGCTAAACATTTCTTGTCTAAATATCTATCGCTCATAACACATAATAACATCACGCTCACTAAAACGGGTCCAGGTTTTATTTTCAAAGTTTGGAACCCTTTTCATAGTAACGTTACTGGATTTTCGTTAAACAAACTTAAATTAAATTATACAGAGTATGACTCGATAAGTCAGCTTAATCAAACCGACGTTAAATTAGCCGCCTATATTCCACTCCACTTTCTCAATCATATAAACAGAACGTTAACCGACGTTGAAAAATGCACTTTCGCGTAGTAATATTCTTACTTCTTATTACTGGAATAGGATTTAGATATCCACCAGAACCGACTGTGTTATTAGCCATTGATATTCCTGGAATGTGCAACATTGAGGATGTTCCTATCATTGGCGTTGTCGTGCGCGGGGATAAAAAAGAACTTAAATTAGGAGATTTTGATCCGTACGGTTGTGCAGTTTCTTTTTGTGACATTCAGAAAATACTGATCGTTGACTTGAGCGCGCTTTTTTCCTTCGATACTTGTCTTAAACCGACAATCAACAATAATTATTCTGTAGTAATTTGGCCACAGACTCCTATGATGCTACATAAACGCTATTTTCCGAAAAATCTTTGCATTAGTGATGATTTCGTTATACCAACTATGTTTTGTGATAACACAGGACCAAAATATTATGATTTATCTAATCGAACAAGATGTTTAGAAGGACTATCTGGTAATATTAAAGAGATATACCAGCTTTTCAGTTGTTGTCATTACAATGATTTGTATTGTCAATTAAGTGGCAATAACGTCATCAGACCACAACAGTTTAATGACATATTTGTATTACTTCAGATTTATACAGCAAGTCAAAACTCAGAATTATCTTTTGAAAATAAAGTCGAGTTAGTAGATGAATGCTTGGAATATCTTAAATTCAACGATCCCGCTATTTGTATGTCAAGGCAAAGATGTATAATATTATTTTTCTTGGACTCATCACTCCCATGAGACAAAGTGATTCAATTCACAATTTCGAACAAAGGAATTTCGTGGTGAAGATGCATGAATACGGCTCTCTTTCTCCAGTAAATTTTATCTTACACAAAAACCTGTATACTAACCGGATAGACAATGATTACAGAATTAAAGTAGAACTCGGTGAAGATTATTTAAATGATCTAAATGCCGAAGCCATTGTACGAGTCAGCACAGGACTGGTGTATGAACATTTCTGGGCATTTATCGCTTTTATAATCCCTAGTGGTGAGTTAACGCGAAATATGCCACTTGTTTGTAAAAGCAAGATGGTAATCTTGTTTTTCGCAGGTTCCTACACCGATCCTCTACATGCTGCTTTCTCTTTGGAAACAATTGATTATGGTAATAGTTTTAATATTTTTGGGAACGATGAATATCGATTTAATTTAGAAATCAAATCAACCCACCTATCGCTGATTTGTATATCTGAACCGAGGGGAAGTGTATGTAATAACAATAAAAGCGTCAGTATTTATGAATTAAATCCACAAACACGTATTTCAAACTTAACCATAATACCTTTAAGCATTGTGACTAAACAATCGTACTTCGAACGTCGTCCAATATTCAAAATCATCATTTATACAGGAAATGTATTATCATTTATCGGAATATCTTGTATACTATTATCGGGCGCATTTTTAAACGATTGGTTCATAGAGAGATTCAACACGATACAATTATCCATAGTTCAAACATTCCAAACTTTCTTTTTCCTTATCGATCACAGGATCCTAAAACATGTCGGTTATTTGATTTTCTTTTATAGTATTTTGGCCCAATTCGCTTGGATGTTGTTAATAGCTTGCCATCAGTATCGTAAATTTATCAAAGTGTTCGATTCTGCACGATTAAACATGACAACATCGTTAATATTGGGTTGGTTATCTCCAGCTCTGATTATCCTAATCCCATCAGTGCTTTACAGGGAATGCTTTGAATGCGATTTGTGCTATAGAAACCGGGACATTTTTAATTACTTCGTCATCATTCCTATATGCTGTGTTATGGTTATAAATCTCATGGTTTATATCAGAGTTATCTACAATATTTCCAAAGATAAAGGCGCGGAAACAAATCCCAAAATGAAGAGGGCGAAAATAAGGGCGACCATTGCACTTCCTTTTTTAATGGGTCTCTCTTGGCTTTCAATTGTCACTCTATTTATGCCATCTTTATGGATCTCTCTTGGTGGTTCTTACATCTTTCACATCGTCACTACATCGCAAGGGTTCGTTTTGTTTATTTTCACCGTTTGTCTCGATGAGAAAACAAGAAAACAATGGCGTATTAAGTGGGAGATATTCACGAAAATTCGCGAGCCTAAAGTAGCTTAAGGATTGATAATCTGTTTTGCATAAATTATAAAATCGTTTTCATTTGCATACGAATATTGTTTATTCCATAATCTAAATGTTTACTTTTATATATAATTCTAGCACAAAAATATTGTCACTTATAACTTATATGTTTGTATAATATTATTGCACTAATAAATTGTGTTTCGAGCAGATCGTGCCTGTTTTTATTGAGCAACCCTGGAGCTTTGCTGCATAGGTATATGTTGTGTATGAATACAGTAACGTTGATTGTGTTTGCGCTTTGGTATTTTTGATCAATTCAGAGGTTCCCAAACTTACTTGATATTGTTTTTTTGTAAATTTCTAACTGTAGTGAAGTTTAATGTTAAAAACTTAAATTAAAAAACACATCTAAAGTTTTATACATGTATTAATTGAATTTAAATTAAAACTACTTACAATGAAATTTTGTATCTGTTATATAAAATATACGTATAACACAAAATAAACTAAGCAATAAGTTAATGTTTTTAGTGAGAAGGATGAAACTGATGCTTTAATACTAAACACTTTGACCCACTGAACATCAAACAAGTTTTAACTAAAACACCGACGCGTTTCAACAGCAATGCTGTCATTATCAAGGCGGTAATAAAACTAAATTAAAATAAAATCTACAAAAACAGGTAACCTAAATGTTATGCACGGTCAATCCGATACGCATCATTAATTTCCGATTAACGAAAACAATGACGAATGCGGGATAGGACCATTATCACAGTTCATTACACATGACTTATTTTTATATATTTCTAAACTTTCGAAAACATTTAGAAACTTACAATTGTTTATTTGTCTAATTAATTTGACATTCGTATGATCGATATTGTGATCTGTTTCAAAAATGTGTTGTGCAACGCTCGATTTCTCAATTCTATTAAATCTAAGATTAGCCATATGCTCTTTGAATCTAGTTGAGACTGCTCTCCTGGTTTGCCCAATATATTTTTGATTACAATCTTTACAATTGATTTCGTAAATACCTGACTTTTCTAGAGGCTGTATTTTATCTTTAGGGTTACCGATGAGACTTCCTAAACTAGTCCCAGAACTGTAAACTATTCTGAGATCTAGCTCTTTGAAGATTTAACTCAAACCTTTAGTGATGAGGAGGGGTCACAACGGTGAAGCTTTAACATCCTCTCGAAAAGTCGTAGATTCTTTCACAGTTTCCTTATAATTAAACTTCCTAATTAACTTATAGATATGCTGAGGCTGGAAACCAATACACTTGGCCGCATCTTTTATAATTTTAAGCTCTTTCTCATACCTCGCCTTGTTCAAGGGAAATGTGAGGAGTCTGTGGACCAAAAAGTTCAGGCTTGCCGTCTTGTGTTGAACACAATGATGGGAATCTAAAGGAATGTAGCGAAGTGTACTGGTTTCCTTTCTATACACGTCAAACTCTTATCTATTGTTATTTTTAATTAGCAAAGTATCTAGAAAGGGTAGGTGACCGTTTTCTTCTCTTTCACAAGTGAACTTTATGGTTTCGAACCGATTATTTAATTTATTGAGAAAATCGTCAATATTACATTTTTTAGTGTCAAATATAGCGAAAATATCATCCACATACCTCAACCCAACCCTAGGAAAGTATTCGCTCTCGGATTCTAAGTCCTTTTCAAAACGGCTCATGAAATGGTTAGCCAAAAAGGGCGACAAGGAGTTACCCATTGCCGTTCCTTCCAGCTGTTCATAAAAACTCCCGTTGGATTGAAAAATGTTCTGTTTCATACAGATGTCAGTTAAGCGAATATATTCGTGGACACATTGTTGACTCATACTATTTTGAAGCAACAAGTCCTCGAGGTATGTCAAGGTGTCTGGAATCGGTACACTAGGAAAGAGAGAACTAACATCAAATGAAATCAATATTTCACCCTCCAGCAACTGAATATTTTCAATTTCTTTAATAAATTCTAACGAATTTTTTACTGCAAAACTAGGTTGCTGTATTGGCAAATTATTAAATTCATTGGTCAGCCATTTGGAAACCTTATAAGTCGGTGCGTCAATTGCCGAGACAATTGGCCTTACCGACTTGCCAGGTTTGTGAATTTTAGGTAAACAATATAATTTAGGGATAACAGGAACGGAAACATGTAGCTTACGTCTAACATCGGCAGTAATAAGGTTGTTAGAAGCTTTAAACACATTGTTGACGTCTCTAATCATTTTCGGTAAAGGATTTTTTGAAATTGACTTATAAGGACCACTACTCAACAGGTCATTAACCCGATCATAGTAGTCCTCTTTATCTAAAATAACAACCTTGCTCCCTTTGTCAGCTTTCAAATAAAAACAATCTTTTTCCCGCAAAGTTTTAATAATTTTAATGTTTTCGGATGTCTGAGGTGATTTATAGGATTTCAAATTTTTTGAAATAGTATGTTTGCAGGCCTCCCTAACGAACTGTTTTGTGGGCTCAGGAAACCGCTGGATAGAGGATTCTATCCCAGCAATAACCCATTCAACATTCGATTCACGAGTCTGCAAACCAAATTTCAATCCTTTATTCAAAAGATTAAGTTCCCGTTCACTAAAAATTTGCGAGGAATGATTTTTACTACGTTAATGGCATTCATCGGAACATGATGTTTATTCTTTAAAAAACAACCTAACTTTCTTAATTTCCTATCATGAGAGAATTTCTTATTCTGAACTTCCCTATCGATTGAAATAAACATGTTCCGTTGAAAATCACACCATAGTTGATATTCAACATCATTAAGATCTAATGTTAAATATTTCCAAAGTTGGTAAGCTTGAATCTCAAGTTTACTGCGTTTGGCAAAAAGATATTCGATTTCTGAACGCAACCATTTTTCTTTCGCGTAACGAATGACTTTATCACTACTTTTGCAATTATTCGAAACAGTAACATTAATAAAGTTTGGAAAAACAGAAAAACGTTTTCAGAAATCTAATATCTTCGCTAATACACCTAATTTTAGCACTAACCTTATGGTATAAGTTCTGATCCTTGGACCTGGAATAACAGGTAACCTAAAATGTTATGCACGGTCAACCCGATACGCATCATTAATTTCCGATTAACGAAAACAATGACGAATGCGGAATAGGCACATAACATAAGTAAGATATGACTTAGTAAAATAGTATCTGTATACGACATCTATTAGAGAAAATATCAAATATTCCAAAAACTACTAGGATTAGGTATAGACAATGGTATATGAAAAGTATGTTGATTTTATAGTAGTAAATATAGGGTATTCTATTTAAAAAAATAAACTTCGATCCTGTACTGCTTTTCTGAGACACTCTGTATAAACGAAAGCATTTTTAGGTTATGCCTCTTCAAAAATTAAACATCTTCTATTTCAAAATTTTTTTTGTATCTCAAACTGGGATTGAGATATTGCCCGACACCGCACTATTGGGACACCCGGTATATTTAAACTATTGACATATTATTTTAAGAATCAAATGTCGATGTATCCTGCACTATGGTAACTAGACATTCGCAGGATCTTGCTATACCTTATCACAATTCATCATTATATGAGCATGGAGCCTATTACAGATCTTTAGTGGCATTTAATGCACTGCCGAGAAATATGAAAGACGTAAAGGATTTTAGAACATTTCTATAGTTATGTCGACACTTTTTAGAAAATAATTCTTTCTACAGCTTCGAGGAATATGTAAGTGGTGGGACCAGTGCTTCGTAACGGTGTGTTTCTGGGCTTTGTCTGTTGCGATGACTGCGCGTCATGCGATCTGTGACTGTGTGTTTGTTATAGTTGTTCTAGTTTTTCTTTTTTTTTTGTACATACTCTTGTAATCTTTATGACATTTGTACATACTGATAATTGCCCTTGTCTGTATGACTTTATGGCAAATATATTATATTATTATTATTATTATTATTATTGAACGCAATGACTCGTTTGACTGTTGTTTTTAAGTACAACATTCTTCTTTAAACTCAGAAATAGAATAGCAGTAATGTCCTATTTTTAAGATAATCGTTGAAATAGTTAAAAAATTGGGAGGCTCTAGAAAAAAAAAAATTCTCAAAGTGGACGGTGGGCAAAATATGTTTGAGAACAACTGCTCTAACAGACACAAAAACTGAAAAATGATTTACAGATTTTCAGTATATTTTTGGCATAAATCTTTTTGGAAGCAACCTCTCTATATAGCTCTATATAATACGTTATTTGCTGATGCTACAGCAGCAGATATAACTGCATCGAACTCTACGCAGATGCGCGCAATAAAACCATAAATTACACACACAATTTATTAGTGCAATAATATAATATAATATAATTCCTACATGTAGGTACATAACTGACAACATTATACATACAATTATATATAAATAAATATATACATACATGAGAAAGATTTATATTACAGAATATCTTTTCCGTTAAATAACATAACAATATTCTTATACAAATGAAGAGATTACATTTTATAACTTACAATAAGCTAGGACGAAACAGATTTAACAATAATCTGATTAGATTATTTTATTATCGCCGCCATTCTTAAATAATAGCTCCCACTTAACACGCCATTGTTTTTTCGTTTTCTCATCGAGACAAACAGCGAAAATAAACAAAACGAATCCTTGCGATGTAGTGACGATGTGGAATACATAAGAACCACCAAGAGAGATCCATAAAGATGGCATAAATAGAGTGAAAATAGAAACCCACGAGAGACCCATTAAAAAAGGGAGCACGATGGTTGCCATTATTTTCGCCCTCTTTACTTTTGGATTTGTTTCTGCGCCTTTGTCTTTGGAAATATTGTAGATAACTCTGATATAAACGATGAGATTTATAACCATAACACAGGATATAGGAACGACGACGAAGTAATTAAAAATTTCTTGGTTTTTATAGCACAAATCGCATTCAAAGCAGTCCCTGTAAAGCACAGAAGGGATTAGGATAATCAAAGCTGGAGATAACCAACCCAATATTAACGATTTTGTCATATTTAAACGTGCAGAATCGAACACTTTGATAAATTTACGATATTGATGGTAACTTATTAACAACATCCACACGAATTGAGCCAAAATACTATAAAAGAAAATTAAATAACCGACATGCTTTAGGATGCTGTGATTAATGAGAAGGAAGATAATTTCTAATGCTAAAGTTATGGATAATTGTGTAATATTGAATCTTTCTGTGAACCAATCTTTTAAAAATACAGCCGATAATAGTATGCAAGATATTCCGATTAATGATAGTGCACTTCCTGTGTAGGTTATGATTTTAAATATGTGACGGTGTTCTAAGTAAGTTTGTTTAGAATCGGAATTCATGGATGTGGCTAATTGTGACAACGTATCTAAAGGCATGATGGTTGTATTTGGAATCTGTGTACGTGTTATATCACCGTCAAAATTTAATTCATAAATACTAACTTTTTTATTGTTATTACATACACTTCCTCTCGGTTCAGATATGCAAATTAACGTTACGTATCTTGATTTGATTTCTAAATTAAATCGATATTCATCGTTACTAAAAATATTAAAGCTGTTACTATCATGAATTGTTTTCAAATAAAAAGTGCAGTTGATAAAATCTACGTCGTAACTTTGGAAATAGAAGACGATTATCTTGCTTTTACAAACAAATGGCATGTTTCGTGTTAGATCACTACCAGGAATAATAAAAGTGATAAATATTGGGAAATGCTCATATATTACTTGTTTATTAACATGTACGACGGCTTCGACATTTATATCGTTTAAATAATCATCATCTACATCCACCTTTATCTTATAATCATTATCGAACTGGTTAGGACATAGGTTTTTGCTTAAGATAAAATTTACAGGAGAAAGAGAGTTATGTGTATACAACTGAACAACGAAATTCTTTTGTTGCATATTCTGGATTGATTTGGTATATATTGCTAGCTCTAAGAGTTGTATGGATAGTAAAGTTAAACATTTTTGCATTGGCACACAAAAAGCCGGATCTTCGAATTTAAGTAATTCCATACCTTTATTTACTAACTCGGGTGTACGTACAGAATACGATTCCGAGTTTTCAGTTACCCTATAAATATCAAGTAATAGAAGCACATCAATATGAAGTTTCGCTCTGTTGGCGTTAATTCTACTTAATTGACAATACAAATTATTGTAACGACAACATTGCAAAGAATTGTATATCTCTTTAGTATTACTAGGTACTTCTTTCAAACATGTTATTTGATTAGCTGACTGAAAATGTATTGTTTCGAAATGACTACAAAAAAACTTAGCACTAAGAAATTTCCATCTACACAAAGATTTTCCGGATAGTAATATTTATATTTCCCTATAATAGCCTCAGGCCAAATCACTATAGAATTAGTACTGACTGTAGATTGAAAACAATTATCGGTGGCAAAAATGTCGCTCAAGTCAAGGAACAGCATTTCCTGATTGTCACAAATAGAAACTGCACAACCGTACGGATCTAAATCTCGTAAATTAACTCCTTTTTCATCGCCATGTACAACAACGCCAATAATAGGAACATCCTCAATGTTGCACATTCCAGGAATATCAATGGCCAATAACACAGTCGGGTATGGTAGAGAACTAAGTGAAATTTCAGTAATAAGTAAGAATATTACTACGCGAAAGTGCATTTTTTCAACGTCGGTTAACGTTCTGTTTACATGATTGAGAAAGTGAAATGGAATATAGGCGGCTAATTCTACATCGGTTTGGTTAAGCTGACTTATCGACTCATACTCTGTATAATTTAAGTTAAGTTTGTTCAACGAAAATCCAGAAACGTTACTATGAAAAGGGTTCCAAACTTTGAAAATAAAGTGACGATCTATTTTAGTTAGCGTGATATTATTGTGTTTTAAATACGATACATATTTAGATAGAAAATATTTAAATAGGATTTCACGCTCAAAAGAAGGGGGATTAATCAACAGTTTAATAAAATAAATAAAATCATCATAATTTTCGGCAACAATTAATTCAAATAAAATATTTAAACATTTACTAAATATAACCAGATCTAAATTTTTCAGATCTAAATGTGTAAGAATAAATTGTTTCAATAATGTATAATTTCTACTCGAACAAGCGATTAAAAGTTCTCTTACATTTTTGGAAAGTGTTAAGAATGGATGTTCAAGACAAAAATCAAATTCACCCAGATTTAATATACGAACACAAACAGCACCAGTTGTTTTTCTAACGAGATCTTCAGCTAAAAATTTCTTTATGCTCTCACGTATTTCCTCTTCGGTTAAATCGCCAATCTGTTTGCCATTTTCCCATGGAAATAATCCCTTCGATATTTCCTAAAATAAATTTAAATACTTTCTACCTAACACAGCTTAAAAATAATGCCTTGATTATTACTTACATTACTTGCCGATGTTATGCCAATAAAAGAGACCATCAATAGCAGATACAACCACATCTTAGTTAATTTTAACATAGGCATGTTTCTAATTGTGTCGTTCGAACAATTGACGAAAAATTTTCGTAAAATTAATGAGCCCGCTATAATTAAGTTCCATAACGGATGCTGATTAGATTCCTGCGTAACGTTTCGACGATAATAACTAGTTTTTATTATTTTTGTAGATGCTATACCGGACGAACAAAATTTTGATACTTATATGACTTTATAGAATTCATATTGCTAATCTTATATACAAGGTGTCCCATCTTACGCGGTTTCTTCGAGAATTTATTTATTTTGCAGCATTGAGAAAAAAGTTTCAAATAAAAGCTGTATAGCTATATATATAGCCTACATATTATATAGCTTGTTAAATTCTACATTATATTTTAGGTAACTTTTATTCAGACCTTTCCTATGTGGTTTTATTTTCGAGAAAATAAATATTTTATCAAAAATTTTGCCATTGCAGCGGTCTCGTTAATGAGCCATAGCATCAAAACTAAAAAAAGAAGAAAATTTTGGTTTGTGCAAATTGATAGATACACTAGCCCTGTATATTGCTTGGACAGTCCTGTCACAGTCTTAGAATACGAGATATACCGAAGCCAATGCTACCTCCACACTAATTTTTCTCCTACATTCAAGCCCGTACACAGACAGCTTGCTGCTCAGGTTCTCCAACGATATTGGAATACAAATATACAGATCAAACAGCCTCCCTATAGTCGGGCCATCGTCTGTCGGAAGCATTCGGAAGTAGAGAAGTAGAGATGCATTAGTAGGCTTTACTCGACAGCGCACAGTTGTAGTCTATTAGCGAGATAGAGTAATTCATGCTATCGTAAATATATGACTATTATTGTTACTATTACAGATGCTGATTGTTTTGTAATTCATGATGGACATTTTTACCCTTCAACAAAAGAAATACAACAAACTATTTGTTTTGAAACAGTTCGTCATATAATCAATAACTTTGAAAGGTATGGCTGTTTAAATCCGTGTAAACACAAAAAGGAGAAAGTGCTACAAAATGAGCAACGCGATGTTTTAATTTGTGCTGCTGTAGAGGAGCAACCACAAATATCTTCGCAAAACATCGCAGAACAATTTGATGTTTCTGCCACTACGGTTCGTAGTGTGTTAAAAAAATGTAAATATCGCTCGTATAAATTACAAAAATCAAATGAAATATTTCCCGATGATAAATATGAACGCCTAGAATTTTGCGAGAGGATTATCGAACAATGTAACAATGACGACGAGTTTATAAAAAAAATGTATTTACAGACGAATCTTCGTTCGCTTTACATGGTCGACAGAACCCAACAAGTGTTGCAAGGTATTGGTCACAAGAAAAGAGACCTTGTTCTTATGACGCTCGAACACAATACCCTGCAAAATTAAATGTTTGGGCTGGCCTATTACATAACAATATAATTGGGCCATTTTTCATAGAGGGAAATCTAAATGCAGCAAAATATCTCGATCTTTTACAGAATAATATAATTCCAGCTTTACGAAATGTAGCAAATATAAATACGCTTTGGTTCCAGCAAGACGGATGTCCTGCGCACAGTGCTGCATCGGTACAACAATATTTGCGAAGCATATTTGATAACAGGTTGTTAACTAACTGGAGTGCTATTCACTGGCCTCCCAGATCACCTGACCTTGCGCCTAATGATTTTTTTCTATGGGGGTACCTTAAGTCTTCAATTTATCAATTTCAAAATAACAGGCCTAACACAATAGAACAATTACGAGCACAAATTGTCCATCATATGGCAAATATTCAACCTGAAACAATTGCAAATGTTCCGAAAAGCTTCTACGATAGAATAGGGTATTGTGTCTTCGCAGCAGGAGATCGTTTTGAACATTTAATACCATAAATTGACGACTTGTTTGCCTTCGTTTATTTAGACTTCACCAATAAAACATCGTTTGTGGTTTACTTTTCTAAGGTAATACATTATTTATCTTACCTTTATCAAATGCGTTATTTTGTTTTTATTTAATCGCTACATGGTATAATACTGTAAATAATTGAAATAACAAATTATAGAATGTTTACGTAAGAATATATAGGTATGGTGTTAATGAACAGTAATTATTATTCATTAAATAAATATGGTAGAAAGTACCTACATGTGTAATTAAATTGTGATTTAAGAGAATTAGCAATTTTTTTCTTTTTTGAAGAAATAAAAAAATCTTACCTACCTGAAAATAAACTCTAATGAAGACATTGTTTTTTTTTTAATTCACATTATCGGAACTACATCCTTTATTAAAGTTTGTTGTGTTTTGAATCTAAGTTATAGATAAGGATATATGTATTTAAACCTTGAGAGGTAAATAATATGTAATACATTAGAACAGGGGAGGGAGAGAGGAGGAGGGGGGAGCCATATCAATAATAGCTCATAGTAAGATCATTGAAGGTGAATCGGGGGGAGGAGGGAGGGCAGAGGTGGAAGAATTCCAGGGGAGGCGTCAACAAATTACAATTAAAAAAAAAAAAATAAGTTTTTAGATTTTGAAACAGTTGACACATTGACAAATATTGTGTGTTTTACTGGTTAGTTGTTATTAAAATGGCTAAATCACAGCCAAAGAAAAGACAGTGATTTCTTTTTAAGGTGTGGTGGGTGCTTAGTTGCAGTGACTCTGACTGATGACTACATTAAATACCGGTTTACATTTATTGAGAAAAACGGTAGTCATTCACCTCAGTGCGTAATTTGTCATGCAGTTCTGAGCAATGATGCAATGCGACCTGGACGTTTGGAACGCCATTTGACTATAAATCATGCGCAGTTGTTGTTTTACTGTAGATATATAGATGAAAAGAAATTCCTTGAAGAAATACTCTTTTCAAAAAATCTTGAAACAACAACTACAGCAGTCGATATATTTTCTGCTCTTCAAACATGTTTACAAGCTAATGACCTTCCCTGAGAGAGAGTTATTCGAATATGTCCTGATGGAGCTCAAGCGATGACAGGTTGCCGATCAGGATTTATTGAATTGACTAAGAAAAAGATTCGTAAAATGATTGGATCCTATTGTATCATCCACAAAGAAGCTTTGGCTTGCCAGAGTCTCCCTGAATCACTTGACACTGCTTTGAACTTAGGAGTTAAAGTAGTGAATCACGTCAAATCCAGTGCTTTGAACACCAGATTGTGTTGTTTCAAGGACTGAATAGTGATCAAGAAACACTTCTCTTTCACTTTTAATATGCTTGCGAGATTGTTCAACTTGAAATCAGAAGTTGAAATATTTTTTATGAGTTCAAGTGAAGAACTGTACAAGAAATTTTATTTACCTGGCATATTTGTCAGACTTTTTCGACACAATAAATCGTCTGAACCTCAAGCTACAAGGTCAAAAAAGTATTTTGAAGAACTATGATTCAATTTAGAATTTTGCTGAGAAGATGACTCTTTGGCAACGCCGCCTGCATAATTCGGAGCCGAACTTTTCTTCCTTTCCAAAATTAAACAACCTTCTCTGACCATATCCTCATCATACTGTATTTTCTTCCTTGTTAGCCAATTTTGAATATCCACCTTTCTCCATGACGATGATGGTGGCTTTTCAATTTTTCGACTATGATATGATGCATTATCTGTAACTATAACAGCATTGTCAGGCAAATAGTTTAATATTGGAGAGAATTATTCTTCAAAACCAATAGTATTTATCTCATCATGATAACCAGTGGTTTTCTTTTCTTCAAACAATAATAAGCCATCTTTTACAAAGCCATCACAACTTCCAATGTGTAACAAAATAAGACGACGTCCTTTTCCAGCTAGATTTTTTAATCCAGTTGTCAGTCCTTCGTTAAAGGCTTGTCTGCGACTATGAATCCTTGTGTCAGTCCACGCTTTCTGTGCTGTATGACCCTCCTTCACTCAACCCAGGTAGCACACAACGTTGGTGTAACGTTGGCTGATTGTCCGAGATACATTGGGCACGCGTTGGGTAACAATGTTGGCAGTATGTGAAAGTGTGAACATTTTACAACGTTGGTTTTATATCTTTAGGCGACATTGGCGTAGGATAAACTTTCAATACCTACCCATTCTGTTGGTGAAACGTCGGCACCTGACGTTGGCGTCTTATCGAAAGGATACATAGGAGTAACTACGGGAAGTGATATTGGGTATTAATCTTGTATGTGATATCTATACGATAAGACATACAAGATGCAAAACATATATGATGGTACATAGGTACACTGATCCGATGTTATTAATTAGTTTAATACAATTCGTTTAATTACAATTAGATCATAAATAATGTAATAGAAAACTTCTGTTTGAATTTTACATATCTATGTATGCAAGATGTTGATAATAGTTAAGAACATATACAAGTAATGATTTGAAAACTGTTATAAAATCTACGCTTATGTTGAAATATTCAGCGTTCAATACAAACATGCTCATAATTGTGTAACATTGTATATCTCGATATGATCTGCCCGTAATTAGGACATATATCGTAATGTTTTATTTCATGTGACAATATATAAGGAAAACTTATTACAAATTGTATGTTTTTTTATGTTTATGTTGTTAACAATAGTTAACATCGAATCATATACCTATATAACACCATCTGCACATACAATAAATAAAGAAAGTAATTACGATATTTTATTTATTAGTGAAACTAAAATTCAAGATTAGCAAAAATGTTACAGCACATTACGTCATATGTGATATATCTTATTACAGAACAAAATTTATTATCTCTTTACATGTATATAATAACTGAAATATTTTATTGAACTTAAAATATTAAAACATTGACAAAACAAACACTGACCTAATCGCGGAGATGTTCACAGCTCAGCTGATTCCTAATTTTTATCAGCAGCAGTAGTCAAAGATGTACGACCAACAATAGCCTTTTCCAAATTACACTCAGTTTTACCTTCATCTCGATCATGTGCAGTAGCTAGCCATGGAGCAATAGTTTTATAAATGTCGTAATACATTGGAATATCAAACCGTTGGCGCACAGCAACTGTGAACAAATGAAAAAATATTAACATATGTATGTATCTATCTTTAGTTTACATAAGGTATTAAAAGTATACGAGTACACCATGTCCACAGTCATGGTAAGGTGCATTGCAAACTTATTATTAAAGCTATGAAGTTGATTAAATTAACAGTGGCGAAGTATATCTAATTTTTTCTATAAATTAGATATACTTGCAACATATTACATTTTTCGAGAAGAGTAAATAAATGGCACTCGCACAGCAATAATTATTAAGAATGAATCAATAATCACAAAGAATGATTCATTTGGCAAATAACTAGGAAAACCTTTATGTGATTATTTATTCTACAATATTTGATCATTGCCTACTTGCACATTTCCACAATTCTCAGAAAGTACTTTTTACTTGCCTAGTTTTAATTTCACAGTAGTAAGTAATAAAGGTTTTGTTCAAAATATTAGTTTCTTTAAAAATATCTAAAAATATACAGTATTCCATTAAAGAAGACAATATGAATGCTTTTTTTCTGTTTTTCTATCATTCAGAGTAAAAAGTATTACTAACTTGTTAAGTAATCAACTTCATAGCTCGTGAACATTTTACTTTGGACACTATGTATATTTCATTCCATTACAGATCTTGAAATGAAGTTGTGGGGTTTGCTATGTATACAGTGTGATTACGTATCACTTTTTGAAAATTTTCTGATTTTTTTAAAAATAATTTTGACTATAGTTATTCTTTGCCTTCGCCTCATAACTAACCCTTTTTTTAAAATATCGCAGGCAAATTTTGAGACAGCATCTAAATATTAGGTTTAACATAAAATTTTAATTAAATAGAAAATTGTCTTGGCTAAATATGTAATAAAAAATAAGTTATTTTAGTTGATTATTTCTTAATTAGGAGGAATTTCAAAAAATACAATATAATAATCATAACTATTCACAATAATTTTTTAGATAAATATCTCAAGAATAATGCTCAAAAATTAAATCTTACCTATAATCGTTTGAAAGATGTTCGCTTTATCTAAGGCTTACTTCGATAATTGTATAGCTTTTACGTCACTCAATATTATCTTTAAAATAGTCTTCAATACAACCAGTACGGTTCAACTTATTCACCTCAGCTAACGCGACTACCTGTAAATACCAAGGCATAAATAAAAAATAAACAGTACATACCTATACTGTGAAAAAAAAAAGTAAAATAAATGCTAAGTAGAGCGGATTCTATTAACCAGAAAATAATAAATAAATAATATTTTAAACTTCATGCGTAACTATAGATGAATTTATGGTAATTATTAAAGCTCTAGTATCAGTTTGTAAAAAATTAGAAAAAGGCAATTACCTATAGCATACGATCAGTTGTCACAAATGATTGTGTAAGATATACGCAACTCTGGCCTAACATCGGAAATAGAACATAAAGTATCTGTAAATATATTTTGTAAGAAAGAAATCAATTGCAATTATGAACTAGTATTTTACTTACAATCAGCGGTAAGGATGACTGGCATTAGTATACAAGATACAAATCAGTTTTACGTTATCGGATCTGACGTATCTTCCAGGTTATAGGTATCCAATGCTTTCTTAGTTAATTCCTACAAACTGCCGGATATTTTCTAAACTCCTCGCCAGGTTGTGGTAGTTCACAACTTTCAATCACAGCCTGTATGAAAAATACATATTATATTACTTATGTACGAAAGTACTTACTATGCAAACTATGTAAAGTACTTACCCGTCCATTGTTCTTATAACATCTTTCACAACAGGGTCTATTTTAAATATTATACAACGTAGACTGGAACACTAACAACGGTATACTCTTAACTATATAATATAACTCTCTCTCATGACTAACAACTGGGCTAATAAAACGAATAAATCAAATAAACAACACAAGCTTGCATATGGCGATGTACGACTGAATTCGATCAAAATGTCGCTTGCCGATTGATGCGCATGCGCACAGCAAATGATAATTTTGTAAATAATATAAATCCTACTAAAATATAAGTTTTATTTGTTAGTTGTGTTGGTTATTAAGGTTGTCGTGATTTAACTGCATTATTACGTATAATAAGATTTTTACAACTATTTTATTTACATTTGTTACATTTGAACTCATATGGTTCACAATGTATGGGTAATATGAACAATAATAATATTTCGTAAGTTCATGATTTTTGAGATAAAAAGGAATAAAAAACAAATGGTGCATTTTGAAAAGGAAAAAAAAAATGTCACATGGTACGACTTGAACCCGCGATCTCGTGAATGCTACGTAAGAACGTTACCCACTTAGCCACGGGGTCAGCTTTGACTCCGCCCTCAATTCGATTGTCGTCTAAAAACTTTTATGCGACATTCAGCCAACAAACCGATATAAAGCCAACGAACATGGAACGTTGCAATGATAAGTTGAGCCAACGTATTTTGCCGATATATGACTAATGTTGGATATTTATCGTTTGTAGACTGTGACTTTGCGCCAACTATGTTACGTTGGCCCGAGCTATCGCCGACACTTAGCCAACGGACTGTGCTACCTGGGAAGTTTCATCCAAATAGATAATTGATCTGCCCTGAGCTCTATATTGTTGAATATCTCTGAGATATTGTCACCTCCATCTTACAATCTCATCTCTTTCGGTCAAAATGCTGTTTCTGCTCCTTTTTAAGTATCTAGAGGACATAGCACAATTATATAGATGCATGTATGTCTATATATAATAAATAATTTTTAGTACTCATTTGCTTCAATAGCAAATACAATGTTGATCGACTCATGTTTGGAAAATCTTCATTATTTTTTAATTGCACCAGCACCTTATCTAATGTCGGAGGTTTATTTTGCCGAAATATACTGTACGTAATATTTTATAATTATAAAAGCTATACTAAGTGAACGAAATGTACGTCTTTAGCAACGGTACATAATCAAGTCGATTCTGCAACTTTAACGTCGATACTTTGGAAATAATATCAAAGAACTCTACGCAGATGCGCAATAAAACCATAAATTATATAATTCAAACACAATTTATTATACCAATAATGTAATACATACATGTAAGTACATAACTGACAACATTTTTGTGCTACAATTAATAAGATTTAAATAACATAACAATATTCTTATACAAATAAAGAGATTACATTTTATAACTTACAATAAGCTAGGACGAAACAGATTTAACAATAATCTGATTAGATTATTTTATTATCGCCGCCATTCTTAAATAATAGCTCCCACTTAACACGCCATTGTTTTTTCGTTTTCTCATCGAGACAAACAGCGAAAATAAACAAAACGAATCCTTGCGATGTAGTGACGATGTGGAATACATAAGAACCACCAAGAGATCCACAAAGACGGCATAAATAGAGTGAAAATAGAAACCCAGGAGAGACCCATTAAAAAAGGGAGCACGATGGTTGCCATTATTTTCGCTCTCTTTACTTTAGGATTTGTTTCTGCGCCTTTGTCTTTGAAATATTGTAGATGACTCTTACATAAACGATGAGATTTATAACCATAACACAGGATATAGGAACGACGACGAAGTAATTAAAAATTTCTTGGTTTTTATAGCACAAATCGCATTCAAAGCAGTCCCTGTAAAGCACAGAAGGGATTAGGATAATCAAAGCTGGAGATAACCAACCCAATATTAACGATTTTCTCATGTTTAAACGTGCAGAATCGAACACTTTGATAAATTTACGATGTTGATGGTGAGCTATCAACAACATCCACGCGAATTGGGCTAAAATACTGTAAAAGAAAATTAAATAACCGACATGCTTTAGGATGCTGTGATTAATGAGAAGGAAGATCATTTCTAATGCTAGAGTTATGGATAACTGTGTAATATTGAATCTTTCTGTGAACCAATCTTTTAAAAATGCAGCCGACAATAGGATGCAAGATATTCCGATTAATGATAGTGCACTTCCTGTGTAGGTTATGATTTTAAATATGTGACGGTGTTCGAAGTAAGTTTGTTTAGAATCGGAATTCATAGATGTGGCTAATTGTGACAACATATCTAAAGGTATTACGGTTATATTTGGAATATGTGTACGTGTTATATCACCCTTAAAACTGTACTCATAAATAGTAACACTTTTATTGTTATTACATACACTTCCTCTCGGTTCAGATATGCAAATTAGCGATACGTGTCTTGATTTGATTTCTAAGTTAAATCGATATTCATCGTTACTAAAAATGTTAAAGCTGTTACTATCATCAATTGTTTTGAGATAAAAAGTGCAGTTGAGAAAATCGACGTAGACACTCTCGAAAATAAAGATGACCATCTTGCTTTTACAGACAAATGACATATTTCGTGT
Source organism: Holotrichia oblita (assembly GCA_023690525.1). NCBI lineage: Eukaryota > Metazoa > Arthropoda > Insecta > Coleoptera > Scarabaeidae > Holotrichia > Holotrichia oblita. Next base: position 230,848,179 of record CM043015.1, on the reverse strand, counting down.
TAGGTCACCACTAGGAATTATAAAAACGATAAATATTTGGAAATAATCATATACTAATTCTTTGTTAACATGTACGACGGCTTCGGCATTTATATAGTTTAAATAATCATCGTCTACATCTACTTTAATACTATAATCACTCTCTATCCGATTAGGATACAGGTTTTTGTGTAAGATAAAATTTACAGGAGAAAGAGACTCATACCTATGCATTTGAACGACAAAATTCGTTTGTTGGAAATTCTGGATTAAATTACTTTCAATTGCGGGCTCTAAGAGTGCCATAGATAGTAAGGCTAAACATTTTTGTGTTGGCACACAAAAAGCCGGATCTTCGAATTTAAGAGATTCCAAACCTTTATCTACTAACTCAGGTATACATACAGAATGCGATTCCACGGTTTCAGTTAGCCTACAAATCTCAAATAATAATTGGACATCAATATAATGTTGCGCTCTGTTGGCGTTAATTCCATTTAAATGACAATAGAAATTACTATAACGACAACATTGTAAACGACTATATATCTCTTTAGTATTACTAGATAGTTCTTTCAAACATCTTATATCGTTAGTTGAGTAAAAATGTATTGTTTCTGCGCCATCACAAGATATAGTCGGCACATTGAAATATTCATTTAAACAAAGATTTTCCGGATAGTAATGTTTATATCGTACTATAGGAGTCTGTGGCCAAATTACTGTAGAATGGTTATTACTGACTGCAGGTCTACGACAACTACCGGTGGAAAAAATGTCGCTCAAGTCAAGGAACAGGATTTCTTGATTGTCACAAAAAGAAATTGCACAACCGTACGGATCAAAATCTCGTAATTTAAGTTCGTTTTTTTCGCCGTGCACGACAACGCCAGTAATAGGAACATCCTCAATGTTGCACATTCCAGGAATATCAATGGCCAATAACACAGTCGGGTATGGTAGATAACTAAGTGAAATTTCAGTAATAAGTAAGAATATTACTACGCGAAAGTGCATTTTTTCAACGTCGGTTAACGTTCTGTTTACATGATTGAGAAAGTGAAATGGAATATAAGCGGCTAATTCTACATCGGTTTGGTTAAGCTGATTTATCGACTCATACTCTGTATAATTTAAGTTAAGTTTGTTCAACGAAAATCCAGAAACGTTACTATGAAAAGGGTTCCAAACTTTGAAAATAAAGTGACGATCTATTTTAGTGAGCGTGATATTATTGTGTTTTAAATACGATACATATTTAGATAGGAAATATTTAAATAGGATTTCACGCTCAAAAGAAGTGGGATTAATCAACAGTTTAATAACATAAATAAAATCATCATAATTTTCGGCAACAATTAATTCAAATAAAATATTTAAACATTTACTAAATATTACCAGATCTAAATTTTGCAGGTCTAAATGTGTAAGAATAAATTCTTTCAATAATGTATAATTTCTACTCGAACAAGCGATTAAAAGATCTCTTACGTTTTTGGAAAGTGTTAAGAATGGATGTTCAAGACATAAATCAAATTCACCCAGATTTAGTATACGAACACAAACAGCGCCAGTTGTTTTTCTAACTATATCTTCAGCTAAAAATTTCTTTATGCTCTCACGTATTTCCTCTTCGGTTAAATCGCCAATCTGTTTGCCATTTTCCCATGGAAATAATCCCTTCGATATTTCCTAAAATAAATTTAAATACTTACTACATAACACAGCTTAAAAATATTGCCTTGATTATTACTTACATTACTTGCCGATGTTATGCCAATAAAAGAGACCATCAATAGCAGATACAACCACATCTTAGTTAGTTTTAACTTAGGCATGTTTCTAATTGTGTCGTTCGAACAATTGACGAAAAATTTTCGTAAAATTAATGAGCCCCCTATAATTAAGCTCCATAACGGATGCTGATTAGATTCCTGCGTAATGTTTCGACGATAATAACTAGTTTTTATTATTTTTATAGATGCTATATCGGGTGAACAAAGTTTTGATACTTATATATTATATATATATAGGGTTCATATTGTTAATCTTATATACAAGGTGTCCCAGCTGACGCGGTTTCTTCGTGAATTTAGAATAATAATAATAATAATAATAATAAGTTTATTTCATATAGCACATACAGGTGTACATCAAAACGTCAATACATAATTGTATATTACAAATTATAAAATTCATTTATATTATAAGGTTCTAAATATGTATGTACAGTACAATCTCCCTTGAACGGGCACTAACGGGACCAACTGAAGATCTCCGTTCAGGAGAGGTGTCCGCATAAAAGAAATATGTAGTAAATACAACAAAAATCGTGTTTTAACTAAAAATGAATATATTAAAGAAACTGGGACATTTAAATCGTATATGTATATAAATGTGTTTAAAAACATAAGATACTTTAAACTTTAAAAAAAAGTTTATTTCCTTTAGATATATACAAAGTATAATATATGTACATAGATACATAGATGTAGTATGTAATACAAAACAGTGAAATGAATAGTCACTTTAAGGACGCAAAAATTCATATATTGTTGTTTGTCTTCTCTTTTTTTTTAAAACAGCGTCTTGAAATCGTATTTCTAATTTAGAAAGAAGCTCCAAAGACTCTGTACCTCCGTGATTTTCGACAAAACTTTTGAGCTGCTTGGACAGGATATCAGTTTGACCATAATTTGGGATAGCTTCTGTAGGCACTGGAACCTCATCGACATCAGAATCTTCCGAAAGTTCTTGTATTTCAACTGGATTTGCAATTTCTTGTTTTGAATCTGGATCTTCAACATACAAATCTTCATCTACGTTAAAAAATCATTAAAATTTTCATTATCCGTCAAATTCAATAAATTCTTATTTTTGAGGATATCTGAAAGTATACTAAGGCCCGATTGTACAAACTTAAGTTCAAATGGAGTTCAACTAAACGGAAGTTTAACTGAACTTCAGTTTAACTTTTTGGTTTGTTATACAAATATGGTTTAGATTAAGTTTAGCTAAGCTGCACAGACGAACGTTTTCATCTTCCTGGCATCAACTATCACTTTTGTTTGTGTTTTGGTTTGGCGTCTACATATTGAGATCGAAGCACTCATATACATGCATAACATAGCATTATTATCTCGTTCTGTAATGTGATCATGTTATTTATCGTAGAAAACACAAAAATTGCTGTACAACATGGCATCATGAGTTGGGTTTCCCAGTGGGCTGAAACCAAAAGCCAATTAGAAGTTTCAAAAAATAAATTTTTGGAAAAAGGACATGAGCTAGAGTTACAGTTTATGAGAGAAAAGCATGAATTGGAATTTGAGCTTATGAAGAAAAAAAACAGCACGTGAAATGAAGTTAATGGAAGAAGAGAGAATAAAACGAACTCTATTTTCAGAAAATCGAAATACTTTGCGACGCCTCTGCCGATTTATAAGATCTACCAGCCCTAACATCTCTTCATCATCTGAATCCATAAATCTTTCCATATTTTGAACAACAATATTCTTTTTCAAAACGAAAAATACATACTACTATGTAATAATAAATTATCATCGACCGTATCGTATTACAACACAAAAGTGAGATTACGTGTATTTGAACTCAAGCTTAAGCCGTCAAATTTGGTGGATGAAGTTAAATGAGAGTTGAACTTCCGCGAAGGACTAAACTCGCATTGTACAACTCAAGTAAAACTTGAACTTAGGTTTTTCTTCGGTTTAAGCTGAACTCGGGCTTAAACTCGCAATATACAATCGGCCCTTAGAGGCAAATCATCTTCTCGGCCAGATGTATCAGCCTCAGTTAACTGGTCTTCACTTTGCATATTTGCATGATTAAATCCTGCTTTGCGGAAGCAATTTTCAACTGTGTCTTTGGTTACTTGATCCCAATCGGTTTTTGCCAAATAAACTGCATCCAATAAAGTGCATCCAGCGAACGTCTTTCGGATGAGATCCAGCATTGTCTAAAAATAACAAAATGTTTCGTTTTTCTTTAGCCATTTTCCAATCTAGGTCTTGCAACCACTCTGTCATAATTTGTCCTGTCATCCAAGCTTTCTTATTGCATTTCCAAGTTACAGGCAGGTTATTTATGTTAATGTTTTTAAAAGTTCTGGGTTTAGCTGCCTTACCAATGATTAGGAGTTTTTCTTTTTCAGCCGCCATATTCGCACAATGCAAAATTGTAAAGCTCTCTTTGGGATAATTACCCCCAATACATTTTTCCTTCTTTAATGTGAGCGTTTTTCGGGTAGAGCCCTAAAATACAGACCCGTCTCATCGGCATTATAGATGTCTCTCGGTGAATATCCCTTAATCAAAGAAGGACATTTGTTTAAAAACGATGAAACATCTTCAGCATTAACCGAAGCTCCTTCTCCCGAAATCGCTTTAAAACTTATATTGTGACGGATTCTAAATTTATTGAGCCAACCAGAAAAAGCAGAAGAATGTAGAATCTCCCAAAGAAACGGCTATTTCTCTTGCTTTACATCGTATTAGCGGACCTGAAAAAAAAAAGTTTTTTGCGTTTTTGTCACGACAGACCTATTGGTAATCTCACTCTTTTTATCTACATACATATTTTAGAATTTAATATGAAAAGAAAATCAACGCATTAATACAAGAAAACCTTATCTAAAAAAATCATATGCATACTTGTTAAAGGAATCCCCGTATGGCGAGCTGCTGTAAACCAATCATAACACAATTTGTCAAGTACCATCACCCATCAAAAAGCTTCTTTTTTCATTCAAATTGCTGTTCGACACACACCTTAATTAGATAAAGTGCATTTTAAATACAGGGTTTGGTTCCGATGCTCCTAAAATTACAAATATATAGAACAAACTAAAAGATTTTGTAAAAAATTTCGAAAACGAATCGATCAATTTCAAAAAACTAAACGCCAAAATGTAGTGTTTCAACAGACTATTAAAATGAAGTATTACTTGATACCCCCTTCCATTTAAGATTTTTAAGGGGACAGCTCCAGGGGGGTAGGGTGTTCAAGTAAGTGAGCCAATTTTTGCATCAAAAGTTGTCCCCCTCGATAATATTTCTTACGTGTTTCAGGAAATCCTTCATAATTTTCTAGATTTCCTGAAATTTACGGTGGGAAGTTTTCAAATTAACACGCTGTATATGTATGTATAAAAAAAAACATTTCTCAGAAACCTGACGTGATAGCCAATTTTTGAAAATATTTTCAGAATAACAATGAAAAAGTCCATGACGTTGCGTTGATCCGTTTAACGGATAAACAATTCCTAGCGGTTCATAGCTTTGCGTTTGTACTTCCGTTGACGTTCCAATTTTGAAGTTAGCCTCACTTATTTCACACTTATTTCGATCACAATAATTTGGAAACTTGGAAATTAAAAAATGCTGTTAACAAGGCATATTTTAGGGCGCAAACGAATAATGGTGTTGTTTTGTTGTTTTTCAGATGTTCGGCTATGGGAAGGAAATTTTATGAAAAGGGAATGGATTTACCAAAACCCAGAATGATTATTCCCAATGTAGCAAAATTAGCATATGTATTGGTAGCTGATGAAGCTTTTCAATTAACAGATTTTTTAATGAGACCTTATCCAGGCAGAAATATAGAAAGAGAAAACAATATATTCAATTATAGACTTAGTAGAGCTAGGCGTACCATAGAAAGTACATTCGGAATATTCACAAAACCTATTAATACAAGTTTAGAAACCACCGAAAAAATTATATTAGCAACAATTTGCCTCGACAATTATTTAATAGAAAGGGAAAAAACTTACCTGTTCACTTACAAACTTACTGTCCTTCAACTTTTATTGATAGAGAAGATGAACATGGTGCTATTGTCCACGGGCAATGAAGAAGAAAAGTCAATCCACTGCCAAGTATTTGTAATGCCAGTGCTAATTCTAATTCTAGATCTGCTGCTGTCATAAGGAATGCTTTTAAAAATTATATTGTGAATGAAGGTGCTGTACCATGGCAGTGGAACAGAAATTCTTTTTGATCCTCAAAAAGGCCGAGTGTATCTCCCACCTCATACACCATTTGTAGAAATTTTACTTCTAATTGACTTCTTTCTCGGCGAGGAATTCTTCTTAAACTTCCTTCTAAGCGAGTACAAAAGGCATCAGTATCATCTGGGATAGTTTGTGTTTCGCTAATTGCATTAAGCAATTGTTGGGATAAAGTGTTATGCAATTCATGTTGCCTGGCAAACAAGTTTTAACTAAAACACCGACGCGTTTCAACAGCAATGCTTGTCATTATCAAGGCGATAATAAAACTAAACTAAAATAAAGTAAATTATACGAGGGATTAATTAGATTACGCCTGTTGGATGAGATAGAAGTGAAAGGGGGCTTATCCGAAAACCAGTTTGGTTTCATAAAAGGAAGATCTACGATACATGCGGTAGAAACAGTTACAAATATAGTGAAGAACTGTAAAGATACATGGTGTGCTATGATAGCACTTGACGTACAAAATGCCTTCAATTCTGCGGACTGGAATCTTATAATCAAGAAACTGAATAGAAGAGGCATCTCTGGATACCTAATTAAGATAATATCTAGCTACTTGGATGAACGGCATCTCCAAATAACAAGGAAGGTCGAATTGCAAAACAGAGCGGGGGTTCCGCAGGGATCGGTTCTCGGCCCTGCATTATGGAATATTCTTTATGATGACGTGTTGAAATTAAAATTAACTGGAAAGGTCTAAACAATAGGATACGCTGATGATCTCGCAATGGTGATAACTGCGAATGATGAGCATGCTCTCGTCACAAACGTGAACGAAAACCTGAGGCGTATAACAGATTGGATGACGGAGAATAAACTATGTCTAGCACCGCAAGAAACCGAGGCCATCATCATGAAGGGTAGACGTAAAAGAGAACATATACGATTTACTGTGGGAACTACAAAAATTGCACCGACTAAAAGCATAAAGTATCTGGGGATAACTCTTGATCAGCGGCTCACATTCGGCGAACACATAAAACGGGTCTCTCAGAAAGCTGAAAAAGGGCGACAATGTTGGCTCGTATAATGCCAAACATAGGAGGTCCAAACTATTATAAAAGAATGGTACTGAGCGGAGTTGTACACTCCATTCTGCTTTACGGGGCGCCCATATGGCATACAGCAGTGGATAAGATGGTACACCGGAACACGTTAGAAAAACCACATAGAAAGGTTCTCTTAAGAATATCTTCGGCATATCGAACAGCATCCACAATAGCACTGCAAGTCATCACAGGTATACCACCCTTAGACCTACAAGTCAAGAAAAGACAATATGTACATGAAAATGGTGGCCAAATAGCTTGTACACGTGCAAACGAGATCATGTGGGAGACATGGCAACACAGATGGGAGAACGAGACAGGCAAAGCCCAATGGACTAAAAAACTTATAAAGGAGGATCATCTGACACAGGTTCTGACTGGGCACGGTATTTTTAGAAAGTATGCTAAACGGTTCGGTAACGATGTGACGGACGCATGTATATATTGTTCGAGGCAGGATACAGTGGAGCACACTATCTTTGAATGTGGAAGATGGGATAATCTAAGAAAACCAATCCATGACACACTGGGACCAGTATTACCAAACAACATGATTAAAAAAATGATAGAGAGTAAGGAAAACTGGGAATGCATTCAGAATATGGTCACCAATATTATGACAAACAAGGAGCGCGAGGAGTGGCAAAGACAAGGAAGGGTGTAACGTATATAATAATTGGGAACATCATAGAATCCACTGGCACTCTGAAGGTATGTTATACAACGTTTCCAGAGTGTCAGAGAAGGTCAAAAGAGGGGTTTTAGTCGGTGTAGCGCCCGACACTATCGATGCATATCGAACCCACGCATCGGTGCCAAGCGGTTTCCCCTCACAAAAAAAAACTAAAATAAAACCTACAGGGAACCTAAATGTTATGCACGGTCAATCCGATACGCATCATTAATTTCCGATTAACGAAAACAATGACGAATGCGGGATAGGGCCGTTGTCACAGTTCATTACACACGACTTATTTAGAAACATTTAGAAACTTACAATTGTTTATTTGTCTAATTAATTTAACATTCGTATGATCGATGTTGTGATCTGTTTCAAAAATGTGTTGGGCAACGCTCGATTTCTCAATTCTATTCAATCTAAGATTAGCCATATGCTCTTTGAATCCAGTTGAGACTGCTCTCCTGGTTTGCCCAATATATTTTTGATTACAATCTTTACAATTGATTTCGTAAATACCTGACTTTTCTATAGAGGTTGTATTTTATCTTTAGGGTTACCGATGAGACTTCGTAAACTAGTCCCAGAACTGTCAACTATTCTGAGATCTAGCTCGTTGAAGATTTTACTCAAACATTTAGTGATAAAGAAAGCGTAAAGGTGAAGCTTTAACATCCTCTCGAAAGGTCGTAGATTCTTTCACCGTTTTCTTATAATTACACTTCCTAATTAACTTATAGATATGTTGAGACTGGAAACCATTACACTTGGCCGCATCTTTTATAATTTTAAGCTCTTTCTCATACCTCGCCCTCCCTTGTTCAAGGGAAAACTGAGAAGTCTGTGGACCAAAAAATTCAGGTTTGTCAGTTGAACACAACGATGGGAATCTGAAGGAATGTAGCGAAGTGTACTGGTTTCCTTTCTATACACGTCAAATTCTATCTATTGTTATTTCTAATTACTAAAGTATCTAGAAAGGGTAGCTGACCGTTTTCTTCTCTTTCACAAGTGAACTTTATAGTTGCGAACCGATTATTTAATCTATTGAGAAAATCGTCAATATTACATTTTTTAGTGTCAAATATAGCGAAAATGTCATCCACATACCTCAACCAAACCCTAGAAAAGTATTCGCTCTCAGATTCTAAGTCCTTTTCAAAACGGCTCATGAAAAGGTTAGCCAAAAAGGGCAACCCATTGCCGTTTCTTCCAGCGGTTCATAAAAACTCCCGTTGGATTGAAAAATGTTCTGTTTCATACAGATGTCAGTTAAGCGAATATATTCGTGGACACATTGTTGACTCATACTATTTTGAAGCAACAAGTCCTCGAGGTATGTCAAGGCGTCTGGAATCGGTACACTAGGAAAGAGAGAACTAACATCAAATGAAATCAATATTTCACCCTCCAGCAACTGAATATTTTCAATTTCTTTAATAAATTCTAACGAATTTTTAACTGCAAAACTAGGTTGCTGTATTGGCAAATTATTAAATTTATTGGTCAGCCATTTGGAAACCTTATAAGTCGATGCGTCAATTGCCGAAACAATTGGTCTTACCGACTTGCCAGGTTTGTGAATTTTACGTAAACAATATAATTTAGGGATAACAGGATTGGAAACATATAGCTTACGTCTAACATCGGCAGGAATAAGGTTGTTAGAAGCTTTAAACACATTGCTGACGTCTCTAATCATTTTCGGTAAAGAATTTTTTGAAATTGACTTATAAGGACCAGTACTCAACAGGTTATTAACCCGATCATAGTAGTCCTCTTTATCTAAAATATCAACCTTGTTCCCTTTGTCAGCTTTCAAATAAAAACAATCTTTTTCCCGCAAAGTTTTAATGTTTTTAATGTTTTCGGATTTCTGATGTGATTTATAGGATTTCAAATTTTTTGAAATAGTATAGTAGTAGAAACCGCTGGATAGAGGATTCTATCCCGGCAATAACCCACTCAACATTCGATTCACGAGTCTGCAAACCAAATTTCAATCCTTTATTCAAAAGATTAAGTTCCCGTTCACTAAAAGTTTCCGAGGAATATTATAGAATTATGTGGGGTGGAATTAGTATCTGACATGAACGTAATAGTTGTGGCGCTATACAGGCCACCCAACTCAGACTTTTCATGTTTTTTGGAGCAACTGACTTTGTTACTTGATAATATTGTCGAAGAAAATAAATTTATCATTATTGGTGGAGACTTTAACGTAGATTTTACTATGCCTTCACCGAGTATAAAGAGTTTGGTTGACCTGTGTAGTGCGTATAGCATGTATACTACCATTGAGACACCGACTCGAATATGCAGCACTACATCCACGTTATTGGATAACTTTATTGTTAATCTCCCTCAGAATATGTTCACTGCTTCTTGCTTTGATAATAATCTCTCTGATCATCTTTCACAAATTATGCAATTTTCCTATAATTCGAAAGTTAACTATCCTGAATACGTGCACAGAAGGAAATATTCTGTACATTCTTTGAACTTATTTAATGATTACCTGCAAAATGAAACTTGGATGTCAGTGTATGAGTGTTCCTCTCCCGATGAAGCATTTGACAATTTTATTGCTACATTTCGGTATTATTTGGATAATTGTTTTCCTATTGTAAGGTGCAGTAATGTTCCCTTTAACAAATCTTGGATTACACCTAGCATTATTCAAATGAAAAATAATCTTAGTCTTCTTGGCGATCTATCTAGGAAATATCCAGCTTTAAAGAATGATTATTTGCAATATGAAAAATTTTACAAAGAGATAATTGCATTAGAACAAACTGCTATTAATGATGACTTCATAAACTCTTCTAATCACAAAACGAAAGCTGTCTGGTCTGTAATACGCAAAAACAGATTAAATCAGGTCAGAGATCCTGTTTTACCTGATATTTATCCCAATTGCAATAAACTATGTAATTCATTCAAGACTTTTTTGCTGGTTTTTCAAATGATCTAATTAATGCAACTTATGGTGATAGCTGTATTGACTTTGGTGCTATTGATAAACATGTACCACGCCCACTACATTCCTTCTACTGTCCTAGTGTATCTGAAAATGATGTTCTTTCTGCTGTGAATAAATTGCAGTCTAATCATTCTACAGGAGACGATGCGGTTTCCTCTTTTATTATTAAGAAATGTGTCCAACATATTGTACAGCCATTAACTTATTTAGTTAATTATTCATATGAAAAGGGTATTTTTCCATCTAGTCTAAAGGTAGCATGCGTAACACCGGTATTTAAGAAAGGTGACCGTAATGATTTTAAGAATTACCGACCAATAAGTATACTTTCAACATTCGCTAAAATATATGAATCCATCATGAACACTTATATTATTAATTACTTTCTTAAGTTTAACTTGTTTAGTAGAAAGCAACATGGATTTATTCCTACACGGTCACCCAATACCGCCTTATTTAATTTTTTAGCATAAATTTATAAATGTGTTGATCAAGGTCTTCCTTGCCTATTACTACTAATTGATTTATCCAAAGCTTTTGATTGCGTTAACCACTCAATATTGTTTTACAAGCTTGAAAGATATGGAATTAATGGCACAACTTTAAGCTGGTTCCAGTCATACCTGAGAAATCGCGAACTTAAAACTATATGTCATAATATTCACTCGAATAAATCAAGTATTAATATAGGGGTACCCCAGGGTTCCGTTTTGGGACCTACACTGTTTTTAATTTACATTAATGACTTCCCATCCTATATCACTGCTGCTGATTCATTAGTCCTATACGCAGATGATATCAACATCACCATAAAATCCAACGATACATCAACCCTGTTTTCGAAAATTAATTACATTTTCACCAGTGTTACTACCTGGATAAATATTAATAGACTTGTACTGAATCCATCCAAAACTCAATTTATTTTATTCAAAAATAAAGCTAAATATAATTTTAGTACCTTTTTATTAAATGGTGAAAGAGTAGAATTGGCAGAGTCCTCTAAAATATTGGGAGTGTTCATTGATGAGCATCTGAAGTGGACTTCTCATGTTGACGAGCTTTGTAGCAGTCTCTCTCGAACTTGTTATGCTATTTATAACCTAAAAAGGTCTTGTAGTTTTTCGGTTGTAAAAAATTTTTATTATTCTAATTTTCAATCGAGAATGGCCTATGGCATTATACATTGGGGTATGTGTTCCGATTCCAATCGCGTTTTTGCTGTTCAGAAGCGGGCTCTCAGGTCTATGATAGGTTTAACCTCGAGGCATTCCTGTAATGTATTTCAATCATACAGAATATTAACCTTCTATGATATTTATATTCTGGAAGTTCTAAGCTTTGTACATCGTAACTACAGTATTTTCTTTAGTGGTGTTACGCATGATCACTATACTAGGAACTTGGGGTACTTGCTTCCACCCTGTCATAAAACTACAACCTACCAAAAATATCTGATATTTATGGGTTGTAAACTTTTTAACCACTTATCTAGTAGTATTAAGAAAATAAGCGATTTTTACAAATTTAGGACAACTGTGAAACGTAATCTATTACATATTAATTGTTATAATCTGAATGATTACTTCTCAGCAAACCTGTGCCTAGTGTACACCTGAGCTTCTATTTTCTTTTTTGACGTGTTTCGTTCATGTCTGTACGTACTTTACTGTACATATACGTTGTGTCTGTATGTGGGTATATGATATGCTGAAATAAAGAAATGTTATTATTATTATTATTATTAATGATTTTCTACTATGTTAATAGTATTCATCGGAACGTGATGTTTATTTAAAAAAAAAATCAACTTAACTTTCTTAATTTCCTATCATGAGAGAATTTCACATTCTGAACTTTCCTATCGATTGAAATAAATCACACCATAGTTGATATTCAACATCATTAAGATCTAATGTTAAAAATGTCCAAAGTTGGTAAGCTTGAATCTCAAGTTTATTGCGTTTGGCAAAAAATATTCGATTTCTGAACGCAACCATTTTTCTTTCGCGTAACGAATAACTTTATCACTTCAGGTTACCTGTTATTTGTAGGTTTTATTTTAATTTAGTTTTATTATCGCCCTGATAATGACAGCATTGCTGTTGAAACGCGTCGGTGTTTTAGTTAAAACTTCAACGTAAAGAATAATGATTGATTTTAAATCAAAATTTTTTTTTAAAGTCTCCCGAAAAAAATGATTTTGGTGTATATGCAATACAATTAAAATTTTCAACAAATTTAAACTAATTATTTATTATCGGTAGAACATCCTGTACGGGCACTAATTAAAACTAATTAAACACGTCAGTTAATTTCGTAAACCTCCTTTCCTATTAATAGCTTTAATACATTTAGAACGATGCCGAAACTAAAATTTATCAAAACACTCTTCCATCTTCTGTTTGCTTCTTCATATATTGGGAGTACTTGGGCCAACATTGATGTGAGTACACTCAAAGTATTGTATCAACTAAAGAGTGCACGAATTTATTTTAGGAGTCACCGAAGAGATTCGTCCCCTGGGAAATAGGCGAACGAATCGGCAATTTAACCGAAACCGAATTACGTGCGATTGTAAGGCGATTACTCGACGAGCATGTAGTCGTAAACTCAAGCGACCAAGTATGTTTCGTTTTACCAAATCCGCCTTTATTCAAGTTATGTTTCAACAAACCATTCGCGGAATTCACACGGAACGATACCAGAGATCTTTTGCTAGCTTGTTCAAGTAAAAATCATGTTTATCTAAAAAATTTGTCGATACAAAGCGATACATAAACGTAATAGATATGTTAGTTTTAGCTAAATGCTCGGATGCTTTGCTTGAAACGATGTTATTCGAAGATTATGTTGATTTTATGTTGTCTATTATTAAAGTATTGGCTGTTAGTCGTAAGTATAAGCACCTAAAGTTAATTCCGTATATTCTATTTAGATTAATATCACACGCGAAACGTAATAATGATACTTTCACTGTAAAAAATCCTGATTACATTTTTAAAGCTTGGAACCCATTTAATAATAACGTTTCCGGTTTTGTATTGCACGAAGATCTACGAATTATCGAATTAAACCGAAATCAATCCGTAAATGAAATAAATCTAGAATTATCCATCAATATTCCACAAGAATTTTTAAACGAGGCAAGCAGACACTTAACAGTCAAAGAAAAGATGAATTTTCGAGTAGTAATGTTGCTAATTTTAAATGGAAGATTCTCATTAACCGACACCGAAGAACAAAACAAAATGTTAGGGATTCACACGTCTAGGATGTGCGTTAATTACGACGCGCCTTTAATTCGACTCTCTGGTAAACGTATCGGGCCGAAGAACGAGTTTAAATTAAGCGATTTTGACGCACAAGGTTGCACAGTTTCCTTCTGCGAGTTTCAAGAAATGCTCTTTCTTAATTTCGAATCGGTTTCTTCTAGTAATTATTGCCCCGCTAGTAATAAGAGTAATCGTTTCTCTACGACATCCTGGCCGGCGATTCGCGATAACACAGATCAGAATTATTATCCGGAAAATATTTGTATGGATAATAAACTTGATCCACCTTTCAAGCAATGCAATGATGATGGTGGTGGTAAAGTTCTTTTCTGGTCTAACAAAACTAAGTGTCTAGAGGATCCCTCTAATGTAACCAAACGGATCTATCAGTTCACAAGATGTTGTGGTTATAATCAATTATATTGTTTCTATAATATTGTCGACAATACTACTGCCTTGCAAAATTATATTGATGTAGAATTATTACTACAGGCTCATGTTTATAAAGAAGACATGTACGAGTTAGTAAACAAAGGTTTAGATCTTTTAAAGAAAGATGTTCCTTTTCCTTGTCCTGACGTACACTCATGTGTCCTTTCACTTTGTATACATCTTATGTTATTTACAAAACGATTTAATCTAATGAGAGTTTTACAACAAAATAATTTTATATTTAAACAACATCAATACCATTCTTCATCACCTTTAAGTTTTGTCCTACAAAAAAACCAATACTATAGTCGGAGAGGTCATCGTTATAACCTCAAAAATTTAGATGAATATGTCAGCGACGATTACGTCAGAGATGAGAATATTGAAGCTGTTGTGCGTATTCGAAATCAATCAAAAATTAAACGGTTCGGAATATATATTGGTTTTATAATCCCGAATAATGCCCTAACACATAATATGTCATCCGTTTGTAAAAGCAGGATTGTATTCTTGCATCATTTCAATATTAAGAAGGTAGTTCTAAAATATTCGATTTATTTAAAAATAGCAGATGATAGCTTCAACATATTCAATACTGAAGAATACTGGATCGACTTACCAATCAAATACAGGGTTCCATCCTTGATTTGCATATCTGAATCGAAACAGAACGTCTGTAGCAATAACAAGAGCATTACCGTTTATGAATATTATCTAGAGCCAACTAGAATGGGTAACCCAAGAGTGCTGATAAGCTCTTTAGATATGTTGTCGCAATTAGCGACATCAATGAATCCTGATTCGAAACAAACATATCTCGAACATCGTTTCATATTCAAAATCATAACCTCTACAGGAAGTGCATTATCGTTAATCGGAATATCTTGCATCCTCTTATCGGCTGTATTTTTAAAAGATTGGTTCAGAGAAAGATTCAACACGACACAATTATCTATAGCTCTAGCATTAGAAATTATTTTCCTTCTCGTTAATCACAGCATCATCAAACATATCGGTTATTTAATTTTCTTTTACAGCATTTTGGCCCAATTCGCTTGGATGTTGTTAATAGCCCACCACCAATATCGTAAATTTATAAAAGTGTTCGATTCTGCACGTTTAAACATGACGAAATCGTTAATATTGGGTTGGATATCTCCAGCCATGATTATCCTAATCCCTTCAGTGCTCTACAAGGACTGCTTTAAATGCGATTTGTGCTCTAAAACCCAGGAGATTTTTAATTACTTCGTCATCATTCCGATATGCTGCGTTATCGTTATAAATTTCATCGTCTTTATAAGAGTCATCTACAATATTTCCAAAGATAAAAGCGCTGTAACAAATCCTAAAGTAAAGCGGGCGAAAATACGGGCGACGATTGCACTTCCTTTTCTAATGGGTCTCTCTTGGGTTTCTATTTTCACTCTATTCATGCCATCTTTATGGATCTCTCTTGGCGGTTCTTATATCTTTCACATCGTCACTTCCTCCCAAGGATTCGTCCTGTTCATTTTCACCGTTTTTCTCGATGAAAAAACGAGGAAACAGTGGCGTATTAAACAGGAGATGTTATTCAAAAGAAGGTAATTACTGATAGAAAGGCGTCGCCAAACTTTTTTGACAGTTGTGGAATGTAATTTTAAGAAGGAAGAAATTAAATTTTATTTAAATATTACATAATTGTATTTGTATTATTTTAGTACAAAAATGTTTTATATGTTATTTTGTATGTGTTGTATTTTTGTTAATAAATTGTGTTTTAACGAAATTGTTTTTCTATAAAATATGTCTATATACAGGGTGTAACAGGACGTTAACTTGATTTTACTTAGTGACATATTTCTTCGGTATGCAGAAGGGTTCATGAATGATTATTGGAAGTTAGACAGCTGCTAAGATGGGCTATTGAAAATTATTTTCGCTTGTGTGCAAATACTATACAGAGTGTTAGTATTTACCGACCTAATATGTTAAATTTCAAACACTAATAACTTCGTAATTTTAAATGGAACAACCTGTATATTTTTGTCGCAAACGGTAGAAAATTAAATTCTTCATCAAATGATATTGCATTTCCCTATACCTAAAATGAATATTTTAGGAGCTATTCGCAAATTATGTGAATGTATATTATTCTAATGACAGTTCGATAGCGTGTTAATAAAGAAACCCAAGCAGCATCAAAGTATCGGTAACCGAGATCGAGAACTTCAGACAAGTCGTTGTTACGTTAATATTACTAAAAAAACGACTTTCTAGTTTTTCCTACTTTTATTTAAACTTTGTAGTCAATATTACTACAATTTGGAACTTAATAGTTTCGGTACTTCTAGGTAGCTTTTAAAGTTTCTGAAATGGGACTGTTACTATATAAAATAACTTTAAGGTGGCACAAACTTAACGCCTTGTAACGTTATTTTGTTACTAATATTTCACTTCAAAGTTTTTATTACTTTATGGTAGTGTTGAAAGTAACTACAACGTCGTTTCTACTTTTGAAATTCCTTTAAAGTTATGGAACTGTGTAGTAATATTTAAGGTAAAATTAATGACCTCGCTACTCACGAAAACTACTTCACAGTAAGTTTCACTTCCCACTCTGCCAATACTACTTTGCAGTAATTTCTGTAAAACGGGCCATATTTACTGACAAAATGTAGGACGCCATTACATTAATTTCAATTTCCTTATTGTACAACAATAGCAGTATCCTCAAAATATCATCAAGAAAAAGATAAATTAAAACGAAACTGAATTCCTATAATTAGAAGAAAGGTTAGAAAAACATTTTAACACCTTTCACCAATTGCATGCATTTTTTTATTGTCTTCCCGAAAAAAAATAATCGTAAAACATATATTTTGAGATGGCGCGTTTAATTTTTCAATCCATCAACATCACATTTGACAAAATTTTTTTAAGCGATTTGAATTTCTTTGTACTCGAAACTCGTAAATCAGCAAAGTTGTGCATACCCCTACAAGTGATATATTTCCTTAAACCTACAAATATTAGTTTCATTATGGTTGTCGCGGCTGAATAATGACGGGAGATGCTTAAAAGCTCTTTTTAAATATGTAAGAGAAAGACAAGGCGTAAACGACAAGCAAAGAAACGAAACCTTATAAAGTAGCGGTGAGCACGCCGCTACGTCCCCGCCACTTAATTGGAACGTAAGTGCGACGTAGCGGTATAAGTAGCGGGGTAGTAATTTTTACGTAGCTATCACCTTCAAAATGTTCCCCATTTTGGTCGTTGGCACGTAATGGAAACGTGGCAATAACGTTCCCGTCATTAGTAACCACAACTTTACAATTCCCAACAACAGTCGCTGGGACGTAGCAACGACTAAAAATGCTGCTTAGGAATACAAAACAAATTCTATTAATGCGCGTGCATGCAATAACGTCTGTCGTGCAGCTCTATAGAATATACTTAAAGTGTCCGAAAAAAACCAGTTGTTATCAATTACAAATTCGGTACCAAACTTATAGTAACAAGTCGCTGAATTTAATCATGTAGTTATTATTTGAAAATACAGACAGTAACCGGGTTAAATAGTGTGAATTGTGTATGAATCTGTAACAAAACAAAAACAAATAAAAACTCATCATCAAACACTAGTTACATTTCTATAGTGTGTAATGATAATGAGGAAAAAAATGACAAAAGCGAAGTGTTGATTGAATTAAGAAACAAGTTGGCTACTATGGATTACAAAGCTCGAGACCTACATGAAAGAATTAAGAAGAAGGAGGATATAATAAATTATTATAAACAGAAATGTAACAATCAAGCTGAAGTTATTGATAAGCTACACTGTACTATTAGCGAGTTGACAAGAAAAGTTGATATGTACACGGTAGCCAGTGTGGATACGCAGACTTAATTGCCGGAAACACACACAGATGGGACGCAGACACTATATTGTAATAAGTATTTGAATGAACAAATTGCGGGCAACAGAGAGGTCACTGGAGATTGGACGAAGCAACGTAAAACGAAACAAATCAACAAGGTTAATGGGGATAAACTAGAAAAACCAAGAGAACATAATCATCACACTCCCAAAACCGGCTATGATGTAGCCGAGCCTGTCCTTAAAAATAGGATACTAATCATTGGTGATAGTCACGTGCGGAGCTCAGCTGTTATTTTGAAGTCAACGTTGGGGGCCGTAGAATTTTCGGTGGAGACTATATGTAAACCAAATGCATGCTTCCAAGGGGGTGGTATGTGATATAGATAAACTAAGCAGCAGCTTCACCCAAGCCGATTGTGTGATAGTCCAAGCCGGATCCAATGACGTATTAGCGGGTCAGAAATTTGACACGAACAACGTAGTTGAATTAATTAGTAAGCTGTCTCACACTAATGTAAGCTTTTTGAGTGTTCCCTTCTGGAATGGTCGCAATATTTTAAATAATTTCATTTACGACTTTAACTGTAAACTTTATAATATTTTATCGTCGCGTTGTCATTATAATGTCAATTTTATAGATGTAAACAGATTGTTAGATCTCACTCATAGATATAGGGGTGGTTTTCATATAAATTCTGCGGGAAGATGGACTATACTTAGGTGTGTAGCAGATTTGCTGCATTCATTGCAACGACATCGCTTGAGCACTAAACGTAGTACCTTTAAGTGAGCTAGTTATGTTGGTTTCAACAATTTAATTACTATAATCCCAGATGCAACTGTTGGTGTACTAGATCGCGAACTAAATTTTTAATAAACAACGACATGAAAACTAAAACATCAACTATAAGAATTTTAACGTTAAACATTCAAAGCCTAAGGAATAAAGTCAGTGATGTTGAGGTGCTTTTAGACAACCTTAGCCCGGATGTTGTTTGTTTTACAGAGCACTGGCTGAATGAAAATGAAATAAATTATATTAAACTACAAAACTACAATTTAGTAAGCAGGTTCTGCCGATCAAATACGAAGGGTGGGGGAACTGTGATATATATCAGGAGCGATATTATTTATGAAAGTATCGCTGTCGATTGTATACCAGTTCAAAAGGATATAGAGTTTTGTTGTTCAAAAATTATTCTTAATAACAAACAATTCTTATTTATATGTATTTACAGATCTCCGACTGGTGACTTAGAATATTTAAAAAAAATCTTAGGTGATCTGCTAGATATTTGTTGTAAAGGGTATTATTGTGTTAGTGTCTGTGGTGATTTTAATGTAAATTTTAGTTTGTATAGATAACGTTTTCAGTAATTTTCCGTTGACCCATGTAGATAGTCGGGTATATAGTTGAACCAAATATTTCTGATCATAGTTGTATAATCGTTGATTATATTATTGACCGTGTGGAGACTAAAGAATACTTTTTTAATTGCATATTCTCAAAGGCAAATATTGACTCTTTCATATCTTGTATTCAGGATGAGCTGTGGAATGACGTTTTCGCCGCAAGTGATACGGACGAAAAATATAACGCTTTTTTGAATGATTTCACTTACTATTTTGATCTTCGAAGTTCTTCTCTGGATCTCTTGGTGCAGAAGTAGAACACTAAACACTTTAACCCACTGAACACCAAACAAGTTTTAACTAAAACACCGACGCGTTTCAACAGCAATGCTGTCATTATCAAGGCGATAATAAAACTAAATTAAAATAAAAAGTAACCTAAATGTTATGCACGCTCAATCCGATACGCATCATTAATTTCCGATTAACGAAAACAATGACGTATACGGTATAGGTCCATTGTCACAGTTCATTACACATGACTTATTTTTATATATTTCTAAACTTTCGAAAACCTTTAGAAACTTACAATTATTTATTTGTCTAATTAATTTAACATTCGTACGATCGATGTTGTGATCTGTTTCAAAAATGTGTTGGGCAACGCTCGATTTCTCAATTCTATTAAACCTAAGATGAGCCATATGCTGTTTGAATCTAGTTGAGACTGCTCTCCTGGTTTGCCCAATATATTTTTGATTACAATCTTTACAATTGATTTCGTAAATACCTGACTTTTCTAAAGATCATCGATCATACGAATATTAAATTAATTAGAATATATAAATAAACAATTGTAAGTTTCTAAATGTTTTCGAAAGTTTAGAAATATATAAAAATAAGTCATGTGTAATGAACTGTGACAACGGACCTATCCAGCATTCGTCATTGTTTTCGTTAATCGGAAATTAATGATGCGTATCGGATTGACCGTGCATAACATTTAGGTTACCTGTTATTTGTAGGTTTTATTTTAATTTAGTTTTATTATCGCCTTGATAATGACAGCATTGCTGTTGAAACGCGTCGGTGTTTTAGTTAAAACTTGTTTGGTGTTCAGTGGGTTAAAGTGTTTAATGTTCTATTTTGATCTTAGTTTTCCACAAAAAAAGACCCAAATAAACACCAACGGTAAAAGTGAGTGGATCTCGTCAGAGGTAAAAGCATTGTCTAGAAATCTTAAAGATCTTTACCAAATTTGCAAAACAAGTAATGATCAAACTATGTGGCTGCACTGAGAAAAATGTTTACTAAAAGTAAATAAAAATTCACTAAAACTTAATAAAAATTTGTCTACTATTTGGGACTAATATACTGTATATTAAATTTAAGTAAACGCGTTTTCATCAAACAAGTATATTTAGATTTAGTACAGTACCAGTAAATATAGTCAACTATTGAAAGCAAATGTTCCATTATATTAAGGACAAATAACTTCGGTATTTATTTCAATATAAAAATATATTAACCCATATGACCCTACGGTCCTTTTAAAAGGACGGTAAGCACCTGTTTAATCATTCCTCTTTTCTTAGGTTGTGATTATTCACACATAGATGGCGATTCCTCATTTAGTATTAGAAATGTCAATATTGAGTTCTGTATGTCAAGCTAACCTCTCGCAAATTTTGTAGACATCAATGCTTTTTAATTGTGAGTGACATTTGTTCGGTAAGAAAATGAGCGACTACCAATATTGGAGGTAAGTTTTGTGTAATAATTTGTTATTTTATTGCAATTTATCATAGCACTGCGCTTGTAAAAAGAACCAAGAATGACTACCCAGGCGAAATATAACTGAAAATATTATTACATTTTCTGTAATGTACCTCTGAAACTTATAGTCCTTTTAAAAGGTCGGTAGGTTTATGGGGTACTATACTATGTTTTACAATCGCTCGATATTTTTATTCACTTTCAGCCGATGGAAAAGGCCCCTCACGCTAAATGAGCTTGGAGAAGTGGAAAATGTAGATGAAGTGTCAAATATCCCCGATGCAATTATTCTTTTTCCTCCGGAAAATGCCAATGATTACAACACAGACGAAGATTCCGGCGAAGAGGACAATGTTGTGCTAAACAATTTACCAGGATCTCAGCTACGAGGAAACGGTGAAGTTTTCATAAATGAGGATGAAGAAAAAGGTGTAGATGTGGTGGAAGATTGGGAAAGTGAAGATGAGGTACCCGTATCTTCATTTGCACCAAAAAAAATAAAAAAACTAAAGATTTTCACTTTTCGCTTGGTGTGGATCTGCAACAACATTACCCCAAATAGAATCAAGTCTATATAACAAAAAATAACCTTGCTCCAGCTGCTACCTTCAAGTTGTTTTTTGATGCCAACCTTATGGGTAATCTTGTTCGATTTAGTACCTATCCTATATGCTCTCCAAAAAAATAGGCCGGGTGATATTACAACCGATGACATGTTTTGCTTTTTTGGTATTCTAATATTGAGTGGCTACTGCTCTGTTGCGCCTAAGAAAATGTATTGGCAAAATTCAGATGACACTAACAATAAACTTGTTTCTTCGTCAATATCTAGGGATCGATTTCAACATGTCTTGAGTAATTTTCATTGTGTCGACAACAATCAACAAAGTAAGGCCACTGATTTCGTCGCTGAATAAAGTGTTTTTGGATCATGCGCCTGTTGAAGAAAATCACTCAGTTGATGAAGCCATGGTCCCCTATTTTGGGCGCCATGGTTGCAAGCAGTTCATTAGAGGTAAGCCCATAAGATGGGGCTATAAGTTTTGGGTCGGTGTAACTCGTTTAGGGTATGTGGTCTATTTTGAACCATACCAAGGTTCTTCTACCAAGTTGCTAGAAAAATACAAGGATCTGCGCCTTGGTGCTTCCGTCGTTTTGCAATATTCAGACATTTTGGCATCAACCGGCTTCGAAAATTTTCATCTCTATTTCGACAACTTCTTTACGTCTTTGTCACTGATAAAAGAACTAACTTCCAGAAAAGTAAGGGCCACCGGTACAATCAGAGAGAATAGAATCTCAAAGTGCCCTTTGGTTAATGAAAAATCTTTCAAGAAAAAGGATAGAGGAGCCTTTGAATATACATTGGTTGATAACGAAACGGTAGTATGTCGATGGAATGACAACAGTGTTTTAACAATTGCTTCCAACGCTTGCTCTGTACTTCCTGTGAACAAAACTAAAAGATTTTCGCAAAGTCAAAAGACACATATTCTGATAGACCAACCCAAACTTATAAAGGGGTATAATGAACACATGGGAAGAGTTGATCGAAGTGATCAAAATATATCGCAATATCGGATATCAATTCGCGGGAAGAAGTGGTATTTTCCGCTGGTGAGCCAGTGTATCGATATGGCTGTGCATCAGAATGCATGGTACTTGCATAGATGCAATGGGGGCAAACTGGACCAACTGAGTTTTAGGAGGGCCATCGTTTTGGAACTGCTAGAGACGCACAAAGAATGCAAAGAAGGACCTACAAGGATGCCTAGCACTCATAAAGAGCACTCACGATTTGACAAAGTCAATCATCTTGTGATATACCAAGACAACCAGACTAAATGCGCTGCATGTCAAAAGAAGACGAACTTTCGTTGCGAAAAGTGCGATATTGGGTTACATCCTAAGGATTGCTTCCGTGAATACCACATCAATTAATCATTTACTTTCCAGTTGTTTATAATTATTATTACATGTTGTATTAAAACATTATTCAAAGTTATGTATGTATTTATTTCCTAGTAGTGTTTAACCCTACTGTCCTTTTAAAAGGACGCACTTTATTTCAAAAATAAAAACTTGAAATTTTTTTTTAACAATTTTATATAGTTTTCTGATAACTAATTAATCTATTGATGCCGTATTTACGCTGATTCAGAACTAATAATAGTCTCAGGGTTATATGGGTTAATACTAGCCTATCAGTTCACTTACAAGGAAACACAGGCAAGTGGTGGTGGCCGATTTAAATGAAATTTGGTGTGTTTGTAGACTGATACAGTGTAAGAACAACTTCCATAGATGCTAAATCGTCCGTTTTCAGGGGGTGGTACGCCGTAAAGCCAACGCAATCTTCGGTATTTGCTTTGATATCTCCAAAACTATAAGACATATCAAAAAAAAGTACTCATAAAACAGTACTTTTTCAAACTTTTTTTTCATATGTCTTATATAGTTTTGGAGATATTAAAGCAAATAGCGAAGGGTAGTGTTGTCTTTAGGGCGATCCACTCCCCGAAAACGGGCGATTTAGCACCTATGGAAGTTACCGTTGTTCTTAGACTGCATCAGTCTACAAACCCACCAAATTTCATTTAAATCGGTCACCACCACTTGCCTGTGTTTCCTTGTTAGTGGATAATATTCTGCTAGCTTCCATTACTTTAATAAACTCTCTATAGTGTTCATCTTTGTTGAAATACTAGAACTGAAGTTATAACTTAAATGGATGAATTGATTACTCGATGAACCAAAGTATCGTGCAATGCACTGCTAACAAACAGACGAGAGAAACGTAAAGCCATCAGTACATCAGTAAAACGCCAGTATAGCCAATGAAATATGCATTTGCACATGGATTTGTGTGTCCCAAGGTCACTCATGCGCAGGTGCACAATCCGATTATATTACGAATGTGTCCGATAGTTCAATTAATTTGTGTAATGAGAATTATTGACAACTGATTTTACTTTCGATACTTAATTCATTTACTATTACTCTTACACTACAGTATACTAGCTTTTAGTTTATAAGTTAGTTGAAAGTGACATTATTTTCAAATATTATTGAACTGTGTACTTAAAAATATAGCATAGATCACCTATCCTAGCAGACCATTAATAGAAAAACAAGTTTACCAAGAGCAGTTACATCAAGTAAATTAAACTAAATAAAAATTCACCTATAATTATTATACTCTTCTTAGCTATACAGTATATTAAGATTATTTTTCTCAGTGTGCACTATAGGAACAGAAAAAGGGAATATCACGCAACAATAAAGTCGTGTAAACAACAGTACAACGATAATGTCATTCTGAATTCCGAAAACAAATCAAAATCAGCGCGGAAAATGATTAATAATACTATTAATACAAATACAAATAAATCTAAAGAAATCAGTATCGTAGACAATAGTGTTGAAGTCGACGACCCTAAAGATTTGGCTAAACGCTTTGGTGAGTTTTTTATACCACCTCCTAAGTTACTAGGTAAACATGTAACTAAAGTCAGTACTCAACAAATCAACAAAAACGTAAACAGTTTGTATCTTTACCCTACGAATGCTGTCGAAGTTGAGGGTGTAATACGCACGCTTGCCGGAAAAATGTCGGCTGGGATTGACGGTGTGTCATCAAAGATTTTGAAATTGGTTGCGCATTGTATCTCTCCGCCACTGGTTGATATCATTAATTCGATGTTTTCAACAGGCGTCTTCCCCAAAGCCTTAAAACATGCAAAGATGTTACCAGTCTTTAAAAAGGGTGATCCTAAAAATATAAACAATTACCGGGCAATTTCTGTGTTATCATCTTTTTCTAAAATTATCGAAAAGATCTTGCATAACAGATCAGTCTCCTTCTACAGTAAAAATAATATAATTACAAGCCGTCAGTATGGTTTCTTACAAAATAAGTGTTGTGAAGATGCAATTAATGACTCATTAACTGACATTCTTGAAGGTCTTGACGGCGGGGGACTGGTCTGCGGTGCTTATTTTGATCTAAGCAAGGCATTCGATTTAATTAATCATGATATGTTGTTGCAGAAATTGGAGGGATATGGTGTAAGAGGAGTTGCTTTGAATATATTTCAATCTTATCTGAGTGATAGACGAGCGACTGTCTGTGTAACCAAAACCGTCGATAATATACGGAAAAATTCTTACAGTGAGCAGTAATATATCGCTCAAGGTGTCCCTCAGAGATCAATCCTCGGACCGCTACTATTTGTGACATTCATTAATGATTTGCACGTCTCAGTTAAAAATTGCACATTATATCAATATGCCGACGATACATCCTGTATAATAGTAAATTCTTCATATGAAACGTTATCGAAAAGTACCAATAGAATTGTATCGGATGTGATAACATGGTGTGACAATAACTTACTATGTCTAAACTTAAAGAAGACCTCATTTTTGGTCTATCATACTCAAGGTAGTAGGGAGTCATTGTATGTTAGAGGTCAAGATGATTCGCTGCCACTGTCTTCTAGTACCAAGTTTTTAGGCCTTACCTTGGATGAGTCAGTTAACTGGCGTGAACATATTGCAGAGATGTCAAAAAAATTAAGTAGCGCTTTCTTTGGGATACACAGCCTAAGAGACTCTGTAAGTTTATCAACTTTGAGAATGTTTTATTTTTCTTTTATTCACTCTCGTATCGGATACGGCATACTAGCATGGGGGCAAGCTTCGGGCGTAAAATCACTCTTTGTATTACAAAAAAAGATTATCCGTTGCATGCTTTTTGTGCCCTCAAGAACTTCCTGTAGGAGTCATTTTTTATTAAAGAGGCCATTTTTGGTAAATTTAGCTTCGTCAGTCCAAATGATTTTCTTCGTTAAATTTTCGTCGTTCTGACAAGCTATGGTGAAGAATCCACAAAAATTGACCCTATTTAAGAAATCCTGCGGATGTAAGTGCTGCTGGTATGTCTTCTTAATACCCAATAAATTCAGGTAAGGTTAATAGCTGTCTTCTGCATACCAAAGAAATACGTCACTAAGTACACTACAATGCATTTGATAAAATTTTCATAAAAATCAAGTTAGCTATAAAACGGTAATGCTTACACCAATCGAAATAAATGATCTATGCGCCAAATTTGTAGCTGAATTCAATTGTTTGAAAAAAATTGGGTACATTTAAAAAAATGAAGTTGACTGATGTGCTTCCAGCGAAACCGTTTTTGCCGTCTAATTTGACATCTTTTATATCCTACATGTCTTATATTTGAAACTAATAATTTACGAGGCTTGTTTTTTTTAATGCTCACATAACTCATCAATATTTATCCGGTGTGTCATGGAAATAAACGTTCTCAAAGATAATAATTAATAATAGATATCTAAAAGAAAAACAACTTCATCAAAACACAATTTATTAAGAATAATACAATACATACATACATAATAAGATATAATACATTTCTGTGATAAAATGCAGCAAATAGATAATATTCAATTATTCTTTCATTAAAGTTACATTTTATAACTTGCAACAAACATAATATAAAAATATATTTATGCAACTGCTTTCTTTTTGTAAATTATTTTAAATTGGCGACCTCGTTTATTATTATTCCTCTTTAATAACATCTCCCATTTCATACGCCACTGTTTTCTCGATTTCTCCTCGAGGAAAACGGTGAAAATGGACAAAACGAATCCTTGCGATGAAGTCACGATGTGAAAAACGTAAGCACCACCAAGAGAGATCAATACAGATGGCATAAATAGAATGAAAATAGAAAACCAAGAGAGACCCATTAAAAAAGGAAGTGCAATGACGGCCCTTATTTTCGCTCTCTTCACTTTGGGATTTGTTTCAGCACCTTTGTCTTTGAAAATATTATACATTACTCTTATATAAACAATGAAATTTAGAACGATGACGCAGCATATAGGAATGACGACGAAGTAATTAAAAATCTCCTGGGTTTTAGAGCACAAATCGCATTCAAAGCAGTCGATGTAAAGCACTGAAGGGATTAGGATAATCAAGGCCGGAGATAACCAACCCAATATTAACGATGCTGTCATGTTTAAACGTGCAGAATCGAACACTTTGATAAATTTACTATATTGATGGTGAGCTATTAACAACATCCAAGCGAATTGGGCCAAAATACTATAAAAGAAAATCATATAACCGACATGTTTTATGATACCGTGGTCGATGAGGAAGAAGATTATTTCTAACGCTAGAGCTATAGATAATTGTGTCGTGTTGAATCTTTCTTTGAACCAATCTTTTAAGAATACGGCCGATAAGAGGATGGAAGATATTCCGATTAACGATAGTGTACTTCCTGTATAGGTTATGATTTTGAATATGATTCGATGGTCGAGATATGTTTGTTTAGAATCAGGATTCATGGATGTGGCTAATTGTGACAAAATATCTAAAGATGTTACGGTCACATCTCTGACAGGTATTATATCAGAATTAGGAGAATATCCATAAACCATAGCGCTTCTATTGTTGTGACATATATTACCTTTCGGTTCAGCTATGCAAATAAACCAGAAAAAACCATTTTCTATTTCTAAACTAAACCAGTATTTTTCGATACTGAATATATTAAAATTGTTAACATCATTATCTATTGTTTTTAAATAAAATGACCACCGTGTAGAGACTTCAGTCGCGCTGTCAAAATAAAGGACTACAATTCTGCTCTTGCAAGTGTATGGCATACTTCGAGTCGGAGCCATATTCGGAATTACAAATGCAACAAATACTATGATGGAATTAATATCTGATGGATCATGAAATCGTGCGACAACTTCGACATTTCTATCGTTTACGTAATCGTCTTTTATATCTGGAGATGTGAAATCTTTAATAGTGTAATCGTAATCCGTTCGGTTTTCGTACCGATTACTGTATAAAACAATATCTAAAAACAAAGGAGTATTGTACTGTTTTTGTATTAACAGAAAATTATCGTGTTGAAATATCCCCATTGAAGTTGTAACAAGCCAAAGATACAGAAATAGTGAAAGTATACACTCATGCACTTCAGTACAAAATTCTGAAACTTGGTATGCTAAAAAATCTAAACCTTTGTCCATTACTTCAAGTACATGCATATCATAAAAACTGCGTAATAATATTCCCACTTCAATATAATTTTGTACTTCAATGCTTGTGTTGATAGTGTTATGCCAACAATATAATTTACTGTAACGACAACATTTTGCAAACTGATATATTTGCTTAGTATGATGAGAAGCTTGCTCTAAACAGTTTATTTCACCATTCACCATATATTCTGCTCTTCCATTTCCACACGTCATCTCAGGTATATATAGATCACTCTCCATGCAGATATTTTCCGGATAATAATAGTGCAATGGAGTATCGGGAACTTCTCGCCAAATTATAGTAGAATGATTAGTACTCGTTGTACTAGCCGGGCAATATTTACTAGAAGAAAGCGATGCGAAATTAAGAAATAACATTTCCTGAACCTCACAGAAAGAAACCGCGCAACCTTGAGCGTCAAAATCGCTTAATTTAAATTCGTTCTTTGGCCCGATACGTTTACCACTGAATCGAATTAAAGGTACGTCGTAATTAGCGCACATACCGGGCATTTGAATCCCTAACAATTCGTTCTCGTTTTGGATGATAATCGACGAGAACTCTGAATTTAAAATTAACAACATTACAACTCGAAAATTCAGCTTTTCGATTACGGTTAAATTTCTGCTTGCCTGGTTTAAAAATTGTTGTGGAATATTGATGGATAATTCTAGATTGGTTTCGTTCATTTCATCTCCGGATTGATTCTGGTATAATTCAATAATTTGTCGGTCTTTGTACAATACGAACCCGGAAATGTTATTAGAAAATGGGTTCCAAGCTTTGAAAATATAATCAGGATTTATTAAAGTAAATGCATCGTTATTATGTTTCACGTGTGATACTAATCTAAACAGAATATACGGAGCTAATTTTAAGCGCCAATACTCATATTTAACAGCTAATACTTTAATAACAGACATAATTAAATCAACATAATTTTTGAATATCATTGTTTCAAGCAAATCATCCAAGCATTTAGTTAACACTAGCGCATCTACTATTTTTAAATATAGCTTTGAGTTGAGAAATCTTATCAGAATTACATGATTTTTACTTGAACAAGCTAACAAAAGATCTCTTGTATCGTTAGTGAAGTCCTCAAATGGTTTCTTGAAACATAACTCGAATAAAGGCGGATTAGGTAAAACAAAACATACTTCATAGCTTGAATTTACGACAATATGCTTGTCTAGAAATCGCCTCACAATCTCACGTAAATCATCGTCGGTTAAATTGCTGATTCCTTCGCCAATTTCCAACGGGACGAATCTCTTCGGTGACTCCTAAAATAAATTCGTGCACTCTTTAGTTGATGCAATACTTTGAGTGTATTTAAAAATCGAATCTGTTTTAAAATATCGTTACTCACAATGTTGGCCCAAGCACTCCCAATATATGAAGAAACAAACAGGAGATTTAAGAGTGTTTTGATAAATTTTAGTTTCGGCATCGTTCTAAACGTATTGAAGCCATTAATAGGAAAGGAGGTTTACGAAATTAACTGACGTGTTTAATTAGTTTGATTTAGTTCGTGCACAGGATGTTTGTTTATTTCTGGCGATAATAAATAATTGGTCTAAATTAGTGCCTACGAAATTTTAATTAGTTTTATATTTTTATATTACATATACCAAAAATGCGTTTTTTTTGGAGGGATTTATTCTTTCGAAATTTTGTACCAGATTGGTTCCGAGTGAATTCTTTTAATTTTTCTTCGACTGATACAATGTCGTACGACGTTAATTCTTCCTTACATTATTATATTACTTTTCTTTTATAATTTGTTGGGTAATGACGGTCTAAATTAAGTTAAGTTTAATATATTTCTCCTTTACGTTTCGATACAGTGGTTTGTATCATTTTCACTAAAATATAAGTAAAATTACACTATGCAATAATTCTAAAAAATATAGTACATACATCATTGTTAAAAGAGATTTTCATACATGTTAAAATTATATTTTATTTGCATGTAAAAGATGCATGCAAGCTTGTCTGATATACATATGTATTTATTTGAGTAAATCATATTTTAAAAACAAAATTTTTAAAAAACATAGGTATGTAATGCAAAAAATTTTTATTGCATATTATTTCGTATTAAACATATACAAGGTGCAAGCAAGCGAATTCGATTCCAGGATAAAAAGATAAGAAATTATTTTATTTTTTATATGTAGATATTAAATAATTATAGTTGCTACTAAGATATTGAATATCACTTCTGTCGTTGATAGCATTTTTTCTTTTTTAATATAAAGCATTTCCTTAAATATTCGTTTATGATAGTTAGTTTCTTTATCCAAAATTGTGACATTATCGTAATCAAAGTTGTGACCATTATCTAAAGCATGTTTAGTTAGTGCTGTTGAATTATGATTGTGTATTCTAGTATTGTAACGGTGTGCGTATATTCTTTTATCTAGATGTTGTTTTGTTTGGCCAATATAAGTACCAACACAGTTTTTACAATTAATTTGGTAAATTAAATCTGTTTGTTTACTTTTGTTAATAGGGTTTTTAGTTTTGGTGAAAAAGGACTGGTTAGAGTAATTTGGTTTATCAGCAATGCAAAGGTTGTATGGTGTCAGTAGTTTTTTTAAATTTTCAGAGAGATTTTTTGTATAGGGTAAACTGATATATTGTTGTTTTTTATTGTTGTTTTGTGTTTGAGAAATGTTTTTCTGAGATGAAATATGTTTTAGTCTTTTATTAATGTATTTGTTAGAGAAATTATAAGGGTAACTATTTTTGGTGAGAATGTCTTTAATTTTGTAAATATTCTGTTGGAGATTTTTTGGTTCTGAAAAGGAGTAAGCACGATCAACCAAATTGTTGATAGTGCTGATTTTATATTTTATGGGGGTGTTGGAATAGTAGTTAAGATATCTACCAGAATTTATGGGTTTGATAAACCAATCAGTAAATATTTTGTTATTTTTGTGTGTTATTGTAATATCAAGGAAATTAAGTGATTTATTGCGTTCATTTTCGATTCTAAATTGTAAACGTTCGTGGAATGAATTAAAGTGTTTTAAAATTTGTTGATCTTGATTGGGAGGTACTATTAGAAAACAATCATCGACATATCTTTTAAAGACCGGTATATCCAAATTAATCTGGTTTAAAATTGTGGTTTCAAGCTTTTCCATAACTAAGTTAGCAATGACAGCCGAAATGGGTGAACCCATAGCAGTTCCGAAAACTTGGGAAAAGAACTTATCGTTAAATTTAAAATATGTAGTATTTAAACAGAGTTCGACGGCTTCAATGAATTCGTTAAGTGGTAGTGGGGTATGAATTTGGATTTCATTCCATCTATCTTTAATACATTGAATAGCAATGTTGGTTGGGATGTTAGTGTATAGTGATATTACATCAAGACTAATAAATTTAAAATTGTTGGGCCTTTTTTTGATTTTTAATAAATTTAACGAAATCCCAAGAGTCTTTAACATGAAATTTATTTTTTCCTAAAATACTAGAGATTGATGAAGCCAAGAATTTAGACATATTGTAGGTAGGTGATTGTATGCTGGAGACAATGGGACGTAGGGGGATATTGTCTTTGTGGATTTTAGGTAAGCCATAAATTCTTGGAGGTAGGGCGTTGTTGATTTTTAGTTTTTCTGCTTCTAAGTTATTGATTATATTATTGTTTTCCCATTTTTTGATTAAGTTATGTATTTTTTTTTGGATTTTGGTCGTTGGGTCGGTTTTTAGTTGGACATAAGTGTTTTTGTCTTCAAGGAGTTGAAGCATTTTAGTATCTAGTATTTTAGGAAAAAATAAATTTCATGTTAAAGACTCTTGGGATTTCGTTAAATTTATTAAAAATCAAAAAATGCCCAACAATTTTAAATTTATTAGTCTTGATGTAATATCACTATACACTAACATCCCAACCAACATTGCTATTCAATGTATTAAAGATAGATGGAATGAAATCCAAATTCATACCCCACTACCACTTAACGAATTCATTGAAGCCGTCGAACTCTGTTTAAATACTACATATTTTAAATTTAACGATAAGTTCTTTTCCCAAGTTTTCGGAACTGCTATGGGTTCACCCATTTCGGCTGTCATTGCTAACTTAGTTATGGAAAAGCTTGAAACCACAATTTTAAACCAGATTAATTTGGATATACCGGTCTTTAAAAGATATGTCGATGATTGTTTTCTAATAGTACCTCCCAATCAAGATCAACAAATTTTAAAACACTTTAATTCATTCCACGAACGTTTACAATTTAGAATCGAAAATGAACGCAATAAATCACTTAATTTCCTTGATATTACAATAACACACAAAAATAACAAAATATTTACTGATTGGTTTATCAAACCCATAAATTCTGGTAGATATCTTAACTACTATTCCAACACCCCCATAAAATATAAAATCAGCACTATCAACAATTTGGTTGATCGTGCTTACTCCTTTTCAGAACCAAAAAATCTCCAACAGAATATTTACAAAATTAAAGACATTCTCACCAAAAATAGTTACCCTTATAATTTCTCTAACAAATACATTAATAAAAGACTAAAACATATTTCATCTCAGAAAAACATTTCTCAAACACAAAACAACAATAAAAAACAACAATATATCAGTTTACCCTATACAAAAAATCTCTCTGAAAATTTAAAAAAACTACTGACACCATACAACCTTTGCATTGCTGATAAACCAAATTACTCTAACCAGTCCTTTTTCACCAAAACTAAAAACCCTATTAACAAAAGTAAACAAACAGATTTAATTTACCAAATTAATTGTAAAAACTGTGTTGGTACTTATATTGGCCAAACAAAACAACATCTAGATAAAAGAATATACGCACACCGTTACAATACTAGAATACACAATCATAATTCAACAGCACTAACTAAACATGCTTTAGATAATGGTCACAACTTTGATTACGATAATGTCACAATTTTGGATAAAGAAACTAACTATCATAAACGAATATTTAAGGAAATGCTTTATATTAAAAAAGAAAAAAAATGCTATCAACGACAGAAGTGATATTCAATATCTTAGTAGCAACTATAATTATTTAATATCTACATATAAAAAATAAAATAATTTCTTATCTTTTTATCCTGGAATCGAATTCGCTTGCTTGCACCTTGTATATGTTTAATACGAAATAATATGCAATAAAAATTTTTTGCATTACATACCTATGTTTTTTTAAAAATTTTGTTTTTAAAATATGATTTACTCAAATAAATACATATGTATATCAGACAAGCTTGCATGCATCTTTTACATGCAAATAAAATATAATTTTAACATGTATGAAAATCTCTTTTAACAATGATGTATGTACTATATTTTTTAGAATTATTGCATAGTGTAATTTTACTTATATTTTAGTGAAAATGATACAAACCACTGTATCGAAACGTAAAGGAGAAATATATTAAACTTAACTTAATTTAGACCGTCATTACCCAACAAATTATAAAAGAAAAGTATACCAAACACGGTCAACAAATAGGACAAAATATAAAAAAATTATTATATTAGACGGTATCTTAATTAGAAACTTAGAAATAGGTTTCTTTTTTTTACTGAAAGTATATACATATGAAGGGTAAGGGAATAAAACAAGGAATATCCATTTTTCTATAAAATGAGGTTATTAGCGCAATCTAGCGGTCGTTGGCGATTCTTATTGAATAAAAATCCACACTGGAATAAAACGAGAGATATCCGTTTTATTGAATGTACAAAATTAACCGTACTGGAATAAAACTGGGAATGTCCCTGCCTAACTGGAATAAAACGGTGAATGTCACACTTGAATTGGTTGAACTTTGTATGAGGGTCGTGATAGTTTTCTTGTTCATTCTTGCAGTTAGATTTGAGCGTGTTAGTGTAAAGAGAGGTTAAGGTGTCTTCAAGATGAGTTCAGAGGAAACGCATTGTGAGGGTGTGTTGACGAAGAAAAGGACAAAGACGCGACGCATGCAGGAAGTTATGAAAAAGATGAAGCTGTCATCTCATGAGGCAGGTGAGTCTTGCCATTGCAAAAAGCTGAAATGTTTTGAAAACATAACGGAAAGTGAACGTAAACAACTTGTATCAATGTTTAATGCCATGTCTGATAACAATGAAGAAAATGCGTATTTATGCAGTCTTATTTCACTCATGGTTATTCAAAGGCGGCAAAATCGCAATCCTGAGGAAGAGGCGGCATATCATGATAGCACCTATTCCTACAGAGTACGATTTAAACATGATAATAAAGTTGTGGAAATTCCTGTTTGCTATAAAGCATTTCTAAGTATTCATGGCATAACAAAAGGGAAAGTTGAGTATCTACAAAAGTCCTTAAAAGAGACGGGCCTAGCTCCAAAGGACAAAAGAGGAAAGCATTGCGCCTTAACGAATAAACTTCCTGACGATTCTTACAAGAAAGTGTACGATCATATAAACTCTTCTAAGGGCAGGTTGTCCCACTACAGTTTACATGACTAAAAAGTTATACCTACCCGAAGAGCTGAGTGTCAAGAAAATGTATTCAATGTTGAAAGAAATTCACCCATCAGTAAAAATTTCCTATGATACATACCGAACGGTATTCAACACGAAATTTAACATAAGTTTTGGCTACCCAAGAACAGATACGTGTAGTACATGTGATAAATGCACTGCAGAAATAAATCAGTTACAAAAGAAAGGAAATTCCGAACAGCAAGTCAGGAGACTACAAACAGAAAACGAACTACACAAACGAAAGGCACAGACATTTTATGATAGGAAAAGAGAGGCAAAAAAGCGAGCAAAAACGACTACGGACTTTGAAGCCATTGCAATGGACTTCCAAAAAAACGTTTATTTGCCAAATATACCAACCAATGATGTCTATTACCTTAGACAGCTGTCCATGTATTCCTTTAACATACATGTTCTTGCTTCAAGCATGGCACTCTTTACACATATCCAGAGAATCTTGCTAAAAAAGGGTCGGATGAAGTTTGCTCTTTCCTTTTTCATTTCCTTATGAATTATCTTCAACCCGAAGTGAAACATTTGCATATATTTTGTGACTCGGCCGGTGGACAGAAAAAAAACTTCAGTATGTTCAGGTTCATGCACTTCATGGTACATACTGTCAAACGGCTCGAGTCGATAAAAATCACTTTTCCTATAAGGGGCCACTCATATTTAGAGTGCGATAAAAATATGGGTATTGTTAATTTAAAAAAAAGGATGGAATTACCTGACGAGTGGTATGATCTTCTACGCTCTTCCAGAAACAAACCCTCTCCATTTACTGTTGTGGAAGTCGACCAAGGAATGGTTAAAGGTTGGAGTGAGTTTTTCAAGGATAAATTTCTCCGCAAATGCCCTTTCCCTACACAAACTATAAGGGAAATTTGCTGCTCCAAGGAACATGTCCGCCTACTATCCTTCCGTTCAAGCTATAATGGACCATGGTTGCAGCAGCCTATCATGAAAGCCGTTAAAACAAACAGTAACAACTTGAGACTTGCTGAAAATGAATTTTTCCTGCCTTCATCTAAGTACCATGGTAAGAATATGATTTTGTATTGTGATTTTAAAAATATACTATGATTATTTTTAGCACTCCTTGCAATAGATGAGGACAAATATATGAATCTTCAGATCCTTAAAGGTTTTTGTGAAAACCCAGCATGAAGAGAAGACGAAGAAGAAGAAAAAGAAGAAGCAGAAACAGACGAGAAACAATACATAGACTGAATAAGGTGCACGTGGCCACTTCTAATATAATGTAATTTTTTTTTTATTATTTTCGTTGCAGTAAAATGTATTACCACTTTAGTGTTTAGGAAATAAAACTTAAAACTCAATTTTCTCCAAATACAGATTTTGTGACATTTCTTGTTTTATTCCCTTACCCTTCATATGTTGAACGTATGTAGAAAAATTTCTACATACATTCTTTCAATTGGGCAAGAAAAGATTGGTCCCAATGGCGAAAGGTATTTTCCTTTAATACGAAACCACATTTGCAGTTCACATACGAAGGGTTCTCAGTTTTAATGTTTTTAATTTTTTGCAGACATGGCACGATCAGTAATAGACCAAATAATAACAAAGATGGACCTATCATCAGGACAGCTATCTCTGGAGATCAAGCGGTGCCACAACCGAATGTTAATTTTGACTTTGAACCACGATGTGAATATATCACAGCGACTGTTGTTGATGATGAGAAAGTAACAGATAAATCTCCACAACAAGCTACACACTGTAGCAACATGTGGAAAATTGGCTGACCAAAATCAGCAACAATTAGATTTAATGCGGGATTATTAGCAAAACACTGAAAAGTATACACGAATATTTTAAGGATGAGGTGTAGAAATCTATTTCTTTTTTGTATCATTTATTTTTGCATATACAGGATGTCCCAATAGTGCGATGTCGGGCGATATCTCAATACCAGTTTGAGATACAAAAAAAATTTTGAAATAGAAGATGTTTAATTTTGAAAAGGGCATAACCTAGAAATGCTTTCGTTTATACAGAGCGTCTCAGAAAAGCAGTACCGAATCGAAGTTTATTTTTTCAAATGGAACACCCTATATTTTATTACATTTTTAGAATCTAGTTTTTGAAATATTTGATATTTTCTCTAATAGATGTCATGTGCAGATACTATTTTTCTAAGTCATATCTTACTTATGTTTGACCCCAGAAACTAAATTTTTCGTATGCGAGTAGTCTATACTTGCAATAATTTTTACAAATTGCTAAAACTATTTTATTTAATACAGAGTGTTCAAAAAAGGGAAATCAACATAACAAATTTCAAATTAAAAAATCTCCATTTCCTTAAATGGAATACCTAGTGTTTTTTCATGCTATTTTACTCCTAAAGGAAAGCGCTATATTTTTCCTTAAGCATGTCATATACCTATCTGCAATAGATTTCGAATTATTTTCGTTTTTAAATTCGCTTTATAAAAGACTGCATTTCAAACAGCAATATGTTAAAATCAAGATGGCCATGGAAAACAAATAACATTCATCATAACTCTAAACTGTCAGATTGTTTAAAGCAGTATTTTCTATATAAGTCAATTACGTGTTTATGTATTCTAACGTATGATGAATTTTTCACAATCAGAACTTATAAATATGGTTTACGCATTGGGATCGAGCGATCACAATTGTTTCCTTGCAAGTCGCATTTACGCGCAAAGGTTTCCAAATACCGAGCGGCATCCTAATACTTATGCATTTGCCAGGTTAAAAGAACGTTTTGAGAGAACTGGAAGCGTGGACTATCAAAAGAAATTGCAAAGACAAAAACGGGTGGCCAGCACTGAAGAAAATGAACACCTAGTATTGGAAGCTGTAGTGGGAAATCCGCATACGTCAACACGTACGTTAGAAAGCGAAATTGGAATACCGAAAACATCAGCGAACAGAATTATTCGGAAACACAAATTTCATCCATACCATGTACAACCGGTACAAGAACCAAGCCAACAAGATTTTATAAGCAGACGCAACTTCTGTAATTGGGCATTAGACAAGAAATATCAGGAGCCAAATTTCTTCAATAACGACGAATAATTCACAGACGAAGCCACATTTCATAAAAATGGGTTTGTTAATCGCCACAATTTTCACTACTATAATAATGAAAATCCTAGAATGATAATTCCACTGGATAATCAGCATAGGTGGTCTCTTAATGTGTGGGGTGGAGTTCTTGGACGGTTTGTTATAGGACCATACTTTTTCGATAACACGGTGGATGGAGAATCATTTTTGAATTTCTTACGAAATCAATTTGAGGATATGGTTTTGACAGCTTACCATTAGAAATTATCAGACAAATGTGGTTACAATTAGATGGAGCACCTCCACATTTTAGCAGATGTGTGAGGCATTATCTGAACGCACATTTTGAAAATAAATGGATCGGTAGAGGAGCACCAGTGATATGGCCCGCAACATCTCTGGATCTGACGAAACCAGACTTTTTTTTATGGGGTTATGTCAAAACGCAGGTATACAAAACTGCCCCAACAACAGTGGAAGATATGAAATTTAGAATACAACGAGCTTTTGAATCGATTGATGAAAATATGCTTCAAAGGGTGCATCAAAATTTTATTCACAGAATTACTCTCTACCAAGAACAAAATGGTGGACATATTGAACACCTTGTCTAGGCAGTGTCATTGGGGTATAGTTTTGTATTGTATTGTTTTGTATTGGGGAGTAATTTGTATCTTGGAAGTAGGCTGCAGTCTTTATACAGTTCGCTATCTCCAGTTTATATAGAAATTGCGCAGTAATATTTTTGTTTAAATTTCTTATTATTTCTTGCTTTAAATAAAAATTTGTTCTTTTTTTCCTTTTCGTTCTATTAGTTTTACAGCAGTAGACAAATAACTTAATATTGCAGGTATTTCACTGAATAAGATAAAATATTATGCGCAAACAATTCAAATTAGAATAGTGTCTTCGTACTGGTAAGTTCTTTTAGAGCAACATTCATCCTTAAAACATAGAAAAACACACATTTTAATCGGAGCAAATACTATAGTAAGCTATTTGACAGTTTAGAGTTATTATGAGTGTTATTTGTTTTCCATGGCCATCTTAGTTTGAACATATTGCTGTCTTGAAATGCAGTCTTTTATAAAGCGAATTTAAAAACGAAAATTTTCAAACATAAGTAAGATATGACTTAGAAAAATAGTATCTGCACATGACATCTATTAGAGAAAATATCAAATATTTCAAAAATTATTAGGATTAGGTAGAGACAATGGTATATGAAAAGTATGTTGATTTTATAGTGGATTCTAAAAATGTAATAAAATATAGGGTGTTCCATTTGAAATAAACTTAGATTCAGTACTGCTTTTCTGAGACACTATGTATAAACGAAAGCATTTTTAGGTTATGCCCTTTTAAAAATTAAACATCTTCTATTTCAAATTTTTTTTTGTATCTCAAACTGGTATTGAAATATCGCCCGACACCGCACTATTGGGACACCCGGTATATTAAATTATATAATTTGGATATGTTTTTTTTTTCTTTAGTTTTAATAAAATGATTTTATAAATAAATTATACATTTTTATTATACAGTAAAATAGTTTCTTATAATTTGTTGCTGTTATCTTCTTCCAGCTACCAAATCTGGATTCATCCTATTGAGTGCTACAAGTGCAGATTCTAGATTTATGCTTATTTGGTTTTGAAATTTATGCAGAAAGTATGACTGATTGGTTGACTGACCGACGCCGGCCACTAACTGAAAAGGAGTTGCTCGATGCATTGTACGAAAGTGATGAGGATTTGGGGAGGAATGTAAATGATGGTGAAGATGAAGAAGAGTCAAATGACGAAACCTCTTCTAGTGAAGTGGATTATCAAGAAACTGGCGATGAAGAAAGCGATGAACAAGAAGGAAGTGACGATAGTGATGCTAGTGATGAACCGCCGCTCGGCCATTCGCAAACTTTTATTGGAAAAGATGGTACCGAGTGGAATGCCACGCCGATTGCCAAGGGAAAAACACGTGCACGCAACATAATTACAACAGCTTTGTACAAAGTGAAACTTCCACCTGGAGTGCATGTTGATACTCCTTGTGACGCATTCAATTTGTTTTTTGATGATATGGTTATTGGTATTGTGGTTACTTTCACTAATAAGGAGGCTGTTTGTATTCTTGGCGATTTGTGGAAACCAGTTGACGACTTTGAAATCCGTGCTTTCTTGGGCCTTTTGATTACTGCTGGAAGAGATGAACAAGGAATGGTGGACTATAATGAGCTATGGAAATCCTGTTTATCGAGCGTGTATGTCACGAAATAGATTTACTCAATTACTAAGATTTATTCGTTTTGACGATAAAGCGACCAGAACCCTCCGAAGGCAAAAGGACAAGTTGGCACCAATTAGAGACCTGCGGGAACGTGTTAATACAAACTTGTTGAAATATTATCTTCCTGGCAGTAATCTAACCATCGATGAACAACTGGTGCCTTTTAGAGGTCGTGTATCTTTCCGACAGTACCTGCCAAGCAAGCCAGATAAGTACCGTATGAAAATTTGGTGGATATGCGATAGTGGAACTAGTTATCCGTTACGTGGTATACCATACTTAGGAAAAGAAGGTCTGAACAGAGCAGAAAACTTAGCGCAAAAGGTGGTTGAAGACCTTTGTGAACCTTTTCTGAGAACTAAAAGGAATATTACGTTCGACAACTTCTTCACCAGCTACGAGCTTGCATCCAGTTTGCTTACCACCAAATTTCTTACCTCACAGGCGACGGAATATTGAAAGCAACTTGTTTGGTTTTCAGAAGACAATGACTTTGGTATCTTATGTACCTAAGAAAAATCGCTGTGTCATATTATTATCTACAATGCACAACGACTCCACCACACCTTGGTAGGGCACGTTACGATAAAACGTTGGTAGGACTAGGGTTAAAAGTAAAATTTATTTTGTAATAATATTTAAAGTTCAATTTTGAAAGACAAAAATTTTTCTCCCAACTTGAATTTGGAAATATTTTCAAAAAGTTTAAAAAGGATAAAAAACTAGTTTGTGGTGATTGCCAATTCACTGAATTTAATAAATTTATTTTTTTATGTAAAACATCTTTCTGACTTGTATTTTTTTATGCAACTTAGAATTTTTCATTTGGGTAATTTTCAACGTAAGATTTTTATTAAAACACCTATTTTAATTTAAAGAGTAAAGCTGAAATTTTCAATTTTATTATTAAATAGATTTCACATTATAATATACTTAAAAACTTTTAAAATTTCGTCCACCTAAGTACCTATAGCTTTTATAATTATAATAATAAAAAAATAGTTATTATCGTTGAAATATTACGTACGAATCTAATCAGCTTCCGTTATGGAGCTTAATTATAGCCCACTCGTTAATTATACGAAAATTTTTCGTCAATTGTTCTAACGACACAATTAGAAACATGCCTAAGT
Source organism: Holotrichia oblita (assembly GCA_023690525.1). Lineage (NCBI taxonomy): Eukaryota > Metazoa > Arthropoda > Insecta > Coleoptera > Scarabaeidae > Holotrichia > Holotrichia oblita. Next base: position 230,806,651 of record CM043015.1, on the reverse strand, counting down.
TAAAATTAGCTAAGATGCAATTGTATCTGCTACTGATGGCCTTATTTATTGCCATAACAGCAGCACATAACGTAAGTAATAAACCATGACCGTATTTTTTTTTTGATCTGTATTAGGTACAAAGTATTTAAATTTATTTTAGGAAATATCCACGGCATTATTCCCATGGGAAAATGGCAAAGATATTGGAAATTTAACTGAAGCGGAAATACGCGAGAGCATAAGCAAATTTTTAGCTGAAGATATCGTTAGAAATACAATTATTCAAATATGTTTTCGTATACCAAATCCAGGTGAATTTGATTTATGTCTTGAAGAAACATACACCACAAATGTAAGAGATGTTTTAGCCGTTTGTTCGAGTCGAAATTATACAGTATTGAAACAATTTATTGCTACACATCCAGATCTGAAAAATATAGATTTGGTTATGTTTAGTAAATGTTTAAGATTTCTTTTTGAAATAATGGTAAACGAAAATTACGATGATTTTATATATATCATTACATGGTTACTTATTCCCTCATCTGTGCACCATGTAAGTCTTGCTAAGCATTTTCTATCTAAATATCTATCGTATATAAAACGTAATAACATCAGATTCACTAAACGAAATCCCCGATTTATATTTAAAGTTTGGAACCCTTTTTATGATAAAGTTTCCGGTTTCTTAATCAATAAAACGTTTGATTACGCAGAATATGAGTCCATAGATCAGGTTAACGAAGCCAACGTAGTATTAGCCGTCTATATTCCATTTCATTATCTAGAAGAAGCGAACAGAACATTAACTGTTGCTGAAAAAATGGACTTTCGCATAGCGATTTTCTCACTGGTGAAATCATCAAGATCATCACATATTTCTACACAAAATCCGATTATATTATTGGCTATAAACATTCCTGGAATGTGTGTCATTAACGACTACCCCCTCATCGGAATTGTCATGTACAGCGACAAAAAAGAACTGAAGTTAGGTGATTTTGATCCGTATGGTTGCGCAGTTTCTTTTTGTGACAATCAAGAAATGCAAATCCTTTATCTCGACGATATTTTTTCCACGGATACTTGTGCTCCATCTACAGGCGATAATAATTATTCTACAGTAATTTGGCCGCAAACTGCTCTAGTGGGAAACCAATATTATAATTCGGAAAATCTTTGTGTTAATAAATACTTGGATATTCCGTCCATGATATGTAACAATTCAGAAAGAAATTATTTTGATGTATCTGATGAAACAAAATGTTTAAGCGATCTATCTAATAATACCAAGGAGATATACCAGTTTTTCAAATGTTGTCGACACGATGATTTGTATTGTCAAAAAAATAGAATTAACACCAATACATCACAACATTATCTTGAAGTATTTTTATTAATTATGACTAATTCAGAAATTGTGCGTTTCGAAAACATAGCTCGGTTAGTAGACACAGGTTTGGAATTTCTTAAATCCGAGAAGTTAATTTATAGTTCCACATTATATAGATATATTACATCAGTTTTTTTCGAACTCATCGTTTCCATGTACGAAAATAATTCACATCAGAATTTCGAACAAGAGAATATCATCCTTATGCTGCAGCGAGATGATTCTCTTTTACCTCTAAATTTTATCCTATACAAAAATCAAAATCCTAATCGAATAAGCAATGATTATGGAATTAAAATAAATGTGGGTGATGATTATTTAAACGACATAAATGCCGAAGCTATTATAAGTGTGAGCAACAAATCAAAATCTGATATGTCCCACATATTTATTGGTTTTATAATTCCAAGTCGTGTCCTTACACAGAATCTGCCATTAATTTGTACAAGCAAGATTGTCATACTGTTTGTTATCGCTTCTTATACAGTTTCCCAAAACATAAGTTTTTATTGGAAAATAATGGACGATAGCGACAGCTTTAACATTTTTGGTAACGATGAATATCGATTTAATTTAAAAATTAAATCAGGACATGTCTACACAATTTGCATATCTGAACCGAGAGCAACTGTATGTAATAACAATAAAAGTGTTAGTATTTATGAAGTAAATTATAAAGGTGATGTATCACGTGTAGGTATTCCGAATCCAACCGTAATTTCTTTAGATATTTTGTCGCAATTAGCCGCATCCACGAATCCTGATTCTAAACAAACATATCTCGAACATCGGTTCATATTTAAAATCATAACTTACACAGGAAGTGCATTATCATTAATCGGAATATCTTCCATCCTATTATCGGCCGTATTTGTAAAAGATTGGTTCGAACAAAGATTCAACACGACACAATTATCTATAGCTCTAGCCCTCGAAATTATCTTCTTCCTCATCGATCACACTATCATAAAACATGCCGGTTATTTGATTTTCTTTTACAGCCTTTTGGCCCAATTCGCATGGATGTTATTGATAGCCCACCATCAATATCGTAAATTTATCAAAGTGTTTGATTCTGCACGTTTAAACATGACAGCATCGTTAATATTGGGTTGGTTATCTCCAGCCTTGATTATCCTAATCCCTTCAATACTTTACAGGGACTGCTTTAAATGCGATTTATGCTATAAGACCCAGGACATTTTTAATTACTTCGTTATCATTCCTATATGCTGTGTTATCCTTGTAAATCTCGTTGTTTATATAAAAGTCATCTATAATATTTCCAACGACAAAGGGGCGGAAACAAATCCCAAACTAAAGAAAGCGAAGATAAGAGCAACCATTGCACTTCCTTTTTTAATGGGTCTCTCTTGGATTTCTATTTTCACTTTATTTATGCCATCGTTATGGATCTCTCTCGGCGGTACTTATATCTTTCACATCGTCACTACATTGCAAGGATTCGTTTTGTTTGTTTTCACCGTATTTCTCGATGAACACTCAAAGAATCTGTGGCGCATTAAGTTGGAGATACTATTCAAGAAGGATCGCGAATCTAAAGTAGCTTCAACAAGCAAATAAATTAATCAAATTATTGTTAAATCTATTTTATGATAGCTAGTTTGTAAGTTATATAATTTAATGGCTTCCATTTTGGATATGAACATTCTTGATGTGTTTAAGAAATACGTATATATTGATTATTATATAAATGTTGCACGCATGTTTTTTTATGTACGACTGTCTCATAAAAATGTACCACTTACAGTTTCGCACCAATAAATTATGTTTCAAGTAGATTGTTCATTTTTTTATTTTTATTTTTCAGTGTTTATAGTTTAGGATTTATTTATACTAGATTTTGATTATTTGTGGTGGTGTAGATTGAAGTTTCTCTTCGCTCATTTTACAAATATTTGGAAGTTATGAAATAGTCGGTCAATCATATTTTTGTACGTTTGAAGAAAATTATATTATAATCACTTGTAAGGACTAAAGGAAGGATCTACCAAAAAATATTCGAAAATTCTATGTTCAGCATCAACGGCTTGCTAATTAGAAGTATAGAGTCTATTTTAAATCTACGTTTTTAGTCAAGAACGTCACAAATTATTTTCATGTATGCCAAGAAAATTCTTTATAATAAGAGACTAAATTTGCTAAATTTCGTTCAGAATAATTTCAATTTATGGACGAAATTCTGATCATTTACACGTTTATCAAGATATCTTCTAGGTAAAAGATAGCGATACCAAGTTCTTCACTGGACCTCTTGGTGCAGAAGTATAACACTAAACACTTTAACCCACTGAACAGCAAACAAGTTTTAACTAAAACACCGACGCGTTTCAACAGCAATGCTGTCATTATCAAGGCGATAATAAAACTAAATTAAAATAAAACCTACAAATAACAGGTAACCTAAAATGTTATGCACGGTCAACCCGATACGCATCATTAATTTTCGATTAACGAAAACAATGACGAATGCGGGATAGGTCCGTTGTCACAGTTCATTACACATGACTTATTTTTATATATTTCTAAACTTTCGAAAACATTTAGAAACTTACAATTATTGTTTATTTGTCTAATTAATTTAACATTCGTATGATCGATGTTGTGATCTGTTTCAAAAATGTGTTGGGCAACGCTCGATTTCTCAATTCTATTAAATCTAAGATTCGCCATATGCTCTTTAAATCTAGTTGAGACTGCTCTCCTCGCGTGCCCAATACATTTTGGAAACAGATCACAACATCGATCATACGAATGTTACTTGCGGCCAAGTGTAATGGTTTCCAGCCTCAGCATATCTATAAGTTAATTAGGAAGTTTAATCATAAGAAAACTGTGAAAGAATCTACGACTTTTCGAGAGGATGTTGTGACCCTTCCTTACGCTCCCTTTATCACTAAAGGTTTGAGTAAAATCTTCACAGAGCTAGATCTCAGAATAGTTTACAGTTCTGGGACTAGTTTACGAAGTCTCATCGATAACCCTGAAGATAAGATACAACCTTTGGAAAAGTCGGGTATTTACCAAATCAATTGTAAAGACTGTAATCAAAAATATATTGGGCAAACCAGGAGCGCAGTCTCGACTAGATTTAAGGAGCATATGGCTAATCTTAGATTTAATTGAATTGAGAGATGAAGCGTTGCCCAACACATCTTTGAAACAGATCACAACATCGATCAGACGAATGTTAGATTAATTAGAGAAATAAACAATTGTAAGTTTCTAAAATAACATTTTGGTTGAAGTGTTTAGTGTTGTACTTACTTATTCCTTGTAGAAATTTATCCCCTCTCGAAAGTTTTTTTTTTTGTGATATTAGGTATTTTCTATCAAATTCAATAAATATGCCTATGACAATTTTTGCAGGCATTCCGATCTTCCGTTTTAAGTTCGTCATTTAACATATTTAGAATACCTCTACCGTGATTTTTTAGTTTGACTTTTTTTCTTGTTAGGTAGCAAATAGTATTTTCTTAAAATTTACGACTTGAGTCAGGCATTTGATTACGTTAATCACGATCTATTAATTCGAAAGTTGTCTGTGTATGGTATAAGGGGTACTGCTTTACGTTGGTTTGCATCTTATTTAAAAGATCGAAAACAGTTGGCTACAATTTCTAATAACGGACAAGTATCTTCTTCTAATGCAAGTAATCTTACATGTGGTGTTCCGCAAGGGTCTATCTTGGGACCTATACTATGTTTGTTATATGTAAACGATCTTAACATTCAGTTTAATGTTAACGACATTTATCAATATGCCGATGACACGACGATAGTTATATCTGGTTCTGACGAGTACGAGATGACCGAAATGGGTAACCGCTATGTAAATAATATGGTTGACTGGTGTAGTAATAACGGCTTAACAATCAACGAATCTAAGACTACGTCATTATTGGTTTCATCATCACGACGACAACCTGACAGATCAATACTTGTACGAATGAATTCCAAATCGGTACCTGTGGATACTAACGTAAAATTTCTGGGATGTATAGTTGACAATACCCTGTCCTGGGAGGCTCATATTTCTCATTATTTCTTGTTTGTTCTAAATTGTACTCTATGAACTTTGCAATGTTCAAATTAAGAAATTGTGTGAATGTTGAAACTCTGCTTACTTTCTATGATGCATACATTAGATCAAGGTTGAGTTACGGAATAATTTTTTTGGGTCGATCGACATATTTTTCTCGATGCTTTCTGCTGCAGAAAAGAATTGTAAGAAGCATGTTTGGACTGAGACGGACCGAGTCGTGTGTTCCGTTTTTCAAACGTTATAATATAATGTCCCTGCCATCCTTATTTTTATATGAGTGCTCTATGTATGTGGTGAGACATCGATCTGAGTTTGTGTCCAATGGTCATATTAACACGGATCATTCGACCAGGAACTCCGACTTACTTAGCATCCCTTTACATAAGTCTTCATTATTTGAAAGGAGTCCGCGCTATATGTGTATTAAGTTTTCAATAAACTGCCGCCACCACTAAGAGCCATTCCGACTATCAATAATTTCAAACAAAAAACAAAAGAATATTTTACTGTTCAATGTATATATGATATCAATCACTTTCTGAACGGGTAACTGGTGAGTTGTCTGGATTAGTGGCAATGGAGCGATGTACATAGTACATACGAACTTAGCATCTAATATTGTCTTTAATTTTTTTTTTTGTCTAATTATTTTTTGTCTTAGTATTGTGTAATGTGTCTATATATATATATATGTGTTTTATTGTAATTATACATCAACGAAGCTAATATCGCATGCGATCATATGGCTAATAAATATTATTATTATTTCAAAGTATCTTTATTTTAAACAAAATAAGTATATTACATTGTATACGGCCTTAACCTAAGGTAAGTATAACAATATATAACAATAAAAAAAAAATGTGTGTATTACAATAAGTTTCTTATTTCAGTTCACCTTCCTGTAGCGGGGCCATGCAGGTTGAGTGTCTTCCGAACAATGTTGGCGGTCGATAGTAGTACCGCTTTTTGCATCTCGATGTAGGTGGCCTTAGGGACATCAAGTATTTCCAGGTTGGTGAGGAGGGACTTTGGAATCTCGCCTGTAGCCCCAATTATGATAGGTACTATCTTGGTGCTTTCAACATTCCAGATCTGTCTTATCTCCGCAGCGAGTGGTAAGTATTTCGCTACTTTTTCTTTATGTTTTTCTACCATATTTGCAGGTGATGGGATGGCGATGTCAATGATGATGCATTGGTTGGTTGTCTTGTTTAATAGTACGATGTCAGGTCTATTATTGATTACTGTATGATCAGTCTGTACTGTTCTATCCCAGTATAGTGTCGCGCTTGGTGTTTCGCACACATTTTGGGGTTTGTATTTATAGTAGGGCAAGCGTTCTTGGACGTACCCGATTTTCAAGGCCAGCCAGCTATGCAAGATCCTGGCAACCGCGTTATGGCGTTCGGTATACTCTTTTGCCGCCATAACAGGGCACGCGTTTGCTATGTGCTCAATTGTTTCTGGTCTCGTTTTGCATACTCTACATTTGTCGTCCTTTAGATTAGGTTCTTTGATGATATACCTCCTGTAGTTCAGTGTTGCGATTACATGGTCCTGTATTGATAACACGAACCCCTCCGTTTCGGGAAACAGGTCACCGTTCTGTAACCACATATTGGACGCGTTGAAATCAATGTGTTCTTGTTGTATGCTGTTAAGATGCCTTCCGTGGAGTTCTTTTCTGGCCCATGCTTCCATCAGTTCAGGCACAGTGCTGCCCACTCCTATCTGCGCGTTCCTATTTTCCAGATTAAGGGGGGTGTAGTTTTTGTCTGCCTTAACTATAGCGGCTAAAAGAGGAGACTCACCCATATTTTTATAGAAATATTCTCTCATACCGTTGCTGATTTTGAAATGGAGTTGTTTTATATCGAGTAGTCCTCTACCTCCTTTGGTTCTTGGGAGGTAAAGACGCTCTAGGCATCCGTGCGGGTGGTGTGAGCGATGTTCTGTCAGTTTCTTCCTCGTTAGCCTGTTTATGCTGTCCAGGTCTGTGTTGGTCCATTTGAGAAGCCCAAAGGAGTAACTGATAACTGGTACTGCATATGTATTTATGGCGGCTGTTATATGTTTTGACTTTAAGTTAGTCCTTAGTATTTGCCTCAGTCGGTTCTTATATTTGTTGATTAGGGTGTCTTTAATCTTTTTGTGTTCTATCCCTGTCGCCTGCAGTACTCCCAGATATTTGTAGTTATCAGTTTTTTCCATTGATTGAATTACTTTTCGCTGTTCTTGTAGATGTTCCGTCTCCTCCAGCTGATAGTCTCCCACTGGCTTCCACTTGCCTCTCTCCATTCCGTTGATCTTACATTTCTCCAGGCCAAATGTCATGTTTATATCAGTAGAGAAACTCTTTACCTGTTGCAGCATATATTTTAGTTCGTCCGTGCTCTGCCCTATCAACTTAAGATCATCCATGTATATTAGATGATTAATTTTTTGGTTATTCGCTACTTGATACCCGTAGTTTCTCTTATTGAGCATGGTGGACAGAGGTCGTAAAGCCAGGCAGAACCATAAAGGGCTCAAAGAGTCCCCCTGGAATATGCCTCTGTTGATTTTGATGCACCCCAGGGGCTTGTTGTTCAGGAAGAGTGTCGTTTCCCATTTACTCATGATTGTTGTGAGTGCATGTCGTATTTGTGGTGCCACCTTGTATAGTTCTAGCACCTTCTGTAGCCAACTGTGTGGCACGCTGTCGAAGGCTTTCCTGTAATCGACATAACCCCAATATAGCTTTCCATTCACTTTTTTAGTGTGTTCAGTGATAAGAGTGTCTATAGTGATTTGCTCCTTGCACCCGTAGCTATTTCTCTGGCATCCCTTCTGCTCTATAGGCATCAACCGATGTTTTTCCACATGACCATATATCTTATTACACAATACAGCTGTAAATAGTTTGTATAGGGCTGTTAAGCACGTTATGGGTCGAAACTGATCTGGGCTAGGGTCTGGTGCGTTGGTTTTTGGGAGTAGGTATGTCATACCTCTGGTGAAGAACTGGGGGGTATTATCGGGTTCTCTTAGGATCTTATTGAACACCTTTGCAATCGTTGGATGTAATGCTGGGAATCTTTTAATCCAGAAGTTTTGTAGGCCGTCTACTCCTGGGGCCTTCCAGTTTTGGAGTTTCTTTATTACTTCTTTTATGTCTTCCACACTTATTTCGCTGTTTAACATGTTAGGGGTTTTGTCTACTGCTCGCATCTCATCCTTTATCCATTTAGCATTACTTCTGTGTGTCTTTTGTTCTTCCCATAAATTTTCCCAGAACTCCAGAACTCCCTCCTCTGAGACTATTCTTTCTTGTGCTTGGTTTAGTTCGCCATTCTCCAAGTTTCTGTAGAATGTTTTCTGACTGTTTTCGAATAGCTTGTTTTGCGTTCGCCTTTTGTGACTCTGTTTGTAACGTCTAAGTCTATTTACCTTTACTGCCAGTTTTTGCCTTACCAGGTCCAATACGTCTCTCTCATTTATGTTTTCCAGGTTTTTATACTTGTTAACTATATAGCCCGCTTTGTTCTTCAGTCTATTACTGGGTATGTTTGTTTTTAAGAATTGTGTTAACACCCCCATTTCTTTTCGGTATGTTTCTATGCTTTTCTCCAGTCTTATCTCCCATGGTCTTTTCATAATTTTCCGGTCTGCCTTCTGTTCACCACCTGTTATTATTATTATTATTATTATTATTACTTTTATTAATTAATTATGTACGAAAATAAACTGTATGATACTGTAATAAATTTACATGTAAGTTAGGATGTTCATTACATACAAAATTCTACATCAAATTTATATAAATATGAAATGGTCTTGACTATCAAATGAATATTCTACGTTAGATAAAAAAAATAGACACAACATATATAAATACATCAACATTAATAAATACGTATATATTTAAACGTAAAACAATTTGATTAAACAATTTATTAACAATAATAGGTACAATATAAGCATAATAACATAATATAATACATTTCTGTGCTAAAATATTAAGAATACAAACAAGTGTGCTAATCATTTTTTTTCTGTTAAAACTTATATTTTATAACTATCAATTGACATATTCATGCAACTGCTTTCTTTTTGTAAATTATCTTAAATTGGCGACCCTGTCTAGCATTACCTGCTTTGAATAACATCTCCCACTTCATACGCCACTGTTTTCTCGATTTTTCCTCGAGGAAAACTGTGAAAATTGACAAAATAAATCCTTGCGATGAAGTTACAATGTGGAAAACATAAGAACCACCAAGAGAGATCCATATAGACGGCATAAATAACGTGAAAATAGAAATCCAAGAGAGACCCATTAAAAAAGGAAATGCAATAGCGGCCCTTATTTTCGCCCTCTTTACTTTAGGATTTGTTTCTGCGCCTTTATCTTTAAAAATATTATACATTACTATGATATAAACAATGAAATTTGTAACGATAACGCAGCATATAGGAATGATAACGAAGTAATTAAAAATGTCCTGGGTCTTATAGCACAAATCGCATTCAAAGCAGTCCATGTAAAGCACAGAAGGGATTAGGATAATCAAGGCTGGAGATAACCAACCCAACATTAACGATGTTGTCATGTTTAAACGTGCAGAATCGAACACTTTTATAAATTTACGATATTGATGGAAAGCTATTAACAACATCCATGCGAATTGGGCCAAAATACTATAAAAGAAAATCATATAACCGACATGTTTTATGATATTGTGATTAGTGAGAAGGAAGATAATTTCTATTAATAGCGTTAGAGATAATTGTGTCGTGTTGAACCTTTCTGTGAACCAATCTTTTAAAAATGTGGCCGATAATAGTATACAAGATATTCCGATTAATGATAGTGCACTTCCTGTGTAGGTTATTATTTTGAATATGAAACGGTGCTCGAGATAAGTTTGTTTAGAATCGTGATTCATGGATGAGGTTAATTGTGATAAAATATCTAAAGATGTTACGGTCACATCAGGGACAGGTATTATACCAGAGATTTCAGAATATTTATAAACCATAGCACTTCTATTGTTGTGACATATATTACCTTTTTGTTCAGATATGCAAATAAACCATAGAAAACCGTCTTGCATTTCTAAATTAAACGAATATTTATCGGTACTGAATATGTTGAAACTGTTAACGTCATCTGTTGTTTTTAAATAAAATGACCACTGTGCAGATTTTCCATTCGTATTGTAAAAATAAAGGAGTACAATTCTGCTCTTACAAGTATATAGCATATTTCGAGTTAGAGCCGCATTCGGAATTACAAATGCAAGTAATAGTGTGATCGTATCATTCTTTGATTGGTTATAAATTCGCACAACAGCTTCGATGTTTCCATCATTTAAATAATCGTCTTTTATATCTGGAGATGTGAAATCTTTAATAGTGTGATTATAATCTGTTCGGTTTTCGTCTTGATTGTTATATAAGACAAAACCTGGAAACAATATATAATCGTATATTTGATGTTTAAATAGAATATTCTCTAGAGGAATCATCTCCGTTGAATATGGAGTTGACCATAGAGAGTAAAAAAGTGATAGTATACATGTATGGACTTCAGTGCAAAATATTGAATCTTCATATTTTAAAAACTCGAAACCTTTGTTTATTAATTTATATCTATGTAAATCGTGAACAGATCTTAGTAATAGCTCTACTTCAATATAATTTCGTACTTCAGTATTACCGTTGATAGTGTTATGCCAACAATTTAATTCATTATAATGACAACATTTCATGAATTGATACATTAGCTTGGTATGATCGGAGGATTCCTCTAAACACCTTGTTTTATTAGAAATCTTGTAGTCTGGTCTTCCATCTCGACATATTACGATTGGTATATACCAATTATTATCCATGCAAATATTTTCTGGATAATAATAATAAAACTGCTTCCATTTCCTATCGGAAACTCTTGGCAAAATTACAGTAGAGAAATCAGTACTCACCGTAGTAGCAGGACAATATTTACTCGAAGAAACCCCTTCGAAAGGAAGAAACAACATTTCCTGAACCTCGCAGAAAGAAACCGCACAACCTAGATGATCAAAATCGCTTAATTTAAATTCGCTCTTCGTCCCGATACGTTTACCAGCGAATCGAATTAAAGGCACGTCATAATTAGTGCACATACCAGGCATGTGAATCCCTAAGAATACATTCTGGTTCATGAAAATAATTGATGAGAAATCTGATATTAAAATTAAGATTATAACTCGAAAATTCATCTTTTCTTTGACTGTTAAGTTTCTACTTGCCTCGTTTAAAAATTGTTGTGGAATATTGATGGATAATTCTAGATTGGTTCCGTTCATTTCATCTCCGGATTGATTTTGGTATAATTCAATAATTTGTCGGTCTTCGTACAAGACGAATCCGGAAACGTTATTAGAAAATGGGTTCCAAGTTTTGAAAATATAATCAGGATTTATTAAAGTAAATGCATCGTTATTATGTTTCACGTGTGATATCAGCCTCAAAAGCATATACTGAAGTAGCTCTAAGGACTCACGCCTATACGTAACTGCTAATAGGACATTAATAATTGATAAAATAAAATCAACATAATTTTCGATGAACATCGTTTCAAGCAAAGCATCCGAGCATTTAGCTAAAACTAACATATCTATTACGTTTATATATCTCTTTGCATTAACAAATTCTTTCAAATTTACATAATTTTTAGTAGAACAAGCTAGCAAGATGTCCCTCGTATCATCAGTGAATTCCGAAAATGGTTTGTTGAAGCATAACTCTAATAAAGGCGGATTTGGTAAAACAAAACAAATTTCAGAGCTTAAGTTTACGAAAATATGCTCGTCTATGAATTGCCTTACAATCTCACGTAATTCGTTGTCGGTTAAATTCTTGATTCGTTCGCCCATTTCCCACAGGACGAATCTCTTCGGTGACTCCTAAAACAAATTCGTGCACTCTTTAGTTGATACAATAGTTTGAGCGTATTTAACAAACGAACCTGTTTTAAAATATCGTTACTCACAATGTTGGCCCAAACATTCCCAATATATGAAGAAGCAAACAGAAGATGGAAGAGTATTTTGATAAATTTTAGTTTCGACATCGTCGTAATCGTATTGAAACTATTAATAGGAAATAAGGAGGTTTGCGAAATTAACTGACGTGTTTAATTAGTTTGATTTAGTTCGTACACAGGATGTTTGTTTGTTTGTGGCGATAATAAATAAGGTCTAAATTAGAAGGAAATTTTAATTAGTTTTATATTTTTATATCACATATACCAAAAATGCGTTTTTTTTAAGAAGGATTTGTGATAAATTAATTATTTCGAATTTTGTACCAGATTGAATCCGAGTGAATTCTTTAAGATCTTTTAATTTTTTTTTCCGACCGATACAATGTCATTCAACAAAGTATGACATCATCGTCTCAAGTCTAAAGTACACGAAAGTGGTTGCTGGACCCCAAAGGGGCACCAGCTGCCGACCGACCGTTAGGTATGCGGCAAAACAGGGAAGTGCACACAGCTGTAGGAAGGAAGAACTTAATCCAAAGATTATGATAGTTTATTAAGCATAATTCCATGATCGATGACATCAAAAGCGCTGGTAAGGTCGGTGTAGATAACATCAACCTGGCCTTGAAGATCAAGTTGTTCACTAAGATACTGACATATAGAGATAAGATTCCTTACTGTTGACCTTCCTTTAATAAAACCATGTTGTGTCGGAGAAATATACGGGACTGTGTTGTAATACAAAGAGGAATAAATAACATGTTCAAATACCTTGGCAAAATTAGATAAAATAGAAATCGGTCTATAGTTACTAACACGAGTTTTGTCATTTTTTCTTAAACACAGGACTAATTCTTGCACGTTTCCATCGGGTAGGAAAGGTAGATGTACGATTCGCCAAATTGATAATATAGGTTAGTGGTTTCGCAAGCACATAACGAGCATCATGTTCAAGAAAACTAGGTACGTGATCGTCCCCAGCGATATTCTTCTGGGCAAAGTTCGACATAATACTAATTAATTCCTCTTCCGTGGTTGGCAACAAAGTGAAAGGAGTACAGTTGGAGTGAGTAGTTTTATGTGAAAAGTCATTACTGTCAATGTGTATTGAGGAAAATTTGGAGGCAAAGGCATTAACCATTTCCTGAGGTGTACAAAACATTAGGTATGCGTGTGGTGCCATTCCTAGTGTGAATAAACTGAAAGATCTCTTTCGGATTAGCTCTAACTGAAGTTTCAACTTTCGCGAGGTTCGCCGAATAGGCAGCGGCGATATCACTCTTGCATATAGACCGGAGTCTGCTGAATTGATGATAGAAGTACGAGCTTTTGGTAGTTCTCCATTTCTGTCGATAATAATTCTTTAGTTTTAGGTTTGAAATAATGGTTTTAGAGAACCACACAGGATAACGAGGTCCCGAATAGGTATGTTTTACTGGTACAGAAGTATCAAGAACTTGGTAAAAATAAGCATATAACTCATCAGGAGCAGAATTGACATCGGTGTGGTTTTCCAGAAATGACCAGTCAGTAATACAGAGATCAGAATACAATTTGACTAAATCATATCGACTATTATTATTCGTGGGAAACGCAGTGTTATCACCTACTGATGACGGAAATGTAAGAGATATAGATAATGCAGGGTGATAGGGATCTAGAGGGACAAAGGGGTGGTTTTCAGGGGAAACCAAGGGAATAGGAGACAAGTTCGACGACACTAAGTCAAGAAGCCGATTGTCACAGTTCGTTACAGAGTTCACCTGCGTATGATTAGTAAAATGATGAGTAAATTCAATAAGCAGTTAAATGTGGAGCATTTGGAGCAGGATAGCGGATGTGTTGCAAATTGTGGTAAATTAAAATCACCTATCAGAAGAGAATACTCGTTTATCAAAATAGCCTCAGGAGATTCACAAAAAAGGTCAAAATCTTGTGATCTTGAGGGTCCGGCACTCGAAGTGTAACCAACTTCAGTAACCGCTCGCGCAGCTGACGCACGGGCATCAGCTGTCTGTAAGTTACCTAAATGACAGTTCAGAGTATTGTTTACAAGCGCACGAAAGCATTTTGCCGAGAGTGAACGCGAAAAAAGGAATCAGTAATGGATTTCAAACGTAATAGTGTGATTGCATTGTATTTAGCTGGAAAATCACAACCAGCGATTGTTCGAGAGCTCAAACACCTTAAAGTGAATAAAGTTTTCGTTTATCGCACCATAACTCGTTACAATGATACTGGTAGCATCGCAAAACGTCATGGAGGTGGTCATCAAAAGACTGCAACGTCACGTGAGATGGTTCAAAAAGTGAAGAAGCGACTTGAGCGAAATCCCCGACGAAGTGCCAATCAAATGGCGAAAGAATTGAAAATATCTGACCGTAGCATCCGCCGCATACTGAAAAATGATCTCAAGGTCAAGCCATATAAGATCCAACAGGCGCATGATCTCACACCGAAGCAGCAACAAGTCAGACTTGAGAGAGCGAAGGAGTTGCTTCGCTTGGCCGAAAGTGGTCAATTTCCGAACATTGTGTTTTCTGACGAGAAAATTTTTACAATTGAGCAATTCGTAAACTCTCAAAACGATAGGGTTTACTTGACCAACAGTTCATACGAGAATTTGAGTCATCGATTGGCCACCAGAAGGCAGCAACCGCCACAGATAATGGTTTGGGCCGCTGTAACCGCAGATGGGCGCTCTCCAATCGTTTTCATCAATCCTGGCGTCAAGGTAAATGCGCAATATTATCGGGAAAGTATTCTGGAGGTTGCTTTGAAGCCGTGGGCAGATAAACATTTCGGTGACAGACCATGGACGTTTCAACAGGACTCGGCACCGTCTCATAAAGCTCGAGTGAACCAAGAATGGCTGAAGAACAACGTTCCGAACTTCATAACGTCCACACAATGGCTCTCGAATTCACCAGATGCGAATCCGATGGATTATTCTCTTTGGGCCATTTTGGAGAGCAAGGTCCGAACTAAAAGATACACCAGTCTCGAGGCGTTGAAAAAAGCCATTGTCCGCGAGTGGACCAAAATACCTGCAAGTCACATTCGGGCAGCTTGCGATTCGTTTTTGGACCGTCTCAAGGCCATAGTCAAGGCAAAAGGTGGTCATATCGAGCAAAAGTAAATTGTTTCTGAATTTTGTATTATTTTTACACATTTTGTACTTTGAATTGAGTAGAAGTAATTTTCCAAACTGAATTTATGGCCTTTTTAATTGGTTACACTTCGAGTGCCGGACCCTGTATATTAGGAGGAAAATATACAGCAACTAAGTAGAACGAAACTGAATGGAATTAACACTTACAAATAATAACATCAATTAACGGAACCAACGAACAAATGGATGTGGTGTCAATCACTTCATATGAAATTCTATTCGATAAGGCAACGAAAACACCACCCCCCACAGAACGGTTAACAGTAGAAAATTTCCTATTAGATCTCACCACACCATATGAAGAAGGTACCAATTCAGAATCAGTAACTGAGCCATCAAGCCAACTTTCAGTAATAGCGATAATATCATAGGATGACTCACATGCAGCAGTGAAGAAAGTATGAGTTTTTGTTTTAAGACCACGCGAATTCTGTGCAAGTGCAAGGGAAGTGCCGTCGGAGCTATCTAGTTTAAAGAGTTGGCAATGGTAGGAATTCCTTTCTTATATACAATTTTTAAGTTAGCTTCACCTTTCGATATACGGTCAGCCAGTTCAGCTTTAGCATTTTTATGAATCTGTACCTGCATTGGAGTCCGATCACGGTATATGGATAATTTGGAAAATTTCGACAACTGTTTTAATTTAGAAATGTTGCGAAGGATCGTAAGAACAGACGACTCAGAAGAAAAGTCTGACTTTAATTGGTCTGCGACGCTCGGGTAGGGTTGCATCGAACTTGCCAAGTCTAGACACTTTAAAAGTTGTATCTTTGATATTCAATGTCAAACAAATATCATTTACCATGCACACATCAGTAGCAATCTGGTTAGCATTGGTACTGCATGCAATCTCATCGGACCCAAAGATCATGATATTAGTTTTACGTTGTTCACGGTCTGAAATTTCCTGTATAATGCGCTCGGTATCAAGAAGAGAATTAGCTGATGTGGGCGGCACCAATATCGATTTTTTTAATTTTTTTATCTCATCTTGCAACGACACAATCACGGTTTTCAAACTGTTCAGATCATTGCCAAGCTGCATGCAGTTTTTGCAGGTCCATGTCATGCCAGATTTAGAATGAATCTTGCGAGCCTCCGATGAGGAGACATCAACACACTCGATCTTAAATGGTTTGTTGCAAACACAGCAATTGACATTTTTGTGCGACTCTCCAATAGCTCCACAACAGGAACACGATGGCATTATCAAATTATTTAAAGGATTACCTACTGCTGTAAGGATAAAGGATGAGACAGGGACACACTCTTCACGCTCGTGGTGCCCTTCACAGGGACTTAAAGAAAAACGAAAGCAATAGGGTAAACTAGGCAACGGAAAGGTCCTCGAGCAGTAACAAAGGACAAATATATTCTAACGTTCAATTACTATTGAGCACGGGTATATGTATAAACAAAATATAAATATGGCGCAAGAAATAATAATATAGAAAAAGTATTTACTAAAAAAACGGGATCGTATAGCAACAAAGATTAACTTACCAATCAAATAATTAGTCAAAAAGCTAGTGTGTAGAGAACAAAACTATACTCAAAGAAAGAGAAAATTTTCTACTTTTTAATTAATTAAGCACTTCTATCCGTAGATAAACGAATCAAAAGAACGAGGTAAAGAAAAAAATGAAGCTGTAAATGAAGCAAGTTCTTCAGTTGTGGTTATTCACCAACTCCTGGACATCCTCATCACTTACGTCTAACCCCATGGACACACCGAAATCAACAATTGATTCCACTACATGTGTAGGATCGTCAGAAATAGTTGAAATGATTGTTCCAGAGCTCTGTTAAAGACAATTTTGTATCTGACGTTCTGATCCATGAGCTGGATGGATGGTGTCGTATTCGGAGGCAAGAACTTCACTCTGATAAAACTGAACTCCTGGAGCATGTGCAGTGGGCCCAACACTTCATTCATCCACACAATAAAAATTGGCCTTGTAACCCATGCCTTTTTATTCGGTCTCCACATCCCACACAATCTACTTTTGATCACGTTGTGCCCGGTAAAAACTGTAGGAGTTTCTGGATGGTATACCAGTAAGAGCTTTATTTTGCAATCACCCTTAGCATTGCCACACAACGAAAGACTGAGACTATCTTTCATATGTTTCTGTCGTGGCTGTGCCTTTTCCTCATGTGTAATTAACGTTTTTTTTTTAATATTATCTGCTCACACCGTCTTCTTTTTAAATCAAGATTTATCTTTGAATGTTCACTATGTATGACAATAACACGATATTTAAATCCAAGTTATTGCTATTCTTAAATTTATGTTGCTTTGGGTTGTAGCAAAACTCAATTTATTCTTAGAAAAATAAAAATCTTTTTCTTAACTACCAAACAGAAATAGACACAACATACCTATCTAATAGTACATATTAAAAAAAAGAAACAATTTCGTCAAAACACAATTTATTAACAGTAGTACAATACAAGCATAATAACATTTAATACATTTCTGTGCTTAAATCTTTAGAATACAAATACGTGTGCAACATTAAGATAATCAATTTTTTTTTTTGTTAAACTTACATTTTATAACTATCAATTAGACATATTTATGCAACTGCTTCCTTTTTTGTAAATTACCTTAAATTGGCGACCCTGTCTAGCATTACCTTTCTTGAATAACATCTCCCATTTCATACGCCACTGTTTCCTCGATTTTTCCTCGAGGAAAACGGTGAAAATTGACAAAATAAATCCTTGCGATGAAGTCACGATGTGAAAGACATAAGAACCACCAAGAGAGATCCATATGGACGGCATAAATAAAGTAAAAATAGAAACCCACGAGAGACCCATTAAAAAAGGAAATGCAATAGCGGCCCTTATTTTCACTCCCATTACTTTGGGATTCATTTCCGCGCCTTTGTCTTTGAAAATATTATACATTACTATGATATAAACAATGAAATTTATAACGATAACGCAGCATATAGGAATGATAACGAAGTAATTAAAAATGTCCTGGATCTTATAGCACAAATCGCATTCAAAGCAGTCCCTGTAAAGCACCGAAGGGATTAGAATAATCAAGGCTGGAGATAACCAACCCAATATTAACGACTTCGTCATGTTTAAACGTGCAGAATCGAACACTTTAATAAATTTACGATATTGATGGAAAGCTATTAACAACATCCATGCGAATTGAGCCAAAACGCTGTAAAAGAAAATCAAATAACCGGCATGCTTTATGATATTGTGATTAGTGAGAAGGAAGATAATTTCTATTAATAGGGTTATGGATAATTGTGTCGTGTTGAACCTCTCTGTGAACCAATCTTTTAAAAATACGGCCGATAATAATATACAAGATATTCCGATTAATGATAATGCACTTCCTGTGTAGGTTATGATTTTAAATATGAACCGATGTTCGAGATATGTTTGTTTAGAATCAG
This sequence comes from Holotrichia oblita, assembly GCA_023690525.1. Taxonomy (NCBI): domain Eukaryota; kingdom Metazoa; phylum Arthropoda; class Insecta; order Coleoptera; family Scarabaeidae; genus Holotrichia; species Holotrichia oblita. The sequence goes on along the minus strand of CM043015.1, from coordinate 230,787,595 downwards.
GGTTCATCGATGTGGCTAACTGTGATAAAATATCTAAAGGTGTTACGATGACATCTGTGACAGGTGTTATATCAGAATTGTGGTAATATTTATAAATCAAAGCATTTCTTTTGTTGTGACATATATTATCTTTAGGTTCTGATATGCAGATAAACCAGAAAGAAAAACGTTCCATTTCCAAATTAAACCGATATTTGTCGGTACTGAATATGTTAAAAGTGTTAACATCATCTATTGTTTTTAAATAAAATGAACACTGTATAGATTCGGTGCTAGACATAAAAAAATAAAAGAGTATGATTCTGCTTTTACAAGTATACGGCATATTACGAGTCAGAGCTGCGTTGGGAATCAAAAACGTAAGTAATAAAGAGACCCATTCATGCTCGGATTGATTATGAAAATGCACAACAGCTTCGATATTCCCATCATTTAAATAATCGTCTTTTATATCTGAAGATGTGAAATTTTTAATAATGTGATTATAATCTGTTCGGTTTTCGTACTGATTGTTGTATAAAACATAACTTAAAAACAGAGAGTCGTACATTACAAATAGAACATTCTCTAAAGAAATCATCTCCGTTAAATATGGAGTTAACGATAGAAAGTAAAAAAGTGAAAGAATACATCTGTGTACTTCAGTACAAAATATTGAATCTTCGTATTTTAAAAGCTCGAAACCTTTGTCTATTAATTTATATCTGCGTGAATCGTGAACACAGCTTAGTAGTAGCTCTACTTCAATATAATTTTGTACTTCAGTATAAGTGTTGATACTGTTATGCCAACAATAGAAGCTTTTGTGCCTGCAACATTTTACAAACTGATATATTTGCTTGGTATGATCAGAGGGTTCCAGTAAACACCTTGCTTCATTATAGAACAAGTAGTCTGACCTTCCATCCTTGCACATCATCATAGGCATATATAGATGACTATCCATACAGATATTTTCTGGATAATAACTATTCCAGCTATTTGGAACTTCTGGCCAAATTATAGTAGAGAAATTAGTACTCGTCCTAGTAGCAGGGCAATAATTACTAGTAGAAACCTCCTCGAAATTAAGAAACAACATTTCCTGAACCTCACAGAAAGAAACCGCACAACCTCGCCCGTCAAAATCAGTTAATTTAAATTCGTTCTTCGGCCCGATACGTTTACCAGCGAATCGAATTAAAGGTACGTCATAATTAACGCACATTCCAGGCATGTGAATCCCTAACAATGTGTCTTTTCTGCCTCCAAATAAAAATGAAAATTTTAGATTTAAAATTAACAACATTACAACTCGAAAATTCATCTTTTCTATGACGGTTAAATTTCTGCTTGCCTGGTTTAAAAATTGTTGTGGAATATTGATGGATAATTCTAGATTGGTTTCGTTCATTTCATCTACGGATTGATTTTGGTATAATTCAATAATTTGTCGGTCTTCGTACAATACGAACCCGGAAACGTTATTAGAAAACGGGTTCCAAGTTTTAAAAATATAGTCACGATTTATTAAAGTAAATGCATCGTTATTATGTTTCACGTGTGATGTCAGCCTCAAAAGGATATATTGAATTAACTCTAAGGACTCATACCTACGCATGAACTCAAACCTAAGCATAACTACTAATACATTAATAATTGATAAAATAAAATCAACATAATTTTCGAATAACATCGTTTCAAGTAAAGCATCCGAGCATTTAGCTAAAATTAATATATCTACTCGTGCTATGGCTATATATCTCTATGCATTAACAAATTCTTCCAAATGTACATAATTTTTAGTAGAACAAGCTAGCAAGAGATCTCTTGTACGATCTGTGAATTCCGAAAATGGTTTGTTGAAGCATACCTTATATAAAGGCGGATTTGGTAAAACAAAACATATTTCAGCGCTTGAGTTTACGAAAATATATTCGTCTATAATTTGCCATACAATCTCACGTAACTCGTTTTCGGTTAAATTGCCGATTCTTTCGCCCATTTCCCACGGGACGAATTTCTTCGATGACTCCTAAAACAAATTCGTGCACTCTTCAGTTGATACAATGCTTTGAAAGTATTTAAAAATCTAACCTTACTCACAATGCTTGCCCCAGTAATTCCGATATATGAAGAAGTAAACAGAAGATAGAAGAGTAATTTGATAAATTTTAGTTTCGACATCGTTCTAATCGTATTGAAGCCATTAATAGAGAAGGTTTACGAAATTAACCGACGTGTTTAATTAGGTTTAGTTAGTTCCTGTAGAGGATGTTTGTTTGTTTTCGGCGATAATAAATAATTGGTCGAAATTAATAGGAAATTTTAATTAGTTTTTGCATCTTTGTATTGTATATATCAAAAACATGTTTTTGAAATGATTTTTAAGACTACGCTCATAATTGTGGATATTTTTAATTTTGGTATATGCATTTTGAAACTGTCAAGGCAGCGATTATTGTCAAATCTGAAAAAATACCGTTTTCTTTTACAATTTAGGATTTGTAGAAAGCTTTTTTGTGGCAGTTCTACCTAATTAAATAGTAAGAAACTGAGAGTTTTTATAGTTTGACAGTTTCTATTTAGAGCTGCACTTTCACCGCATATTGCTTCGAAATTTATATAAAACTTGTTATAGATACCTGATTTTTATATTGGATATTAAAAAGAATGTCTAAAATAGCTTTGTCTGAATGATTTTCCTCCACAAATCTCTGTACTTCACCCCGAATGGAGAGAATCTCCTTAATCTTTGAAGAAGGCATATTCTTCCTTCTCTCGCCCTCATCATCTGAAGCAACTTCTTCCTCTGTTGACTGTTGCACTTGTAATAATAATAATAATAATAATAATGATTTATTGTCCAACGACAATACCTTTTACAGGACAAACTAAAGTACATACATATATTCTACGACTAAAGTAAACACATATGAAAGGTATAAAAATAATATAATGTATTCAAAATAAAAGACAATTTTGTATCTGACGTTCTGATCCATGAGCTGGATGGATGGTGTCGTATTCGGAGGCAAGAACTTCACTCTGATAAAACTGAACTCCTGGAGCATGTGCAGTGGGCCCAACACTTCATTCATCCACACAATAAAAATTGGCCTTGTACCCCATGCCTTCTTATTCGGTCTCCACATCCCACACAATTTACTTTTGATCACGTTGTGCCTGGTAAAAACTGTAGGAGTTTCTGGATGGTATACCAGTAAGAGCTTTATTTTGCAATCACCCTTAGCATTGCCATACAACGAAAGAGTGAGCCTATCTTTCATATGTTTCTGTCGTGGCTGTGCCTTTTCCTCATGTGTAATTAACGTTTTTTTTTTAATATTATCTGGTCACACCGTCTTCTTTTTAAATCAAGATTTATCTTTGAATGTTCACTATGTATGACAATAACACGATATTTAAATCCAAGTTATTGCTATTCTTAAATTTAGGTTGCTTTGGGTTGTAGCAAAACTCAATTTATTCTTAGAAAAATAAAAATCTTTTTCTTAACTACCAAACAGAAATAGACACAACATACCTATCTAATAGTACATATTAAAAAAAGAAACAATTTCGTCAAAACACAATTTATTAACAGTAGTACAATACAAGCATAATAATATTTAATACATTTCTGTGCTTAAATCTTTAGAATACAAATACGTGTGCAACATTAAGATAATCAATTTTTTTTTTGTTAAACTTACATTTTATAACTATCAATTAGACATATTTATGAAACTGCTTCCTTTTTGTAAATTACCTTAAATTGGCGACCCTGTCTAGCATTACCTTTCTGGAATAACATCTCCCATTTCATGCGCCACTGTTTTCTCGATTTTTCCTCGAGGAAAACGGTGAAAATTGACAAAATAAATCCTTGCGATGAAGTCACGATGTGAAAAACATAAGAACCACCAAGAGAGATCCATATAGACGGCATAAATAAAGTGAAAATAGAAACCCATGAGAGACCCATTAAAAAAGGCAATGCAATAACGGCCCTTATTTTAGCCCTCTTTACTTTAGGATTTGTTTCCGCACCTTTGTCTTTGAAAATATTATACATTACTCTCATATAAACAATAAAATTTATAACGATGACGCAGCATATAGGAATGACGACGAAGTAATTAAAAATGTCCTGGGTTTTAAAGCACAAATCGCATTCAAAGCAGTCGATGTAAAGCACTGAAGGGATTAGGATAATCAAGGCTGGAGATAACCAACCCAATATTAACGATTTAGTCATGTTTAAACGTGCAGAATCGAACACTTTGATAAATTTACGATATTGATGGTAAGCTATTAACAACATCCATGCGAATTGGGCCAAAATACTGTAAAAGAAAATCAAATAACCGGCATGTTTAATAATATTGTGATTACTGAGAAGGAAAATAATTTCTAATAATATAGCTACGGATAATTGTGTTGTGTTGAATCTTTCTTTGAACCAATCTTTTAAAAATAGGGCCGATAATAGGATGCAAGATATTCCAATTAATGATAGTGCACTTCCTGTGTAGGTTATTATTTTGAATATGAAACGATGCTCGAGATAAGTTTGTTTAGAATCGGGATTCATCGATGTGGCCAATTGTGACAACATATCTAAAGGTGTTACGGTCACATCTGTGATAGGTACTACACCAGAGTCGTAAGAGAATCGATAAACCAAAGCACTTCTTTTGTTGTGACATATATTACCTTTCGGTTCAGATATGCAAAAAAAACCAAGAAAACCACGTTTCATTTTTAAGTTAAACCAATATCTGTCGGAACTGAATATATTTAAACTGTTAACATCATCGATTATTTTAAAATAAAATGACCACTGCACGGAATCACTATGCCAACTATGAAAATAAAAGAGTAGAATTCTGCTTTTACATGGGAATGGCATATTTCGAGTTAGAGCTGTATTGGGAATTACAAATGCAAGTGCTACTTGGATCCCATCAATTGATTGATTATGGAAACGCACGACAGCTTCGATGTTTCCATCATTTAAATAATCGTCTTTTATATCTGGAGATGTGAAGGAATCTTTAATAGTGTAATCATAATCCGCTCGGTTGTCGTACTGATTGTTGTATAAGACAAAACTTAAAAACGCGGGAGAGTCGTATTGTTGATACCTAAACAGAAAATTCTTTTCGTGATATATCCCCTGTGTTCCGTATAGAGAGAGAAAAAATGATATCATGCACTTATGCATTTCAGTACAAAATATTGAATCTTCGTATTTTAGAAACTCTAAACCTTTGTCTATTAATTTCTGTATGTGTAACTTGTAAAAACTGTGTAGTAATAGATGTACTTCAATATAATTTTGTACTTCAATATTAGTGTTGATAATGTTATGCCAGCAATATAATTTATTATAACGACAACATTTCGTGAATTGATACACTTGCTTGGTATGATCAGAGGCTTCCTCTAAACACCTTGTTCTATTAGTAAAGTAGTACTCTGATCTTCCATCTTCACATAACATGTTTGGTACAAGCATATCATTATCAACACAGATATTTTCTGGATAATAATCCTGCCATGGCTTATCAGGAACTTCTGGCCAAATTATTGTAGAAAAATCAGTATTGATCGTAGTAGATGGGCAATATTTACTAGCAGAAGACGCCTCGAAATTAAGAAACAGCATTTCATGAACCTCACAGAAAGAAGAAGCACAACCTCCGGGATCAAAATCATTTAGTTTGAATTCGTTCTTCGACCCGATACGTTCACCAGCGAGTCGAACTAAATTTACGTCATAATTAACGCACATTCCAGAAATATAAATCCCTAATACTTTGTCTGTGCTTGGGATGTACAGTGGTAAAAAATATGGATTTAAAATTAACAACATTACTACTTGAAAATTCATCTTCTCTTTGACTGTTAAGTGTTTCCTTGCCTCGTTTAAAAATTGTTGTGGAATATTGATTGATAATTCTAGATTGATTCCGTTCGTTTCCTCCACGGATTGATTTTGGTATAATTCAATAATACGTCTGTCTTCGTGCAATTTGAACCCGGAAACGTTGTCGGAAAATGGGTTCCAAGCTTTGAAAATATAATCGGAATTTATTATAGTAAAAGTATCGTTTTTGCGTTTCGCATGTGATATTAATCTAAATAGGACATACGAAAATAGCTTTGAATACCAATTAACATCGCCCGAAGACAATACATTAGCAATAGAGAACGTAAAATCAACATAATTTTCGAATAACATCGTTTCAAACAAAATATCTGAGCATTTAACTATTACTATCACATCTATTACCTTTATATCTCTCATTAAATTGATAAATTTTCTCAAATATTCATCATTTTTACTCGAACAAGCTAACAAAAGATGTTTTGTATCTTCGGTGAATTCCTCAAAAGGTTTGTTAAAACATAACTTAAATAAAGGCGGATTTGGTAAAACAAGACATACTTCATAGCTTGAATTTACAACGATATGCTCGTCTAGAAATCGCCTTACAATCTCACGCAACTCGTCGTTGGTTAAATTGCTGATTCGTTGGCCAATTTCCAAAGGGACCAATCTCTTCGGTGACTCCTAAAACAAATTCGTACACTCTTCAGTTGACACAATACTTTGAGTGCATTTAAAAATCGAACTTGCTTTAAAATATCGTTACTCACAATGTTGGCCCAAGTAATCCCAATATATGTAGAAGCAAACAGAAGATTTAAGAGTGTTTTGGTAAATTTTAATTTCGACATCGTCGTAATCGTTTTGAAGCTATTAATATGAAATAAGGAGGTTTGCGAAATTAACTGACAGGTTTAATTAGTTTTACGTTGTTCCTGTGCACAGGATGTTTGTTTGTTTTTGGTGATAATAAATAATTGGTCTAAATTAGTACGAAATTTTAATTAGTTTTAAATGTTTGTATTACTTATACGAAAAGACAGTTTTTGAGAAGATTTTTTTCCAACACATGACCGAAGAGTGAAGAGAAAATATTTTCAAAAATTGGCTATCACGTCAGGTTTCTGAGAACATATACCGGGTGTTAAAAAAAGGTTGTCGGATATTTTACCCAATTATAGTACTGGTGGAAATAAACAAAAAAGTTTTAGTCAACATGGGTCCGCAATTCAACTGTTTTTGACATATAGTCGATTGCATATTTTAAAATTAAAAAAATCATTTTTCGGTTTTGAGAATATAATAGTTCCCTTTGTCAAACAACTGATTGTGACTTAAAATTAGTTCTATCAGACATCTGTCATCAGATTATTTATCATTTGCGTCAATTTTTTTTGTTCTCAAATTATGCATAAGTACACAAATGCAGAAATGGCCGATATGCATTTTATGTACGGTCGTGCGAATGGTAATGCCACTGAAGCACGGCGTATGTATGCCGAAGAATTTCCAAATCGGTTGTTACCGAATGATAAGATTTTCTCAAGACTTCATATCCGGCTATCCGAAACTGATTCATTTAAAATTAATGGTGGTTCTGGTAGACCTAGATCAGTTTCTTCTCCCGCAGTAGAATTGGATATTTTGAGACGGGTAGAAGACAACCCAAATATTAGCACCCGAAGACTTGCCGCAGAACTGAACGTCAGTCATCCTCTCATTTGCAGAATTCTGCGGGAACAGTAGCTCTATCCCTACCACACTCAACGCGTACAAGTGTTTGCTCCTCACGCAGGGTTTTTTCTCATTGGATTTTACGACAGCTGGCAGAAACTCTTAATTTTGCGGCTCAGATTTTATTTAGTGACGAGGCTGGGTTTACAAGAGACGGAATATTCAATTTTCATAACAATCACGTCTGGGCAGATGAAAATCCCAATGCTGTTGTTGAACTGCATCACCAAAACCGTTTTTCGCTAAATGTTTGGCTTGCTATTTTTGGAGACTATTTAATTGGTCCAGTATTTCTCCCCAATCAAGTATACTTGAATTTTTAAAGAAATAAATTACCCATTTTGTTGGAAGACGTGCCACTTTTTAACAGATTAAATATGTGGTTTATGCGCGATGGAGCTCCTGCGCATTTTTCCATCGTAGTTAGAAATTTCTTAAATCAAGATTACAATGAGAGATGGATAGGACGGGGTGGACCAACTGCATGGCCTCCTAGGTCTCCTGACCTGACACCTCTAGACTTCTATGTTTGGGGGCATCTAAAACAATTAGTGTACGCACGACCTGTAAACAATTTGGAAGAACTCAGTCAACGAATCGTAAATTGTTGCGAGGAAATTCGAGGACTCCAGCAATTTTCTAAAGAGTGCGTCGATCGTGTGAAGCTTGCTTAGAAATGAACGGTGTACATGTAGAACAATTTTTTTTGTTTTACTTTAAATAACCATTTGTTTAATTTACATTGCGATCAGAATTTCTTTGAAAATGTTTATCCTATTAAAACAATATGCAATCGACTATATGTCAAAAACAGTTGAATTGCGGACCCATGTTGACTAAGACTTTTTTGTTTATTTCAACCAGTACTATAATCGGGTAAAATATCCGACAACCCCTTTTTTAACACCCTGTATGTATTAAATGTACTGTATGTCTACACAAATTTTTTATGAGTAAGTTAAAGAAACTGTCAAGTAATTACCATGCTAACGGACATGTCTGAACAGGATTTAACATGTTTAGGCTTCATTTGTACGTCATAGTCGTTAAACCACTCCCTTTTTTTTCTCTAGAACCAATCAATTCAAGTAATTAATAGATCTGTGCATATGTGAGTATACATAAGACCCTACAGACACGTTATTCGACTCAAATTGACTCAATGTATGTCTGAACAGGTGTCCATAGGTGTGTAAACAATCCTAACAGTTTTTGTTATGTATGTGGAGAATTCACCGTTCAACAGCATAGACGAAATATTACACCGTTAATAGAAAAATCGTATTAAACCTTTATTTTAAATTAAAAATTACAAATCAAGACAAGTTGTGGACCCCTCACAATGTCTGTGCTGTTTGTTTGAGGAACTGGATAAGAGGTAAGAGCATAGCTATTCCATTTGGCAAGCCTATGATTTCGCGAAAGCAAAAGGATCATTCGACAGACTACTACTTTTGCTGTACAAAGACCGTCGGGTTTTTCAGTAAAAATAAGGATAAAATTACCTATCCTAACTTACCTTCTGCCACTCGTCCAGTTCCTCATTCGGAAGCTTTGCCAGTACCAAATCCTATGGATGTTTCGAACCAAGAACATGTTGAAACTGAGATAGTAGAATACATTTCAGAGTTCTCGGATACAGCTGAAAAATATTTGCCATCTCAAAAGGACACGCCTCATTTAATCAATGAATAGGAATTAAATGACCTAGTTCGAGATCTCAATTTATCAAAAACTCAGGCAGAAATATTAGGATCAAGCCTGCAAGGATGGAAGTTGTTAGATTAGATTAGATTAGATTAGATTTATATTTATTTAAATAAACACTGTTTAAGTGTGCATAAATATGTCAAATATCAAGCTTAAAGATAATACAAATCTACAATAAGATAATAAGTAATGTAATACATGACAGAGATGAGGTATTTAAAAAGTAGCATAGGTTTAATGTTCTAAGAACTCCTGAATAGAATAAAAAGTATGCTGGAGGAGGTAATCTTTTAAATGACGTCGAAAGGTTTTAAGCGGGGTCAGATTTTTAATACCGACTGGAATCTTGTTAAATATTTTTATGCTCAAGCTGTTAGCTCCAACGCTGGTAATATGTAGAGTACATCCTAGAGGATATAAGTTTTCTTTTCCCCGGGTGTTGTGAGTATGCATGGTTTCATGTGTTCGAAGTGATGCTTTATTATTAAAAATATAACAACCGGCTTCCAAAATATATAAGCAAGGTAACGGCAGTATGCCTAAAGTAGCAAATTTCGGCTTGCAGGAGTCTCGAAAATAAGTCCCAGTGATTGCGCGTATTACAGCTTTCTGAGAAATAAAAACCTCCTTTTGCGTCTGTTGATGCACCCCAGAGTAAAATTGCGTACTGTAATTTCGCCTGCACTTCTGAGTAGTAGAGTGCAAGTAATGAATCCTTAGTCAGTTGAGTACGTAAGCGTCTGAATAGATACGATTTTGAAGATATCATATGCGCTAAGCTCTGACAATGAGTTCTCCACGCCAAAGTATCTTCTAAGGTAACGCCTAAGAACTTGATGGTATCACACCTACTCAGTTGATAATCGGCTATTGTTAACGACACTGCAGGTGCGGGTCTCTGTCGTGTGTGCAGTAACATAAAATTGGTTTTCTCCATGCTTAGAGATAACTTGTGTGCATTGAACCAATCCTGAAGTGTGGTCAGTAGGGTGTTTATGTTGAGGCTGGTGTCATCCACAAGAATAGATATATCGTCGGCATATAGTGTTATATATATATTTGACAGTAATTCGGCTATATCATTAATATATAGATTAAATAAGACCGGGCCCAGTACAGAACCTTGTATAACGCCGCTTAGAACAGGTAAGCGAGTTGAATTTAGGATCCTTACTTTGCCGTCAATGCTGGTATGACGCACTTGTACGTATTGCATTCTATTCGCAAAATACGAAGAAAACCACGCAGCTAATTTGCCTCTAATACCAAAAGATTCTAACTTTGAGAGCAATAATTCATGTTGGACGCAGTCAAAAGCCTTGCGTAAATCACAAAAAATGGCAATTGGAGATCTTTTCAACTCAATATATCGCAATACTTCGTTATAGAATTGCAGTAGAGCAGTTGACGTCGAGTGATACCTTCTAAATCCATGTTGATGAGGTGTCAGGAGGGAATATTTTTCTAAAAAAGCATTTAATCTATCCAATAAACAGTATTCAATAATCTTAGATATTACTGACGTAAGAGCCACCGGTCTGTAATTTCCAACATTTTTCATATCTCCTTTTTTGTGTATAGGGGTTATGATAGCTGTCTTCAGTACGTTGGGAAATATGCCCTCATCGAACGATAAATTTATAAGATAAGCAAGTATGTCAATTAGGAATGCTTTAAATTTTTTAATAATTATACCTGAGAGACCGTCAGAGCCTGCTGAATGTTTGTTCCTCAAATTGTCAATAATACTTGAGAGTTCTTGGGGTGAAATAGGTAAAAAAAAACATGGACTTCATATTGCGGAACGGAATGATAGAAGTAGGCGAGTCTGGAATCTGTGCGGTGATATCTGAAATGCTGTCCAAGAAATAGGTATTGAATTCTTCGGCAATTGTAGAGGGATCGTGTATATCTAGTCCGTTTTTGTACAGTGTGATGTTTGATGTGGTTGTATTCTTATTTACAGCAGCGTTTATGAGTTTCCACATACCAGAAGTTTTGTTTGGAGAATTATTTATATAGTTCTCATTATATGTAGTCCGAGTACGTTTGATTAGTTGCTTATGTTGATGTTTAGCGTCCAAAAAGTGGCTACGAAGTTGCGGAAAGATTTTTGAAGAACGTATAAGTCGTTCAAAAATACACTAGAGGATTTAATCTCTTCATTAATCCATGGATTGAGTTTTCTGGGAGTTAAGGCAACCCGTCTGTAAGGAAACGCATTGTTATAGTGGAATAAGAGGATACTTATGAACGATGCAAACTTTTCCTCAACACCCTCACTGCGATTCACATCCTCCCACACTTCATTTGCCAAATAGTAAGCAAATTCGTTTTCGTTGCTAAGATTAAAGCATCGTTAATCTATGAATAACTTTCTTTTATCCACCGCAAAATGTTCCTGAGGAACATTGAGAACAACACATCTATGGTCTGTGAAGTAGACGTCCAAAGTTATCGCACGTGAGGATGTTGCTATATTCGAAAATATATTATCGATGGATGTTGCTGAGAATGGAGTAATTCTCGTATAATCGTGTACAGACATGGTCAGCCCGTAGGTACTCATGGTGTTAATTAATAATCTCAGTTCAGGAGAGTCTATTTTAAAGTTGATGTTAAAATCGCCGGCTACGAAGAGCAGATGATTATGTTTATCAGATATGACATGATGTAGTAAATCTTCTAAAAACTGGAAGAAAGTATTAAGATCAGACTGGGGTGGTCTATATATATTTATAATAGTAATTTCTTTCTTATTACATGTAAAGCGAATACCGCAAGCTTCGAAGGTTCTTTCTAACACAAAATTGGATAAATCAATAGCATGAGCTTCAAGATCTGAACGTGGAAATATGCAACTACCTCCTCCAGCAGAAGAATCTCTACTAAAAAACTAATTAAATTATAATTCTTGAAAGAAATATTTATAATTTCATCGCGCCTTAGCCAAGTTTCGGTTAAACAAATAAAATATAATGAATAGTTTGAAAGTAGAATCTCTAAGTCGTTTATCTTATTATTTAAACTGCGAACATTAAGTAGAAATAAAAAGTTTACGAGAGCAACATTTGAAGAAGCCCCGCTAGAAATCGGTAATTGCTATTCTGAAGTACATATATATAGTAATAGATTTAGCATTTTCAATTAGACTCTTATAGCTAGCACAACTGCGATAAAAAACAGTGTGATTGACTTCTAAATTAGTCTTGTATTTTAAATTATATTCTACACAATTAATGCACTTATAGTCTACGGATTCGCAATCTTTCAATGCATGATTTTTAGCACATTTCGGACATGCGATGGCGTTTGAACAGTTTTTTGATAAATGTCCGAATTTCGAACAATTAAAACATCTAAAAATATGAAAAGATTCACGTACTCTGCACTTTCTCCAGCCTATGTATAAAAAGGATTTTTTAATAATCGAATTGAATAATTCTGGATCGACTTCAACAACTATGTCCACGTCCGGCTTTCTGTTAGTTAGTTAGTGTTCTGTTGTCTTTCTTAGCTCCGGGTACGCGTATTTCTGTATATCGAAATCGCCAGAAAGAACTGTCACAGTATTTTTCAACTGAAGGAAGTCTTTCATTTTGCAAAAATGTTGACGGTTTAATGCGAGAATTAAGTTACAAACACCAACCGGAAGAATGGCGTCGTTTTATAGATTCTTCTAAATAGAATTTAATAGCTGTCTTCGTCTACATATAGGAAACATCTACTCCTCTTTTCCTGTTGGTCATGCTGTGCACATGAAGGAAACATATGATAATATGACACGTCTCCTTGATAAAATCAATTCCAAAACATACAAATGGTACATCAGTGCTGATCTCAAAGTAGTTGCAATTCTACTTGGTCTACAACTTGGATTCACAAAGTATTGCTGTTTCCTTTGCGAATGGGATAGTCGAGCGATAAATTTACACTAGACTGTTAAGCAATGGCCAAGCAGAATACAATATAGTCCTGGTGAAAAGAACGTAGTCCATAATTCGTTGGTGGAGCCTCATAAAATACTTTTACCGCCATTACACATAAAATTAGGTCTGATGAAGAATTTCGCCAAAGCATTGGACAAAGAGGGAGTATGATTTCGATACCTTAAACAAAAATATCCTAGTATATCCGAGGTAAAACTCAAAGAGGGGATTTTTATAGGACCCCAGATTAATCTGTTACAACAGGATCAAGAATTTGACGTAGTCTTAAGCGATTTAAAACTGACTGCTTAGGATGCATTTAAAAGTGTGACAAAGAATTTCTTAGGAAATAAAAAATCTGAAGATTACGAGGAAATTGTTAGTGAACTTGTTAGAAGTTACCATGCATTAGGCTATAATATATATATATAACTGGCTATACATTCCTTGCGGAATTGGAGCCGCTCCTTTGAGCTCTTCTGACTGGTTTTGTGGGGTGGTGCGTCACTCCTCTCCACTTTCCTTTATTTGTATTTACAGGTTGTCGTTCTTCTTTGCTTCATCTGCTATTTGCTTCCATACCTTTCTGTCCTTTATCTTCTCTCGCCATTCAGTGATTCCCATTGCCCTTATATCATTAGTCACTTGGTCCTCCCATCTTATTTTAGGTCTTCCTTTTGCGCCACTTCCTTGAGGTTTCCATTTCGTTATTTTTCTTGTAATTGATTCTTCGTACTTTCTCTTTATGTCTCCATACCAACGTATTCTTTTCGATTTGATTTCTTTTACTATATCTTCTCCGTTTAGTATTTCTCTTATCTCTTGATTAGTTAATCGTCGATACTGATCTTCGTCTATCTTCTTTGGTCCATAGATTCTTCTAATTATCTTCCTTTCAAAAACTCTTACGTTTTCTGCATCCTTGTTTGTAATGCGCATAGTTTCTGCAGTATACAAGACTGTCGGTCTTATTGCTGCTTTGTATACCTTCAGTTTTGTTTTCCTACTTATCCTTTTACTTCTCATAATATCGTTATATCTGTAATATGCGTTATGTCCCGCTTTTATTCTTTGCGCTATTTCTATACTTCTATCGTTTTTATTACTTATAATTGTTCCAAGATACTTGAAGGTTTGATATTTCCTTCTCATGTTCTGTCTGTTTCCTACTCACTTTCATATATTTCGTTTTCTTTTGATTTATTCCTAGGCCTCTTTTTCGTGCTTCCTCGTCTATCCTCATTACTATTTTTTCTAAGCTATTCCTGTCTCTTGCCAAGACAGCAATGTCATCGGCATAAGCAATCGCTTGTATTGATTTTTGTATTATGGATCCTGTTATTTCACAACTTCGTATGTTTCCTGCTAATGCTATGTTAAATAGTGCCGCCGATAGTCCATCTCCCTGTCTTACTCCTTTTGATTGTTTTATTGCATTTGTCATCCCTTCTTCTGTGATTACCGCTGCTTTCGATTCGTCTAATGTCATTTTGATTAGCCTTTTAATCTTTTCTAGTATTCCTAGTGTCGTTGCTTCCTTCAAGATGGTTTTCCTTTTCAAATTATCAAACGCTTGTTTGAAATCGATAAATATCAAATGTACGTCTATTTCCCTTTCGTAGCATTTGTCTACAACTTGGTTTAATATATGGATTGCATCAATTGTTGATTTTCCCTGCATGAATCCGTTTTGGTACTCTCCTATCTCTCTTGTTAGGTAGATATTCAGCTTTCTTAATATAATTGATGTTAGTACTCTGTACACTATGTTTAGTAGTGTTATTCTTCTGTAATGATCACACTTTGTTAAATCGCCATTTTTTGGTATTGGTATTATAATTCCTATGTAGTTAGGCTATAATATGAGTCTTAAAATACATTTCTTGCATTCGCACCTGAACTTCTTTCCCCCGAATCTTGGAGGATGTTAGTGTTAGAGCATGGGGAAAGACTTCATCAGGATATTTCCACAATTGAACAACGCTATCAGGGCAAGTGGAATAGCGAAATGCTTGCTGACTAATGCTGGGAATTAATTTCGGAATGTTCTTCATCCCAATATAAAAGAAAAGTGAAAAGAAAGACTTTCTAAGTACGTCTCAAAACAGCATATATTTAGTTAGTGTCAGTATTGTATGCATATTGCTTCGAAGTTTATATAAAATTTGTTGTAGAAATCTTTTTCTGGACGATTTTCCACCACAAATCTCTGTACTTCACCCCGAATGGAGAGAATCTCCTTAATCTTTGAAGAAGGCACATTCATCCTTCTCTCTCCCTCATCATCTGAAGCAACTTATTCCTCTGTTGACTGTTGCACTTGTAAATGAAGATCTTGGAGTTCTTCAGTTGTAAATTCTTCTCTGTGGTTATTCACCAACTCCTGGACATCCTCATCACTTACGTCTAACCCCATGGACACACCGAAATCAACAATTGATTCCACTACATGTGTAGGATCGTCAGGAAAAGTTTCAATCCTTTCACAATTTCTCCCATGACGAGTTCATCCTCCTGGATGTCACTTCCTTCTAAGCCCTCTCTATGAGGCTAATACAATTTAAAATGTTGAAATGATTTTTCCAGAGCTCTGTTAAGGATAATTCTGTATCTGACGTTCTGGTCCATGAGCTGGATGAGTGGTGTCGTATTCGGAGGCAAGAACTTCACTGTGATAAAACTGAACTCCTGGAGGATGTGCAGTGGGCCCAACAATTCATTCATCCACACAATAAAAATTGGCCTTGTAACCCATGCCTTCTTATTCGGTCTCCACATCCCACACAATTTACTTTTGATCATATTGTGCCTGGCAAACACTCTAGCAGTTTCTGAATATAGTATACCAGTAAAGGCTTTATTTTACAATCATCATTAACATTGCTACACAACAAAAGAGTGAGCCTATCTTTCATAGGTTTATGTCTTGGCTGTGGTTTATCCTCGTGTATAATTAACGTTCGTTTTGGTATTTTCTTCTAAAAGACGGCCAGTTTTATCACAATTGAAAACTTGTTTGTTTTGAATGACTCTTTCAATTGCTTAATAATACTAATTGTTTCTTTTTTTTCCTGCTAAGTGTGTTGAATGTGACGACAAGGCCAGGAGATGCTAGTTGGTGCATCAAATTGCGATAATAGTCCCAACCACCAGACCAAGTCTTCGTTTTTCAATTTGCCGATGATTCTTCGTGTGTGGTCAGCTGGGACGGTTTGCCGACTACATCGGTGCTGGGCACAAAAATTAATTCGGAGTTTATTGAGTACTGTGAAGACAATAACTTATTAATAAATGACTTTAAAATTGCGGTAGTACACTTTCACGATAAGAAACCAGAAAATATTTATGTCGGCTTAAATGGTAAGTCAGTTGAATATGTCTCTCACGTGCGGTTTTTGGGTATCAACATTTACAGCATGCTACGTTGGCCATATCATATAGATTGTATTGTTAAAAAATAAAACAGCTGTTATTTTGCTATTTTGAATATCCGTAATAAAGTCAACATTGATTCATTTACCTTCTGAAGTTTTTCTTCTTGTCTGATTTGCACATTTATACGCATTCTTGTCTAACGTTATCTCAGCAAATAATTTATTTAAAAATTTTTACCATTGTCTGAAAGTCAGATGTTACTTTTAATAATTGTGATGACTTTTTTTTAAGTAGGTTGGCTTTTCATTATTTTATTTCATTATTGACCATCGTTTTTCTTTTTGATCAATTGTAGTAAATTCCTGATGAAGTTGTTAATAAACAACGAAATATTGAGGTTTGAATAAATAAAGTTTTATTGACTCCAGTCACAGACCGCATACCTGAGCTTTTGAAGCACTATTTCCCATTATTATTATTATTATTATTATTATTATTATTATTATTATTATTATTATTATTATTATTATCTGGTCACACCGTCTTCTTTTTAAATCAAGATTTATCTTTGAATGTTCATTATGTATGACAACATCACGACATTTAAAAATAGCAAAATTCAATTTATTCTTAGAAAAATAAAAATTTTTTCTTAACTACCAAATAAAAATAGACACAACATACCTACATAAATACATCAACATTAATAGTACATATTTAAAAGAGAAACAGTTTCGTTAAAACACAATTTATTAACAATAACACAATACAAGCATAATAACATTTAATACATTTCTGTGCTTAAATTTTTAGAATACAAATACGTGTGCAACATTAAGATAATCATTTTTTTTTTGTTAAACTTACATTCTATAACTATCAATTAGACATATTTATGCAACTGCTTCCTTTTTGTAAATTATCTTAAATTGGCGACCCTGTTTAGAATTATCTTTCTTGAATAACATCTCCCATTTCATACGCCACTGTTTTCTCGATTTTTCCTCGAGGAAAACGGTGAAAATTGACAAAATAAATCCTTGCGATGAAGTCACGATGTGAAAGACATAAGAACCACCAAGAGAGATCCATATAGACGGCATAAATAAAGTGAAAACAGAAACCCACGAGAGACCCATTAAAAAAGGAAATGCAATAGCGGCCCTTATTTTCACTCCCTTTACTTTGGGATTCGTTTCCGCGCCTTGGTCTTTGAAAATATTATACATTACTCTCATATAAACAATGAAATTTATAACGATGACGCAGCATATTGGAGTGATGACAAAGTAATTAAAAATGTCCTGGATCTTATAGCACAAGTCGCATTCAAAGCAGTCCCTGTAAAGCACCGAAGGGATTAGAATAATCAAGGCTGGACATAACCAACCCAACATTAACGATGTTGTCATGTTTAAACGTGCAGAATCGAACACTTTGATAAATTTACGATATTGATGGAAACCTATTAACAACATCCATGCGAATTGAGCCAAAACGCTGTAAAAGAAAATCAAATAACCGGCATGCTTTATGATATTGTGATTAGTGAGAAGGAAGATAATTTCTATTAATAGGCTTATGGATAATTGTGTCGTGTTGAACCTCTCTGTGAACCAATCTTTTAAAAATACGGCCGATAATAGTATACAAGATATTCCGATTAATGATAATGCACTTCCTGTGTTGGTTATTATTTTCAATATGAAACGATGCTCGAGATAAGTTTGTTTAGAATCGGGATTCATCGATGTGGCCAATTGTGACAACATATCTAAAGGTGTTACGGTCACATCTGTGATAGGTACTACACCAGAGTCAGAAGAGTATCGATAAACCAAAGCACTTCTTTTGTTGTGACATATATTACTTTTCGGTTCAGATATGCAAAAAAACCCAAAAAAACCACGGTTCATTTCTAAATTAAACCAATATCTGTCGGAACTGAATATATTTAAACTGTTAACATCATCTATTATTTTAAAATAAAATGACCACTGCACGGAATCACTATACCAACTATGAAAATAAAAGAGTAGAATTCTGCTTTTACATGGGAATGGCATATTTCGAGTTAGAGCTGTATTGGGAATTACAAATGCAAGTGCTACTTGGATCCCATCAATTGATTGATTATGGAAACGCACGACAGCTTCGATGTTTCCATCATTTAAATAATCCTCTTTTATATCTGGAGATGTGAAGGAATCTTTAATAGTGTAATCATAATCCGCTCGGTTGTCGTACTGATTATTGTATAAGACAAAACTTAAAAACTCGGGAGAGTCGTATTGTTGATACCTAAACAGAAAATTCTTTTTCGTGATATATCCCCTGTGTTCTGTATAGAGAGAGAAAATGATATCATGCACTTATGCATTTCAGTACAAAATATTGAATCTTCGTATTTTAAAAACTCTAAACCTTTGTCTACTAATTTCTGTGTGTGTAACTTGTAAAAACTGTGTAGTAATAGATGTACTTCAATATAATTTTGTACTTCAATATTAGTGTTGATAATGTTATGCCAGCAATATAATTTATTATAACGACAACATTTCGTGAATTGATACACTTGCTTGGTATGATCAGAGGCTTCCTCTAAACACCTTGTTCTATTACGAAAGAAGTGTTCTGCTCTTCCATTGTAACATAACACGTTTGGAACACCCATATAATCATCCACGCAGATATTTTCTGGATAATAATTGTACCATGGCGTATCAGGAACTTCTGGCCAAATTATTGTAGAAAAATCAGTATTCATCGTAGTAGATGGGCAATATTTACTAGAAGAAGACGCCTCGTAATTAAGAAACAACATTTCCTGGACCTCACAGAAAGAAGAAGCACAACCTCCGGGATCAAAATCACTTAGTTTAAACTCGGTCTTCGACCCGATACGTTCACCAGCGAGTCGAACTAAATTTACGTCATAATTAACGCACATTCCAGAAATATAAATCCCTAATACTTTGTCTGTGCTTCCGATGTACAGTGGTAAAAAATATGAATTTAAAATTAACAACATTACCACTTGAAAATTCATCTTCTCTTTCACTGTTAAGTGTTTGCTTGCCTCGTTTAAAAATTGTTGTGGAATATTTATTGATAATTCTAGATTGATTCCGTTCGTTTCCTCCACGGATTGATTTTGGTATAATTCATTAATATGTCTGTCTTTGTACAATACGAATCCGGAAACGTTACCGGAAAATGGGTTCCAAGCTTTGAAAATGTAATCGGAATTTATTATAGTAAAAGTATCATTTTTGCGTTTCGCATGTGATATTAATCTTAATAGTACATATGAAAATACCTCTGAGTGCCAATAAGCGCTACCCGAAGACAATGCATGAGCAATAGTCAACATAAAATCAACATAATTTTCGAATAACATCGTTTCAAACAAAACATCCGAGCATTTAACTATTACTATCATATCTATTACCTCTTTAATACGCCTTGAATTGACAAATTTTCTCAAATATTCATCATTTTTACTCGAACAAGCTAACAAAAGATGTTTTGTATCAACGGTGAATTCCTTAAAAGGTTTGTTAAAACATAACTTAAATAAAGGCGGATTTGGTAAAACAAGACATATTTCATAGCTTGAATTTACGACGATGTACTTGTCTAGAAATAGCCTTACAATCTCGCGTAACTCGACGTCGGTTAATTTGCTGATTCGTTCGGCAATTTCCAACTGGACGAATCTCTTCGGTGACTCCTAAAACAAATGCGTACACTCTTTAGTTGATACAATACTTCGAGCGCATTCAACAATCGTACCTGCTTTAAAATATCGTTACTCGCAATGTTGGCCCAAACACACCCAATAGATGAAGAAACAAACAGAAGATTTAAGAGTGTTTTGATAAATTTTAGTTTCGGCATCGTTCTAATCGTATTGAAGCCATTAATAGGAAAGGAGGTTTACAAAATTAATTTTTATAATGTAATTAGTTTTACGTCCTTGCTGTACGCAGGATGTTTGTTTGTTTTTGGTGATAATAAATAATTGGTCTAAATTAGAACGAAATTTTAATGAGTCTTAAATGTTTGTATTATATATACCAAAAGACAGTTTTTGAGAACATTTTTTTCCAACACATGACCTAAGAGTAAAAATATTTTCAAAAATTGGCTTTCACGTTAGGTTTCTGAGAAATGATTTTTTTTAGAATTAGGGTTGAAGTAAAATACACTTTACAACTAATTCCAGTACAATTACAAATATGTATTTAAATAAATGACATGTTTCGCTACGATGTAGCTTCTTCAGATCTTACATTTCATATGATATAACTTATTTTCTACCCTTGTTCTCGAACGTGACCAACTACGGTCTCTGACAAGATGTACATACATAACTGTATTTTAACAATTTTAACGATACCAATTCAAAAGCGGAGAATTATTGAGGTCTATTGGGTCATTTAAAAGTATATCTGTGTATTTAAGTTTATTTATTTCTAAGGCTTCGAGTAAATTTAATTTTGAACTTTTCCGTTGTAAATGTAGTATCTCAAATCTATTGTTAAAATTATGGTTATTGTCTAGGAAGTGACTCGCGTAATTTGAATCTGAACACTTCAAGAGCTATTGCAATAAAAGGACAGATTCAAAGACTGCAGACTGCTTGCCTTTAAAAGTGTGACAAAGAATTTCTTAGGAAATAGAAAATCTGAAGATTACGAAGAAATTGTTAGTGAACTTGTTAGAAGTTACCATGCATTAGGCTATAATGTGAGTCTTAAAATACATTTCTTGCATTCGCACCTGAATCTCTTTCCCCCGAATCTTGGAGGATGTTAGCATGTGGAGCATGGGGAAAGACTTCATCAGGATATTTCCACAATTGAAAAACGCTATCAGGGCAAGTGGAATAGCGAAATGCTTGCTGACTAATGCTGGACATTAATTTCGGAATGTTCTTCATCCCAATATAAAAGAAAAGTGAAAAGAAAGACTTTCTAAATACGTCCCAGAATAGCATATACTTAGTTAGTGTCAGTATTGTATGCATATTGCTTCGAAGTTTATATAAAATTTGTTGTAGAAATGTTTTTCTGAACGATTTTCCTCCACAAATCTCTGTACTTCACCCCGAATGGAGAGAATCTCCTTAATCTTTGAAGAAGGCACATTCATCCTTCTCTCTCCCTCATCATCTGAAGCAACTTATTCCCCTGTTGACTGTTGCACTTGTAAATGAAGATCTCGGAGTTCTTCCGTTGTAAATTCTTCTCTGTGGTTATCCACCAACTCCTGGACATCCTCATCACTTACGTCTAACCCCATAGACACACAAAAATCAACAATTGATTCCACTACATGTGTAGGATCGTCAGGAAAAGTTTCAATCCTTTCACAATTTATCCCATGACGAGTTCATCCTCCTGGATGTCACTTCCTTCTAAGCCCTATCTATGAGGCTAATACAGTTTAAAATGTTGAAATGATTTTTCCAGAGCTCTGTTAAGGATAATTCTGTATCTGACGTTCTGGTCCATGAGCTGGATGTGTGGTGTCGTATTCGGAGGCAAGAACTTCACTGTGATAAAACTGAACTCCTGGAGGTTGTGCAGTGGGCCCAACACTTCATTCATCCACACAATAAAAATTGGCCTTGTAACCCATGCCTTCTTATTCGGTCTCCACATCCCACACAATTTACTTTTGATCATATTGTGCCTGGCAAACACTCTAGCAGTTTCTGAATATAGTATACCAGTAAGGGCTTTATTTTACAATCATCATTAACATTGCTACACAACAAAAGAGTGAGCCTATCTTTCATAGCTTTATGTCTTGGCTGTGCTTTTTCCTCATATGTAATTAACGTTCGTTTTGGTATTTTCTTCTAAAAGACGGCCAGTTTCATCACAATTGAAACCTTGTTTGTTTTGAATGACTCAATTCATTCTTAGAAAAATAAAAATCTATTTCTTAACTACCAAATAGAAATAGACACAACATACCTATATAATAGTACATATTAAAAAAAGAAACAATTTTGTTAAAACACAATTTATTAACAATAACACAATACAAGCATAATAACATTTAATACATTTCTGTGCTTAAATCTTTAGAATACAAATACGTGTGCAACATTAAGATAATCAATTTTTTTTGTTAAACTTACATTTTATAACTATCAATTAGACATATTTATGCAACTGCTTTCTTTCTGTAAATTATCTTAAATTGGCGACCCTGTCTAGCATTACCTTTCTTGAATAACATCTCCCATTTCATACGCCACTGTTTCCTCGATTTTTCCTCGAGACAAACGGTGAAAATTGACAAAATAAATCCTTGCGATGAAGTCACGATGTGAAAGACATAAGAACCGCCGAGAGAGATCCATATAGACGGCATAAATAGAGTGAAAATAGAAACCCACGAGAGACCCATTAAAAAAGGAAATGCAATAGCGGCCCTTATTTTCACTCCCTTTACTTTGGGATTCGTTTCCGCGCCTTGGTCTTTGAAAATATTATACATTACTCTCATATAAACAATGAAATTTATAACGATGACGCAGCATATAGGAATGATGACGAAGTAGTTAAAAATGTCCTGGGTTTTAGAGCACAAATCGCATTCAAAGCAGTCCCTGTAAAGCACCGAAGGGATTAGGATAATCAAGGCTGGAGATAACCAACCCAATATTAACGATTTTGTCATGTTTAAACGTGCAGAATCGAACACTTTGATAAATTTACGATATTGATGGTAAGCTATTAACAACATCCATGCGAATTGAGCCAAAATACTGTAAAAGAAAATCAAATAACCGGCATGTTTAATAATATTGTGATTACTGAGAAGGAAAATAATTTCTAATAATATAGCTACGGATAATTGTGTTGTGTTGAATCTTTCTTTGAACCAATCTTTTAAAAATACGGCCGATAATAGGATGCAAGATATTCCGATTAATGATAGTGCACTTCCTGTATAGGTTATTATTTTGAATATGAAACGATGCTCGAGATAAGTTTGTTTAGAATCGGGATTCATCGATGTGGCCAATTGTGACAACATATCTAAAGGTGTTACGGTCACATCTGTGATAGGTACTACATCAGAGTCGTAAGAGTATCGATAAACCAAAGCACTTCTTTTGTTGTGACATATATTACCTTTCGGTTCAGATATGCAAAAAAACCCAAAAAAATCACGTTTCATTTCTAAATTAAACCAATATCTGTCGGAACTGAATATATTTACACTGTTAACATCATCGATTATTTTAAAATAAAATGACCACTGCACGGAATCACTATACCAACTATAAAAATGAAAGAGTAGAATTCTGCTTTTACATGGGAATGGCATATTTCGAGTTAGAGCTGTATTGGGAATTACAAATGCAAGTGCTACTTGGATCCCATCAATTGATTGATTATGGAAACGCACGACAGCTTCGATGTTTCCGTCATTTAAATAATCGTCTTTTATATCTGGAGATGTGAAGGAATCTTTAATAGTGTAATCATAATCCGTTCGGTTGTCGTACTGATTGTTGTATAAGACAAAACTTAAAAACGCGGGAGAGTCGTATTGTTGATACCTAAACTGAAAATTCTTTTCGTGATATATCCCCTGTGTTCTGTATAGAGAGACAAAAAATGATATCATGCACTTATGCATTTCAGTACAAAATATTGAATCTTCGTATTTTAAAAACTCTAAACCTTTGTCTACTAATTTCTGTGTGTGTAACTCGTAAAAACTGTGTAGTAATAGATGTACTTCAATATAATTTTGTACTTCAATATTAGTGTTGATAATGTTATGCCAGCAATATAATTTATTATAACGACAACATTTCGTGAATTGATACACTTGCTTGGTACGATCAGAAGCTTCCTCTAAACACCTTGTTCTATTAGTAAAGTAGTACTCTGATCTTCCATCTTCACATAACATGTTTGGTACAAGCATATCATTATCAACACAGATATTTTCTGGATAATAATCCTGCCATGGCTTATCAGGAACTTCTGGCCAAATTATTGTAGAAAAATCAGTATTCATCGTAGTAGATGGGCAATATTTACTAGCAGAAGACGCCTCGAAATTAAGAAACAGCATTTCATGAACCTCACAGAAAGAAGAAGCACAACCTCCGGGATCAAAATCATTTAGTTTGAATTCGTTCTTCGATCCGATACGTTTACCAGCGAGTCGAACTAAAGGTACGCCATAATTAACGCACATGCCAGATATATGAATCCCTAATAATTTGTCTGTGCTTCCGATGTACAGTGGTAAAAAATATGAATTTAAAATTAACAACATTACCACTTGAAAATTCATCTTCTCTTTCACTGTTAAGTGTTTGCTTGCCTCGTTTAAAAATTGTTGTGGAATATTTATTGATAATTCTAGATTGATTCCGTTCGTTTCCTCCACGGATTGATTTTGGTATAATTCATTAATATGTCTGTCTTTGTACAATACGAATCCGGAAACGTTACCGGAAAATGGGTTCCAAGCTTTGAAAATGTAATCGGAATTTATTATAGTAAAAGTATCATTTTTGCGCTTCGCATGTGATATTAATCTTAATAGAACATACGAAAATACCTCTGAGTGCCAATAAGCGCTACCCGAAGACAATGCATGAGCAATAGTCAACATAAAATCAACATAATTTTCGAATAACATCGTTTCAAACAAAACATCCGAGCATTTAACTATTACTATCATATCTATTACCTCTTTAATGCGCCTTGAATTGACAAATTTTCTCAAATATTTATTATTTCTATTAAAACAAGCTAACAAAAGATGTTTTGTATCAACGGTGAATTCCTTAAAAGGTTTGTTAAAACATAACTTAAATAAAGGGGGATTTGGTAAAACAAGACATATTTCATAGCTTGAATTTACGACGATGTACTTGTCTAGAAATAGCCTTACAATCTCGCGTAACTCGACGTCGGTTAATTTGCTGATTCGTTCGGAAATTTCCAACTGGACCAATCTCTTCGGTGACTCCTAAAACAAATCCGTACACTCTTTAGTTGACACAATACTTTGAGCGTATTCAACAATCGAACCTGCTTTAAAACATCGTTACTCACAATGTTGGCCCAAGTAATCCCAATACACGAAGAAGCAAACAGAAGAGTTAAGAGTGTTTTAATAAATTTTAGTTTCGGCATCGTTCTAATCGTATTGAAGCCATTAATAAGAAAGGAGGTTTACCAAATTTATTGACGTGTTTAATTAGTTTTAATTAGTGCCCGTACAGGATGTTTGTTTATTTCTGGCGATAATAAATAATTGATCTAAATTAGTACGAAATTTTAATTAGTTTTTGTTTTGAAAGCATTTTTAAGAAATCTTAGTTCATCGTTCCAAACTCAAGCAAATTATTAAAGATTTCTTCGGTTTAAAATGGCAAAGAAATTGAAAAAATGTACTAAATTAATTATGACGGCTATTTCTGCATCTAAATCCACAGACGAATCTCCATCGGAATCCATCCTCCTTCCACTGCGACCGATACGATCTCTTGTAGATTATTAAACTCCACAATTAAAGGAGCTCCTCTCTCTCTCTCTCGTTTTTGCAAATATTCCTGTTTTTATTCTGATCACCGCAACAGTCACTATATGCTATAACTTTCGTAATATTTTGATAAAGTCTATAACAAGCAAGATCCTATTTCTTCCGATCGAGATGAATGTTCAATGGAAGAAGGGAAGCAAACTCTACAAAATTTAACTTCACGACTAATTGACGAAGAAGCTAATTTAACTACGTTAGAGGACACAAGTGATGCATTAGTTGCAACTAGAAATAAGTTTACAAAAGGAAAACGAGTTACCTGTTATAATTGTCAGAAGAAAGGCCATATATCAAGAGATTGTCGTGCACCCCGCAAGAATAGACATAGTAGCAATAGCACCCACGTTTATAATAGTAATTCAGCTTTTGTTACAGAAAATGAATTCCCAGTAAATGCAGAAGAAAATGTATGAATTTTGGACAGTGGTGCCTCAGTACACATGTCATCTCGAAAAGAATTTTTTCTGCTCTCTACGCAGTATTGACGAGTTTTGTGTCAAATTGAGTAACGGTCAAGAATTAATTGTCAAAGGAATCGGAGACATTAATATAGAGTGCTGGGTTAACGACAAATGGCTGAATACTGTGATGTCAAATGTATAGTATATACCAGGAATGAAACGAAATCTCTTTTCAGAAGGTGTGGTTACCAAGAAAGGTATGAAAGTAGTAAAAGAAAACAATAAAGCACATATTTATGAATCCGGCACGTTGAGAGCATGTGCATTTCGTGAAGAAAACAATACGTACAAACTCCTTATACGTACAGTAATGCCTGAAGTAAATGTAGTAACAAATGTGAGTTTCGAATTATTGCATCAGCGTATGGGACACATAAATGTCAAAACAATCAGGGATATGGTTAAAAATGTTGATCTGAGTAATATAGATAGCTTCGTATGTGAAGGCTGCCAATATGATAAACAACATAAGTTACCATTCAGAAAAGCTCAATCAAGATGCTGTAAACCTGGTGAGCTTATTCATAGCGATTTGTGTGGTCCAATGTCTGAATCTTCGGTAAGCGGTTGTAGATACTTTATATTATTTAAAGATGACAGTACTGGCTATAGAAAAGTGTATTTTGCAAAGCATAAGTCTGATACCTTTAACTATTTTAAATAATTTGTTCAATTATGCAAAAACAAATTTGGACATAATATACAATACAATATTCTCCCTGATATTCAATCTGGTTTCAGGGAAGGTCACAGTTGTGAGACAACTCTCTTGGGCGTCACGGATGATATCATATCTGCAACAGATAAGGGAAAGCTGACAGTTCTGACATTGCTTGATTATACCAAAGCCTTTGACACTATTTCTCACGATCTTTTAATAGCTAAGCTGCATTTTGTTGGGTTTGGGGAGGGTGCTATTCAAATGATGCGTAGTTATCTGGGTGGGCGTATGCAGAGTGTCAAATTACCTACTGGGATTTCCGATGCGCGTTGCGTCACACAAGGATCTATTTTGGGACCTCTTCTATTTTCCATATATACCATTCCATACATAATATAAAGACTATTATTATTATTATTATTATTCGAGATCGGCCAAGTTGTGCCAATTCATATTTTGTCCCACTATTGAGTGAGGATGATAAATCACCTGGACATGATAATATGCATATAAAATATATAATTCGATTCAAAGAAGTTTTTATCGTCCCGTTACAGTTTTTGTTTAATATGTGCATATCAAATAGTGTTGTGCCGGATGCTTTTAAAATTGCATTAGTGTGTCCCATACATAAGACTGGATCCTACAAAAAATTTTCTAATTATCGACCTATTTCTTTACTTCCTTCCCTGAACAAGATCCTGGAACGCCATATCTCGAATACTCTACTGAGGTTTTTGATAAAGTATCATATACTTGATAAAAAACAATTTGCATTTCAGAGAAGGAAGGGTACTCTAACCCTGCTGCAGGATTTTGCAAATTTCGTAAACACTAAACTAAATGAGCAGAAACATGTTGTCTGTTTGTTTGTTGATTTTTCGAAAGCCTTCGACCTAATTAACCATGATATACTCTTGAAGATGTTGGAGAAATGTGGAGTGAGGGGTTTAGCCTTGGGATGGTTTGAGAATTACTTGTCTCACCGCAAATTTAGAATTAAGGTTGGTAATTATGTTGGAGATGAGGAGCCATTAGTGAATGGTGTCCCCCAGGGCAGTATACTTGGTCCGTTACTGTATCTGCTGTACGAATGACATAGGTTGTTGTTTCAAAAAGTGTGATTATTATCTTTATGCGGATGATACTATGATTGTGTCTGCCCATTATAACCTAGAAAATGCGATATTAAATCTGCAGGAGGACCTAAATAATTTTCTGGTATGGGCTCACAATAAGAAACTATTGATAAATGGAAAAAAAACTAAGCTGATGCACATTCGTTCCCCCCATATGGCGGCGCTTTCGTTACATCGGATTGTGATTGCACTATGAAGATAGATGTAGTTCATGAATTTAAATATCTCGGTCTATTAATTGATGAACATTTTTTATGGAATAAACATATTGATATGTTATGTTCCAGACTTAGACTCCTTGCTCATCAATTTTATTACGTTTCAGATATGATACCTCTGCGCACTATGTACACAATCTACTTTGCCCTTGTGCAATCAATTATCACTTATGGCATTACGGTTTATGGTGTTGCGTCGAATTATTTGATAGATAGACTTACCTCAGTACAGAGGTTAATATTGAGAAACATATATAGATTGATGAGCTAGTGAAGTATCTAACATACAGTTGAATATAAAAAATAATAAAACCCAACTTCACTTGAATGTGTATTTAATTGAATGGCCATTTCGTTACATACTACGTAACATCACCCGTTGTGACCCTCCCTTACGCTCCCTTTATCACTAAAGGTTTGAGTAAAATCTTCAAAGAGCTAGATCTCAGAATAGTTTACAGTTCTGGGACTAGTTTACGAAGTCTCATCGGTAACCCTAAAGATAAAATACAACCTCTAGAAAAGTCAGGTATTTACGAAATCAATTGTAAAGATTGTAATCAAAAATATATTGGGCAAACCAGGAGAGCAGTCTCAACTAGATTCAAAGAGCATATGGCTAATCTTAGATTTAATAGAATTGAGAAATCGAGCGTTGCCCAACACATTTTTGAAACAGATCACAACATCGATCATATGAATGTTAAATTAATTAGACAAATAAACAATTGTAAGTTTCTAAATGTTTTCGAAAGTTTAGAAATATATAAAAATAAGTCATGTGTAATGAACTGTGACAATGGACCTATACCGTATTCGTCATTGTGTTCGTTAATCGGAAATTAATGATGCGTATCGGATTGACCGTGCATAACATTTAGGTTACCTGTTTTTGTAGATTTTATTTTAATTTAGTTTTATTATCGCCTTGATAATGACAGCATTGCTGTTGAAACGCGTCGGTGTTTTAGTTAAAACTTGTTTGGTGTTCAGTGGGTTAAAGTGTTTAGTGTTCTACCTTTTGGAAGCTTTAGAAGCAATAACGACTATATGCTTGATTACAAAAAAAAAGCGAATCATTCATTTTAAAACATTTATTTATTACTACTAAATCAAAGATGGTATTTTATAACATTTTACATTAATGCTTTTATTAGTATTTGAAACATTAACAGAATATTTAAAACTATAAATGCACAAACATTAAGATATAATTAGAAATAGAAATGTGATACAATACAAGTTAAAAAAATAAATTAGTAAAAATAATTACGAACATATTTAATTGATTAAATAGTTTTAGTGTTTGAAACCTGCATCTCGTTTCGTTTACCAAATAATGCTTTCCATTTGTTACGCCAGTCTTGTCTTGTATTCTCCTCGAAGAAAACAGTGAGGAGGGACAAGACGAAACCTTGCGAGGGAACCACCAGATGAAACACGTAAGCACCGACGAGAGAAACCCAGAAAGACGGGACGAACAGAACGAAAATGGAAATCCAGGAGAGACCCATCATAAACGGGAAAACGATCAAAGTTCTTATTTTAGCCTTCCTCACCTTGGGACTCACATCTGCGCCTGCGAATTGGGAAATTTTATACATCATCCCCGCGTAAACGATCAAGTTTATTAGGATGACGCAGCATATGGGGATGATGACGAAGAGATTGAAGATTTCGCTGTTTTTATAACACAAATCGCATTCGAAACAATCTCGGTGGAGAATTAGGGGGATCAAAATGATCAAAGCCGGAGATAGCCAACCCACGATTAAAGATTTGATCTTACCTAAAGGTTCCGGAGCGAACACCTTAACGAATTTACGATATTGATGGTAACCTATTAATAACATCCATGCGAATTGTGCCAGGAAACTGTAAAAGAAGATTAAATAACCGATGTGTTTCATGATGTTATTACCGATTAAGAAGAAAATATTTTCAACTGTTATCGCTATGGATAGCTGTGTGGTGTTAAATCTTTTCGCGGACCAATCTTTCAAGAATAAGGCTGAAAGTAAAATAGAAGATAATCCTATCAGCGATAGCGAACTTCCAATGTACGTCATTATTTTGAAGATGTAACGATGATTTAAATAGGCTTGTTTAGAATTGGGATTCATGGATGTTGCCAATTGCGATAGAAGATCTAACTGTGTTAAACTTACGTTAGGAATGATAATAGGTATTGGCTTATCCCGCATACGGAAATCAAGTCTATAAAAAAAAACACTTTTATTATTGTTACAAACATTTTCTTTAAACTCGCGTATACAAATCAAAGATGTAGTATGCCGAGGAAGTTCAACGTCAAACCAGTATCCTTCATCATTAAATATATTAAAATTGTTAGGCCCGTTTACAACCTTAAGAAAAATTCTAATTTGTACACCCCTGGAGTATATCAAAGTCATTAATAGTATTCTACTTTTACATATGAATGGCATATTACTTATAAGTTCATTATTTGGAATTATGTAAGCAGTTGACCTACCAAAACTAAAATTCCCATTTACAGCATAAAGAGCCGCTTCAATATTATTATTATTATTGAAATAATCAGGCGTGATGTCCTCAGCTCTTAAATAACCAATATCGAAATTGTAACCGTCTTGATTATTATCATCTTTCAAGAAAGTGATACCTACGATTGGATTATTATAAGTCATCCTTCCAGAAACGAAATTTTTATATTTGTGTGTTCCACTTGAACTCATTGCTGTGAAATAAATGGATCGCAACATGTTGCTAAGCAAAAAAATTGTTGCGTTTCGAATTTTAAAATTCGAAACCTAAATCGATTAATTCCATTTGACGTTCAAACGTTTTGTGCCCGTAACGATAAAAGTGGTAATAATCTACTAGCACTGCTACGTCTATATAATTTTGTGGTGGGCTTTTGATAATACTTTGATGTGAACAGTACACATCCCTGTATTTGCAGCACTTCCAATTGTGGTAGCGTTGTTCGGTAGTACTAGGTAACCCGTTTAAACATTTTATTTCACCATATACGTTACTAATCCACGATCCATTACGTGCACAATACATTGGTGGAAAAACATCTTCTATACTCAAGCAAATATTTTTTCTCGCGGTATCGGGAATGTTGGGCGATTCTGCTAAACAATAGCTAAACCTGACAGCCTTGTCGATATTCAGAAACAACATTTGATGGATCGCGCAAAACGAAGCTGCGCAATCAAACAAATCGAATTCATTCAACTTAAATTCCATCATTTGTTTAAAGACACCGTCACCAACACCGATTAAAGGTAGGTTATTATGGGCACATATCCCAGGAATGTTCATCACTAAGAACCTATCGCCTCGATGTATCAAATGGTATGGCAATAATCCATATAAAATCACTATAATAGTTACTCGAAAGCTAAATTTTTGCTGCGCGGATAAACGATTATTTAAGTAGTTAAGATAATCGGATGGAAGATAAAACGCTACTTTTAAGCGTTCATCGTTAAGATTAATTTCATTTACAGATTGATTTCTGTATATGTTTATAATTTGCGAATCTTTATATAAAATAAAACCGGAAACGTTATCAATAAACGGGTTCCAAACTTGTATCGAATAATCATCATCGATTAACGCAAATGTTGAATTATTTCGGTTTAAACGATAGATAAATTTGAAGAAAAAGAGCTTAAATATTATCGTAGATAGTTGTACATTTAGTGTATACGTCCACTCTTTAAGCATATTAATAAATTCTGAGTAATTTTCAACCAATATTGTTTCCAAAAGAAAATCTAAACATTTAATCAATACCAACACTTCTCGTTCATCATCAATCAAATGTTTCTTAAGAAATCGTCTCAAATCTGAATAATGTCTAAAATTCGAACAAGCTACGAGGAGCTCCTTCGTTTTAGGGGTTACCATTTGAATTGATTTCGCGAAACATGCCTCACTTCCATATAAATCCGGTATAAAAATACATACTTCATCCGTTGCATTCTTGACAATATCTTCCTCTAAAATCCTCATCACTCTGCTTTGTAATTCGTCCTCGGTTAGATCGGCGATTGGTTTATCGCTCGTCCATAGCGACATTTTTCTTTGTATTTCCTAAAATAAATCAAAACGTAAATGTGAGTATCGTTTATTATCACCGGAAACCGTTTTCCTCGGATAACTCATAATCCATACTCACATCATCCGATGAGCTTATCTCCATTAACGCCAATATAATCAGAAAACATAACGGAATTTTTATAAATCTTAAATTGGACATTGTTTCAATCGTGTCATTGACACGATTGGCGAAAGGTGAACTTGACGAAATTAATTGGTAACATTTTAGATTAATTTCCGCAAAGGAAGTTCGTTAATTTTGTTTACAACGTTTCGCTATTAATAACAATAACGTGACTCATTATTTCTATAGATAAGATAAAAATACTTTTAAACAGAAGTACTTATGTTGTAGGCACATTGTGAAAAACGTGCCAAAAGAAATTTGGAACGAAAGAAAGAAATAAAAAAGTGACATAAAAGGTCAGGAAACTGACGGCATTGTTGTAGGTAATTGGAAAGATAAAATGATTTTGTATCTAACTTTTCATAAAAATCCAAAATTTGCTAGCCGGGCATTTGTCGAATTTTTAAACTCCGATGGGTGGAATAGATTGTACTCGGCGTCCTGAGTGTTGTACCGAAGAGATTTCGGCTCTATCTCTCATAGTTGCCGAGATATTTCGAAAAAACAGAGAAATTTGCTAGCCGGGCATCTGTCGAATTTTTAAACTCCGAAGGGTGGAATAGATTGTACTCGGCGTCCTGAGTGTTGTACCGAAGAGATTTCGACTCCATCTCTCATAGTTGCCGAGATATTTCGAAAAAACAGAGAAATTTGCTAGCCGGGCATCTGTCGAAATTTTAAACTCCGAAGGGTGGAATAGATTGTACTCGGCGTCCTGAGTGTTGTACCGAAGAGATTTCGGCTCTATCTCTCATAGTTGCCGAGATATTTCGAAAAAACAGAGAAATTTGCTAGCCGGGCATTTGTCGAATTTTTAAACTCCGAAGGGTGGAATAGATTGTACTCGGCGTCCTGAGTGTTGTACCGAAGAGATTTCGGCTCTATCTCTCATAGTTGCCGAGATATTTCGAAAAAACAGAGAAATTTGCTAGCCGGGCATTTGTCGAATTTTTAAACTCCGATGGGTGGAATAGATTGTATTCGGCGTCCTGAGTGTTGTACCGAAGAGATTTCGGCTCTATCTCTCATAGTTGCCGAGATATTTCGAAAAAACAGAGAAATTTGCTAGCCGGGCATTTGTCGAATTTTTAAACTCCGATGGGTGGAATGGGTTGTACTCGGCGTCCTCAGTGTTGTACCGAAGAGATTTCGGCTCTATCTCTCATAGTTGCCGAGATATTTCGAAAAAACAGAGAAATTTGCTAGCCGGGCATTTGTCGAATTTTTAAACTCCGAAGGGTGGAATAGATTGTACTCGGCGTCCTGAGTGTTGTACCGAAGAGATTTCGACTCCATCTCTCATAGTTGCCGAGATATTTCGAAAAACAGAGAAATTTGCTAGCCGGGCATTTGTCGAATTTTTAAACTCCGAAGGGTGGAATAGATTGTACTCGGCGTCCTGAGTGTTGTACCGAAGAGATTTCGGCTCTATCTCTCATAGTTGCCGAGATATTTCGAAAAAACAGAGAAATTTGCTAGCCGGGCATTTGTCGAATTTTTAAACTCCGATGGGTGGAATAGATTGTATTCGGCGTCCTGAGTGTTGTACCGAAGAGATTTCGGCTCTATCTCTCATAGTTGCCGAGATATTTCGAAAAAAGAGAAATTTGCTAGCCGGGCATTTGTCGAATTTTTAAACTCCGATGGGTGGAATGGGTTGTACTCGGCGTCCTCAGTGTTGTACCGAAGAGATTTCGGCTCTATCTCTCATAGTTGTCGAGATATTTCGAAAAAACAGAGAAATTTGCTAGCCGGGCATTTGTCGAATTTTTAAACTCCGATGGGTGGAATAGATTGTACTCGGCGTCCTGAGTGTTGTACCGAAGAGATTTCGGCTCTATCTCTCATAGTTGCCGAGATATTTCGAAAAAACAGAGAAATTTGCTAGCCGGGCATTTGTCGAATTTTTAAACTCCGATGGGTGGAATAGATTGTACTCGGCGTCCTGAGTGTTGTACCGAAGAGATTTCGGCTCTATCTCTCATAGTTGCCGAGATATTTCGAAAAAAACAGAGAAATTTGCTAGCCGGGCATTTGTCGAATTTTTAAACTCCGATGGGTGGAATAGATTGTACTCGGCGTCCTGAGTGTTGTACCGAAGAGATTTCGGCTCTATCTCTCATAGTTGCCGAGATATTTCGAAAAAACAGAGAAATTTGCTAGCCGGGCATTTGTCGAATTTTTAAACTCCGATGGGTGGAATGGGTTGTACTCGGCGTCCTCAGTGTTGTACCGAAGAGATTTCGGCTCTATCTCTCATAGTTGTCGAGATATTTCGAAAAAACAGAGAAATTTGCTAGCCGGGCATTTGTCGAATTTTTTAAACTCCGATGGGTGGAATAGATTGTACTCGGCGTCCTGAGTGTTGTACCTACCGAAGAGATTTCGGCTCTATCTCTCATAGTTGTCGAGATATTTCGAAAAAACAGAGAAATTTGCTAGCCGGGCATTTGTCGAATTTTTAAACTCCGATGGGTGGAATAGATTGTACTCGGCGTCCTGAGTGTTGTACCGAAGAGATTTCGGCTCTATCTCTCATAGTTGCCGAGATATTTCGAAAAAACAGAGAAATTTGCTAGCCGGGCATTTGTCGAATTTTTAAACTCCGATGGGTGGAATGGGTTGTACTCGGCGTCCTCAGTGTTGTACCGAAGAGATTTCGGCTCTATCTCTCATAGTTGTCGAGATATTTCGAAAAAACAGAGAAATTTGCTAGCCGGGCATTTGTCGAATTTTTAAACTCCGATGGGTGGAATAGATTGTACTCGGCGTCCTGAGTGTTGTACCTACCGAAGAGATTTCGGCTCTATCTCTCATAGTTGTCGAGATATTTCGAAAAAACAGAGAAATTTGCTAGCCGGGCATTTGTCGAATTTTTAAACTCCGATGGGTGGAATGGGTTGTACTCGGCGTCCTCAGTGTTGTACCGAAGAGATTTCGGCTCTATCTCTCATAGTTGCCGAGATATTTCGAAAAAACAGAGAAATTTGCTAGCCGGGCATTTGTCGAATTTTTAAACTCCGATGGGTGGAATGGGTTGTACTCGGCGTCCTCAGTGTTGTACCGAAGAGATTTCGGCTCTATCTCTCATAGTTGTCGAGATATTTCGAAAAAACAGAGAAATTTGCTAGCCGGGCATTTGTCGAATTTTTAAACTCCGAAGGGTGGAATAGATTGTACTCGGCGTCCTGAGTGTTGTACCGAAGAGATTTCGGCTCTATCTCTCATAGTTGCCGAGATATTTCGAAAAAACAGAGAAATTTGCTAGCCGGGCATTTGTCGAATTTTTAAACTCCGATGGGTGGAATAGATTGTACTCGGCGTCCTGAGTGTTGTACCGAAGAGATTTCGGCTCTATCTCTCATAGTTGCCGAGATATTTCGAAAAAACAGAGAAATTTGCTAGCCGGGCATTTGTCGAATTTTTAAACTCCGAAGGGTGGAATAGATTGTACTCGGCGTCCTGAGTGTTGTACCGAAGAGATTTCGGCTCTATCTCTCATAGTTGCCGAGATATTTCGAAAAACAGAGAAATTTGCTAGCCGGGCATTTGTCGAATTTTTAAACTCCGAAGGGTGGAATAGATTGTACTCGGCGTCCTGAGTGTTGTACCGAAGAGATTTCGGCTCTATCTCTCATAGTTGCCGAGATATTTCGAAAAAACAGAGAAATTTGCTAGCCGGGCATCTGTCGAATTTTTAAACTCCGAAGGGTGGAATAGATTGTACTCGGCGTCCTGAGTGTTGTACCGAAGAGTTTTCGGCTCTATCTCTCATAGTTGCCGAGATATTTCGAAAAAACCGAGAAACTTGCTAGCCGGGCATCTGTCGAAATTTTAAACTCCGAAGGGTGGAATAGATTGTACTCGGCGTCCTGAGTGTTGTACCGAAGAGATTTCGGCTCTATCTCTCATAGTTGCCGAGATATTTCGAAAAAACAGAGAAATTTGCTAGCCGGGCATTTGTCGAATTTTTAAACTCCGATGAGTGGAATAGATTGTACTCGGCGTCCTCAGTGTTGTACCGAAGAGATTTCGGCTCTATCACTCATAGTTGCCGAGATATTTCGAAAAAACGGAGAAATTTGCTAGCCGGGCATTTGTCGAATTTTTAAACTCCGAAGGGTGGAATAGATTGTACTCGGCGTCCTGAATGTTGTACCGAAGAGATTTCGGCTCTATCTCTCATAGTTGCCGAGATATTTCGAAAAAACAGAGAAATTTGCTAGCCGGGCATTTGTCGAATTTTTAAACTCCGATGAGTGGAATAGATTGTACTCGGCGTCCTCAGTGTTGTACCGAAGAGATTTCGGCTCTATCTCTCATAGTTGCCGAGATATTTCGAAAAAACAGAGAAATTTGCTAGCCGGGCATTTGTCGAATTTTTAAACTCCGATGGGTGGAATAGATTGTACTCGGCGTCCTGAGTGTTGTACCGAAGAGATTTCGGCTCTATCTCTCATAGTTGCCGAGATATTTCGAAAAAACAGAGAAATTTGCTAGCCGGGCATTTGTCGAATTTTTTAAACTCCGATGGGTGGAATAGATTGTACTCGGCGTCCTGAGTGTTGTACCGAAGAGATTTCGGCTCTATCTCTCATAGTTGCCGAGATATTTCGAAAAAACAGAGAAATTTGCTAGCCGGGCATTTGTCGAATTTTTAAACTCCGATGGGTGGAACAGATTTGCGAATCCTTTGCTGATTTTCAAAGTCCGTAATTTACGCATGCGTAGATTATTTCATGTTACATTGGTAGTAGTGGTAGTTTATATCACTAGCCATCTGTGCCATCTGTATTACAATATTGTGACAGTTCTTCAACACACGAAGAAACAGTGATAGAGTGCTCAGCAGAGTGGTAAATATTTCGCAAATTTACACATACATACGTTCTCCCTAGGATGCAGTAATTTCTGCAACGTTTGTTCTCTAAATAAACGTAAATATCAATCAGAAAAGGCAATAATATCCAGCATATAGATTTATTATCTCTTACTTTATACAACAATCTAAGATAAAAATTAAATAAACACTAATAAAGAGCGGTATACCCGCCCTAAAGCGACAACCACAGCTAATATTTAACACCCTAAATATCCACGGACGATAGACAAAAACATTGACGTAAATCCCGATCCCATCCCGGCAAACACCGGACGAGATAACACCAACTAACATTCCATTCTCTCTCGAGTACATCGGTCCCCCGAATCACCGTAACAGCTCCCTCTGGGAGCCGGATCCCGGCAGAAGATCGTGTCCTTAGTGATGCTTAATATCGTCAGATGTACGTACTGTAAGAAGGGATTCGCCACGAAACTACTGGAAGAAACGGCGCCGTAACCGACCACCACCACATTCTTAGAAAACGGATATGTATCGATGAGGGTCGCCAGATTAACATATTCGTCGATCTCGAACGCTTTCTCTAACCTGATCAATCCGATGTCGCAGATTTTCTTTAGGAAGACGCAATGGCCTCGAGGATGTCTGACGAGTTCGACGGCGTTCCTGCTCTGAGCCCCGCCGTACAGCCAAGTCAGGCCCATCTTGACCTGTACGTCTTCGACGCGTCTCGGTATCTCTAGTTGGACGTCCATTAGGCAATGTTCGGCTGTGAGGATCCATAGTGCGTGGATGTACGTTCCTCCGCAAATCAGCTGGCTCCTGCCGTATCTGATGTTGAAAATCGCCGCGTAAGATGGGTAATCCTTGATGCTTGCGTTGTAACCGCCGATTACTTTTTCCGTGAGGTTGCTTCGAGGGGAGCAAGGATTCCAACATGTTAGGAAGAAGCTAACGAATGTGATTATGTTACGTTCTATGCGTATTTTTAAACCATTATGCATAATATTTTTCTCTTAAAATAATCGGGGAAAACGTCTTCCATTAGAAATGATAATTTTGATTTGACAGCTGATATTAACTATAATATGTATGTCATGTCAAATTTTTAGGATACATGAAATAATTTATTACCCTAATTAAACAATGTCTCTAAAAAAATTTAACGTTTGATTTCGCAAACTTTAGAAATTTTTAACGTTGGTAACAGTGAGCTTTCACTTTACATTAAAAAAAATGACAAGTAAATTTGAAACATTCACTTCAAACTCTGCTGTTTTTCTTTTAATGATTTATGCATACGTCTCATCCTTTTCGCTTCCTTGTAATAGTTATTTAGCTAAGAGAGATGGCACACGTTTTGCGACATATAAAATATAATCTTTATTCAAACAAATAAATAGGTATATAAGAAATATGGGAACAAACATACATGTTGGCATTATTTCCATTGTATTTAGAAAACAAAAACACTTGGAACAGATTGTACTCAACGTCCTGAACGTTGTACCGAAGAGATTTCGGTCCTATCTTGCTTACTAGCCGAGATATTTCAAAAATACGAAAAAAAATCTAGCCGGGCATTTGTGGAAAAGATTGTACTCATCGTCCTGAGTGTTGTACCGAAGAGATCCTATCTCTCTTAATAGCCGAGATATTAAAAAAAACCGAAAGATTTCTAGCCGGGCATTTGTCGAATTTTCGATCTCCGAGGGGTGGAAAAGATTGTGCTCATCGTCCTGAGTGTTGTACCGAAGAGATTTCGGTCCTATCTCTCTTAATAGCCGAGATATTTAAAAGAAAACGAAAAAAATCTAGCCGGGCATTTGTCGAATTTTCGATCTCCGAGGGGTGTAAAAGATTGTACTCATCGTCCTGAGTGTTGTACCGAAGAGATTTCGGTCCTATCTCTCTAGATAGCCGAGATATTTCAAAAAAACGAAAAAAATCTAGCCGGGCATTCGTCGAATTTTCGATCTCCGAGGGGTGGCAAAGATTGTACTCACCGACCTGAGTGTTGTACCGAAGAGATTTCGGTGCTATCTCTCTAGATAGCCGAGATATTTCACAAAAACGGAAAAATCTAGCCGGGCATTTGTTGAATTTTCGATCTCCGAGGGGTGGAAAAGATTGTACTCACCGTCCTGAGTGTTGTACCGAAGAGATTTCGGTCCTATCTCTCTTAATAGCCGAGATATTTAAAAAAAATCGACAAAAATCGAGCCGGGCATTTGTCGAATTTTCGATCTCCGAGGGGTGGAAAAGATTGTACTCATCGTCCTGAGTGTTGTACCGAAGAGATTTCGGTCCTATCTCTCTAGATAGCCGAGATATTTCACAAAAACGAGAAAAATCTAGCAGGGCATTTGTCGAATTTTCGATCTCCGAGGGGTGGAGAAGATTGTACTCATCGTCCTGAGTGTTGTACCGAAGAGATTTCGGTCCTGTCTCTCTATATAGCCGAGATATTTCACAAAAACGAAAAAAATCTAACCGGGCATTTGTCGAATTTTCGATCTCCGAGGGGTGGAGAAGATTGTACTCACCGTCTTGAGTGTTGTACCGAAGAGATTTCGGTTCTATCTCTCTTAATAGCCGAGATATTTAAAAAAAATCGAAAAAAATCTAGCCGGGCATTTGTCGAATTTTCGATCTCCGAGGGGTGGAGAAGATTGTACTCATCGTCCTGAGTGTTGTACCGAAGAGATTTCGGTCCTATCTCTCTAGATAGCCGAGATATTTCACAAAAACGAAAAAAATCTAGCCGGGCATTTGTCGAATTTTCGATCTCCGAGGGGTGGAAAAGATTGTACTCGGCGTCCTGAACGTTGTACCGAAGAGTTTACGCTCCTATCTCTTCTAATAGCGTGGAGTTTTGTTTTAACATAATAATAATTTAATTTCTTTTTTTTTGTAAAATTTTGTGAGTGAAAATGTGTGTTCCATAAGACGTGTTTCCAATAGGCGGTGTTTAATTTGATAAGTCAAATTAATGTTCTTTCTCTCTTTTTCTCTTAATTTTAATTAAATCAATCGTCAATAAAATGACAGCTATTACAAATCATCATGCTTTGTATAGAATTGTTACAATTTTGAGATCACCGCTGATATATACTACCATTTGCACACTTTGTAATTAATTTTGTCGAGAAGACCAATCATATTTTCATAAGTTTCCTTCATATAATAAATGCATAGCCAACTGATGGGATGCCTGGATAAACGTTTCCTACAAACGTTTTCCATACAAAAATTGTACAAAATGTTATGCTCTACAACTTCGCTAATCACATTTTTTTTCGTATTTCCAAAAATTATCGAGTTATTTTCCAAAAAACAAAAAATCGTCTTCTTCAATCGACTATATCTCGGCAAATATTGACAATAGAGAAAAATGTTTTAAACAAAATGATGGGAAATATTGTATTCTACAAAAAAGGTCCTTACAATTTTCAACGTAAAACTCACCGTTTTCGAGATATTTACAAAAATGTGTTTTTCAAAATGGACATTATGAAATAATAAGACGTTTAGTTATCACAAAACAGACTTAAATTGAATCTAACGAGCCGTGCTTATAGCTCTATCCATACACACTCCCAACACAACCGGAAATCTACAAATTCCTAATTCCATTGGCTTCAGAGCATAAATGGGCGTGGTTTAAACGCTGCGACGTAGGAAATAGGCAAGGACACGTTCACACATATCCGGTCAAATTCTTTAAAATTTAATGTACCTAGGTTTACAAAAATGTCTCAAAATTCTGACGTATTAGTTTCTTTAAGTTTCTTCATCATTTTTTCCTTCTGCTTTCCGCGTTTTGATCTCGTTATTACAGAACTTCTTGTTGATAACCTTCCATCAATGACGTCTCCCTAACTGAAGCAAAAATGCCTTCTTCAGATATGGGAACACGATTTGTTTAATTTAGTAATACGATGGTTTATAATAGCTCGCAGCAGTCAATTTTTTTATATAAAAATTCAAATAATTCAATAATGGGGAACAAGACATATGTTGCAAAATAAAAATGTGATAATATCATCGCGAATTATAGAGAATAAAACTTACCTATTAATCCGTAAATTTTATTTCTACGTTATGTCCATGTTAGGTATGTCGTTTCACAAAACTGTTCGATTAAAATTTTTCACAATTTCAAACGGAACAAATAAACGCACTATGTTTACGTCACTATAGTCTAAAACCGTGGAAATATTTCATTATTAATATTTGAAGACACTGTGATATATTGACCATTTGACAAACCATCTGTCATGTGTACGTAAATTTGCATACCTTTGGACTTACGTCATTCGTGACATCACATTCATACCACAATAAATTTCGTTAATTAATGTCCCTAGGTTATCTAATTATGTGTTGCTGCCAGCTTGTTTTCGATTACAGACAATTATCTGTAGTAATACCATTTTTTTTTTTTTTTTTTTAGTGAGGAAAAATGCCTTAACGCACCATCAGGGACGAGACCCGTCCCCGGTGTGTGGGGCTCGCACCCACTAAAAAACCTCACTTTGTCAGGTGTAGAATCCATCCCGGAACCGCTGGTCGCATTACTTCAGGATGGCACCTCGTAGTTAGCCTCGGTCGGCTGCCTCCATTGCTTGGGTCTCTCTCTTCTTCTCCTTCAGCACCTTCTCGACGAACGTGGCGATCTTCTGCCAGCGGTCGTGTCCGGACAGCATCGTTTGCACGACGTTATCCGGCGTTAGAGGTCCTACTTCGTGTTGTAGCGCGGCTCTGTAGTCACTCCACCTCTCGCATTCGAAGAAGGTGTGGTGAGCATCATCTTCCGCAGAGTCGTGATACTGGCATGTCGCGTTCTCTGCTTTACCCATTCGAGCCAGGTATGCGTTGAAACACCCGTGTCCGCTGAAAAACTGAGTGAGGTAGTAATTTACCTCGCCGTGGTCTCGGTCCATCCACTCCGTGATGTTGCGGATGAGTCTGGCCGTCCACCGTCCTCTCGTGTCGTTCTGCCAGCGCTCTTGCCAACGTTGTCGTGTGAGCGCTTTAGCGTCCGCTCTTGCTTGTCGTGCACCGACGTCTCGTCGTGTCTCGTAGACTCTCTTCTTTTCTTGAGCCAGTAAGTCTATCGGGGTTACTCCTGCGATCACGAGCACCGCCGGTTCGGAAACCGTACGGTATGCACTGGCGATCCTGAGTGCTCCCCGTCGCTGTACTGAAGCCATCCGCTTTCTGTACTTGTCCTGCCGTAAGGTGTCAGCCCAGATCTCGCTTTCATACAACAGTATGGAATGGGTGACGGTCATTAGCAGCCGGCGTTTACTCGCCGTCGGTCCTCCTACGTTGGCCATTAGTCGGCTCAGCGTCGTCGTTACCTTAGCGGCTTTATCGCTCGATGACTGAATCTGTTGCCAGAAGGTCATCTTGCTGTCGAGCCGCAGTCCGAGGTACTTCACGGAAGTTGTAGTGGTTATGACTTCCATCTCGATCTCCCTAGGGATTCTTCTCCTGGTCAATAGAACGACCTCGGTCTTCTCCGTTGCCAGGGTCAGGCCGTGTTCGTCCATCCATGTGGTGACTCTTCTCATAACCTGGTTGAGCCTTCTCTGGGCATCCGCCTCGTCACGCGCTAGGATGACTGCCGCTACGTCGTCTGCGTATCCTATCAGATACGCATCTTGCGGCAGCTCCATTCGGAGGATCCCGTCGTAGGACACATTCCATAAGTCGGGGCCCAGTATGGAACCCTGCGCCGCTCCTGCTGTTATCTTCTTCGTGCACGGCCCGCCTGCTGTGTCGTAGACCAGCTTCCTGTCGCTAAGGTAGCTGCGTATCATCCTAAGTAAATAGGATGGCGTGTCGAACGTGTTCTGCAGGGCGTCCAACATGACGTCCCATCTCGCCGAGTTGAAGGCGTTTCTTACGTCCAATGTGACGAGCATCACCAGGGGTCTCGAGTAATGATTTCCCCGTTGAGCGGCTTCGAAGGTTTCCACTACCTGCGCTACGGCGCCGACGGTGGAGTGTCCCTTCCTGAAGCCATGCTGTCTCTCGGACAGGCCTCCCGCGTCGTCTATGCTGCTCTCCAGTCGTGTTTTGAGCAGTCTTTCTAGTAGCTTTCCAGCCGTGTCCAACATACATAGCAGTCTGTATGCCGATGCCGTGGTCGGATCGCGCTTGCCTTTGCTTATCAGCACTAGTCGCTGTACCTTCCATCTCTTGCAGAACGCTCCTTCTGTTAGACAGCGGTTGTACATGTTCAGAAGCAGATCTGGGCAGACGCGCGCTACAATCTTGAGAGCTTCCGTCGGAATTCCGTCGGGTCCGAGTGCCTTCCGGTTTTGTAGGAGTTCGCCGCTCTTGACAGTTCATCTCCGCTAAAAAGCGGGATGTCGTTCAATAGCTCGTCCTCCATTTCCGCAGTTCTCTCCGGATGGGTTGGGAACAACGTGTCAACGATGTTCCGCATCCGATCTCGTTCGAGGACTGGATTCGCCGTCTTCGTCGTAAGCTTCTGCATGACGATCTTGTACCCAAGGCCCCATGGGTCGTTGTCAACGTCCTGCCGCAGCTCCTCCCACTTACGTTTCTTGCTCCTGTAGATGGCGTTTTTGAGATCTCTCTTGGCGTTCCTAAAGTCCTCGGACTCTAGTTCTGCCGCGTTCGAATCTCGTCGTCTCACTCTGGTTATTCTCCGCCTAGTAATCCTAGTAATACCATAAGAGCTTTGAATTTATCGATAATTTCACGAATGCTTGTTGCATAGCGGACGAAGACGAGTGTCAATTTGACAAGCATTTCAATCATGACAGCCCGACACATTAGTAATCTCTTGATATTAATTTAAAAAATTTGAGTTGGCAGTATTGATTATTTGAAGTGACATTTAATTTAAAATTATCAAATTCAAAATGGTAATTTATATAATATTTGTTGCTGTTCTCACATTGAATTACATACCTTCTATTTTATTTCCTTTTATTTTCATAAAAAAACAACGAACTGGGTAGCATATTATTAAGGTTAGGGATTTATGATTTTAAAATGTTACTAAATTAATCAAGTTTCGGGAAGTAACAACTTTACTTTTACGCACTTTTTAGAATAAGGGATAGATAATATTTTGTTGAAAAAATGAGACAATCGGTTATTTCTTTATTTTCGCTTTAAATCGAAGCTGAATCCTCGAATGTTTGCAAGAGGTTCTGAGAACAACATTTTGTTGAAAAAAGTG
This sequence comes from Holotrichia oblita, assembly GCA_023690525.1. Classification (NCBI taxonomy): domain Eukaryota; kingdom Metazoa; phylum Arthropoda; class Insecta; order Coleoptera; family Scarabaeidae; genus Holotrichia; species Holotrichia oblita. The sequence continues at coordinate 230,742,603 of CM043015.1, read as the reverse complement.
ACATAAATAAATTCAATAGCAATTTGTAATAATTACAATTAGAAATACTACCATTTCGACTTATCTACTCTCAAACAATAGTCTCCGGTTCTAAGAATCCCCATTAAAAACTGTTAGTAATAAAACAAAAACTTTTTTTGCGTTTTGAAACTAATTATGTAGATTTGTTTAAATTCAGTTAATTGTAAAAAAAGAAATTGATATCTAAGTAGTTACCAAATATAACTTATTCTTTTCAATATCAATTATTTTACTTTTGACATTTTCTTGCAGTGAGTGAGTCAGTGTTGATAAAGCGCAGATTGCACGTCAACACGAATGATTTTATTAAAACAATCAAGAGAGGTATGTGCTCTATTCATCCTTTTTTTTTCTTTACTAACAAACAAACCAAATCAGTGGAGTTCACTGCAATTTTTAAACACGCCAGTGATTTAGATTGAATTGCTGAACTCATATATTAGCGTCATTGCTCAATCTGTAAGCGCTGCGGATGGCTGAGCGAAATGTCACAGTCACAGACGATACCAATATCGCCCTCTTGTGATGAAGGGCGAAAGCGTAATCGATAGGTTCCAGAATAGCAGTATCAGCATAAATTATGAAAGTAATAACGAAAAATATATTCCTGTAATCGTATAAAATGTACAGATATAATAAAATATTATTATAAATAAAAATAAAAATCTATCCAGTGATTTTTACTATTCACACTTGGCGACACTGCTGTAACAATTCTCATATTTCAGATTTTTCGCTATTTTTTAATCTTTTGAATCATTTTAAATGTAATATTTCTTTATTAATTCATAGAAATTATTTAAATATCTCAATTTAAACGTTCTATTATCCTAAACACCCACTGTAATGAACGCAATATCCGCGCAGTCGTAACATCTGCGCGTCTACCGATGAATGTCACGAAACGTCAACAAAAACAACACCGAACGTTATAAATTTCTCGTTTATTTTCAACATTTTCCCAAGGCGATAGTCCGTGAATCCTACCATTGTCATTGCCGTTGATTAATCGCGTCTTATTCGCGCGTTCCTGCCGCAATAAACGAGATGTCCGCGAAGAAGAAAGACCTGGAGATCGTCTACAATTTAGAATGGAAAAATAAACCAGCGAATGGCGATGAAAAATCAAACATGGTCGGAATACTGGATATTCCTGCGACGACATTGGATTGGAAAACTTTCAAATCTTACCTGGTAAGTACGGTGTTGTATACGCGTTAATAGCGGATCGATTTTTTTATTTATTATATAAACGTAGCTGAAAAATTCGGGTGCCGCCGATGATAATGTCAAAGTATCATACATCGATACCGAAGATCGAGAGAAAGCTATCAACTCGCAATTGGATTTCGAAATTGCGTTGTACACTTTCAGACATAAAGCTAGGATGAGCGAGATCATCACTTTAAAATTAGATTGCGTTAATAGTAAGAAGAGTGGTGTTAAGATGATTGCGAAGGAGTTATCCGATATGCCGAGGAGGTTGAATCCTATCGTTAAGAAGAGCGAGAAGCCACCCGAATGGTTTACGGTTTATATGAAGAAGGTAATCACAAGATGAGATGATGTTTTTTCTTACGTTAGTTTTAATTCTTTCCATATTGCAGTTTAAGGAGGAACTTCTCGATGAGATATCGACAATTTGTACGTCTAAAACGCACGAGATGAATGTACATCGTGCTCGGAAATTAAAAGTGGATAGACAGAGGACTCGAAAGACGCCGTTGCTGTTTGCCGATTCCCTGAACGAGTGAGTACGATTATTAATGTTGTTATTTATTTAAATTACGTTGGAGATAAATACATATTACACTATCTTAGATAAGATTTCTAGTATGGTGATTGATAAATTTTACGTAAACTACAAAGTAATATACGGAGAAAGTATGTAACTGTCACAAAAACGCTTTTGATGGATGTCAAATCGTCAAAACAGTATTTTTTTAGATATGACAATTATAGCTGCCCCGACAGCAAAAACAGTTCTGTTAGCTATCAGATTATAAAAACGGCAAATTATGACAAGTTTGCTATTATAATTGTCAAAATACATCTCTGATGTAATCTCTGGCGGGTGTGACAGTTGATATACATTCGACAGCTGTCCAACTGTCAAAATAGTAATTTTTTTACTATATTACCGGAAGTAACAGTGATTATTTTTTGAAAACTCAAATATGAAAGCACTAATTACAGCTGTCAAAATACATCTGACAACTATGAAAAAATTTGACAGCTGTCAAATAATGACACTAGTAATTATATCAATACAATTATTACAGCCGTTTACAATCGTGAGTGTAGAACAATAAAAATATTTTGACAGCTCCCAATATTTCAACATTTGCAAGAATTATAATTTCTTGTGATGACTATCAAATTACAAAAACGGTATTTTTTTCAGATTTGACAGTTATAGTTGTCAAAATACGTCTGACAAGTATAAAAAAATCTGACAGCTGTCAAATTAGGATATTAGCACTTATATCAATACAATGATGCTGTAGCTGTTCGTTATTACAGTCGCGAGTATGGAAGGATACAAATATTTTTGACAGCTGTCAAGTTGAAAATTCGGTTATTTTTACGATTTCAACATTTGCGAGGGTTGAATCCTCTTGGAACGCTATCAAGTTGTAAAAGCTAGTATTTGCGTACTATTTTAGCTGGTGTATCAATTAAAACGCGTTTGTTAACTGTCAAACTGTGAGAGAAAAAAACAGAATTTCTTTCAAATTTGAAAGCTGTATCTGTCCAAATATATCTGATAGTTGTAAAATTAGTTCATTTTTGACAAGTCGTGAGTGTAGACACGAACGAAATGTTTTTGACAGCTGTCAAGTTCCAAATTTGTTTGTGAAGACGGTAATCTTTAACAGTTGTCACCGTGGCGAATATTTTTGACAGCTGTCAAATAGTGAAAATAGTCTTTCTTTTAGATTTGAAAGCGGTAGCTGTCAGAATACATCCGATAGTTATAAAATTAGTGCATTTTTGATAAGTCGTAAGTGATACAAATGTTTTTGACAGATGTTAACCTCCAAATTCGATTGATAGCTGTCAAACTATGAAAAAGGTCATCTTTAACAGTAGTCGTCGCCCCAAGTATCGTTGACAACTGTCAAATAGTGAAAACAGTATTTCTTTCGGATATGTAAGCGGTAGCTGTCAAAATACATCTGATATTAGTAAAATTCGTTCGTTTTTTGATAGTCGTGAGTGTAGAAGCTCCAAATTCGATTGATAGCTGTCAAACTGTGAAAACGGTAATCTTTAACAGCAGTCGCCGCCCCAAATATCGCTGGCAGCTGTCAAATAGTGAAAACAGTACTTCTTTCAGATTTGAAAGCGGTAGCTGTCAAAATACATCTGATTTAGTAAAATTAGTTCATTTTTGACAGTCGTGAGTGTAGAAGAGATCAAAATGTTTTTGACAGAATCTGTCAAATTCTAAATTCGATCGATAACTGTCAAAGTGTGAAAAGGCTAATCTTTAACAGTAGTTACCGTCGCAAATATTTTTGACAACTGTCAAATAGTGAAAACGGTATTTCTTTCAGATTTGAAAGCAGTAGCTGTCAAAATATATCTGAACCAAATCTTTTTGACAGTTATGTCAGAATAGTAAAAACGGTGTTTTTTTTTTCAAAATTGGTAATTGTAGCTGTCAAAATTTATCCGAAAGCTGTCAAATTAATTTATGCTAACAATTGTTGAGTTTTTAAATAGGAAAATATTTTTGACAGCTGTCAAATTGCAAATACAGCCAGTTTTCGCCGTTTTAACGCTTGCGAGCCTAATAATTTTCGTACAAACTGTTTTTAGCGATGAAAGCATTTAGATTCGTACTAATTTGACCGGTACAATATTTGAAATACTTCTGACACCTGTCAAACTTATCCCTTACTTGACCTCTATTTCATTGGAGGGGATCCTACTGATGCCCAACAAACCTCAACGAAACAAGTTGAAAAATAAAATCGTAATTGTTTCTTTTCTAATCTAGTAAGCAGCTCTCGAATTCGGCCGAAATGGAGAGAAAACTGGAATCGAAATTGGAGAAGCTCGAACACAAAACGATGAAGATCAAGGCGAAGAAGATGGCGCTACGTGGTTCGAGCGACAGCGACGTCGGCAGGAGCAGCAGCAAGAACGACACTTTTACTTATCTATCTCCGACCACCAACGATATGTCGATGAACGCTTCGCTGCTCAAGAAGGAACCGATACCTCACATGGCCGGTGGCGAATCTTATTGCAAAACGTGGGAAGTCAGTAATAGCGGGACGTTACCGTGGACATCTTCCGTAAGAACTCCACGATTATTTAAGGGATGAATCTCATTTGTGTTTGTTTCCAGACTGGATTGAGGTACGCTTGGGGTTCGCAAGCGTTGAAACCTCTGAGTAAGGAAGTGCAATGCCCACCGCTACAACCGGGGGAATCCGGTAAAATCTGCGTACTCTTGGAGATTCCAAGTAAGTTAGGCTTTCACGACCCTAGTCTATTGTGTTAAAAATTTTTTTTCTTAATTTTAACAGAGATACCCGGCACTTACGAATGCTATTGGCATTTCTACCACGAAGGCAGACGTTTCGGTCATTGGTTAGGCTGCGAGATCATCGTCGATGGTCCGCCTGTCAAAAACGTCCCCTTCCTACCTAGCCCAACGTACGACGTCATCAACATCCAAGACGTGTACGAATTAGTTTTACCCACATGCTGGACGATTCCCAAGAAACAGGACGAGCCAACCGCCGAGAATAATCCGGACGATTTCGAAAATCCTTTCGAGAACAATCCGGAAACGAAGAATCAACTCGATCGTAAGGAAGAGAACGTTAAGATCGAAACTAATCCGTTTTCCGATTCGGACAATCAAAGTATTATTTCGATCTCGGACTCTTCGGTGAATTCGGCGACCAGCGAGGATTTCGTTTTATTAAGAGCGCCACCTATGGAGCCGGCGAAGGATGATGTTTCAGTGACACCGCCCCCGAAGAATGTTAGCGTAGCCGAGAATGCCGAGGCGATCGGTGATCTCTTCAGTAAGTTATCGTTGGAGAATAGTTCCAGGTTCGATTGCGTTGATGTCGGGGAGGAATTGAAGTTGGATTGCGCGGCGGCCGTTGAATGTAAGGAGGAACAGGTTAAAGTTGATGAATTGGTGCAGAATCAAGGTCAATCGTTAAAACTCGATCTTTCGGCGACTCCTACCGGAATTGTACAACAAATACCGATCGATTTGAGCAATAAATCTAGTGTCAGCGAAGCAGAGAAAGAAAAGAATGATGTCGGTAAGTGTCGGCATGTTTTTGGAATCTACTCGATGCTTAATGTCTACTCAAAGCATCCTCAATATCTATCCGATGCAGTCTTGTGTACACTCATTGTCGTCCACTTTTCTCGAATTCATTTTTTCAATCCACATTTTCTATTCTTCCATTGTAATCCACTTCTTTGGGTCACCATGTTTTCTGCAGTCCCATTTTTGTTCCCACGTTTTTCTTTGGGGTCCACAGTTTTGGAACACTTTGTGGTCTCATTTTTGAGATTATTTTTTTTTGTTCAACTTTCTTTTCGAAGAAGACCACTTTTATGAGTCAACTCCTTTCATATGACCACATTTTTCAATCCACCTTTAGGCGACCATGTTTTTGAATCCACTTGTTTTAGATCCAGTTTTGAGGCCGCCCTTTTTTGGAGCAATCCAGCCGCATTTTTGAGTCCACTAATTTTTTTTAGTCCTCTTTCTTTCGACTTGCTTTTTATTCCACTTTGAACCACTTTTCTGAGTCCACTTTCTTTGGATTCATTTTTCAGTTCATCTATTTTGTCCGCTAGTTTGAATCCACGTTTTTAGGGCACTCTTTACAATCCACTTCCTTGTTTTTTGATTCTACTTTTTCGCATCTTTGTCGTCCGCTGCGCCCTGTTCTCTGAAACAACTTTCATAATATCTCATTTGGAGCTCTGGCCTCATCAAATCAGCCTTTTGAAATTAATTTCGCGCCACCTTGTTTCGAGTCGTTTTCACTTTAACTTTGAATCTACGTTTTGCAGCTCACTTTTCTGAGTGCTACTTTTTAGTACCTATTCTTTTTTGTTTTTTTTTTCATGCCTCCTTTAGTCTACTTTTTAGGAATTTAGTTGCCTGGGACCCCTTTTTTTACCCACCTTTTTTGAGCTCTTTTTCCACTTTCTTTCAGGCTACCCTTGACCTCTTTTGTTTTAATCCATCTGTTTTGGGTTATTTCGAAATCTTTTTATCCTATTGTTGAGTCAACTTCTTCTAATTCGATTTTTATGCAGCCGCTTTTCTTCATTTATCTTTTTCGAGGTCCCTTTTCAGGCTACGTTTTTTGACGCAATTGTTCTGAAGCGACTTTTTCCAAAAACCTTTTTAGTCCCACTTTTCTAAATGCAATTTTCTTAGGCTCTTTACGACCCTCATTTGATCCAGTTTTTTTATGATACTTTTTTTCATCCTTCATCTTGTGGTGGGTGTTAATTGCAGCTGTATTGCTTGTTCTTCAGATTACTTTTTTGAGGTCACATTTTAGTGGGCACTTTTTGAGTTCATTTTCTTTGTATTGCTTCTTTCAGTCCCCTTTTTCTACATATTACTGCATTGAATTTGCGTTTTTCGGTCTCATCTTCAAGTCCATTGTATGAGGCCAGTTTTTCTTTGGTGCACTTTTTTTAGCTTGCTTTTAACTCTACTTTCTTTGAATCCAATAATTCAATTTCTTCAAACCACCTTTCTAAGGCCACTGTTTTGAGTTCACTAGTTTTTCGAAACTGCGCTTTACGATCCATTTTCGAGTCCACTTTTTCAGGCCAGTTTTCTTTCGATTCGCTTTTGATTCTACTTTTTGCGGATCACTTTTCTAAAGGAACTCCGATTTCTTCTTCTGCGTCTCTGAAATCTTTTTTCAGCTTTTATCTTCGAGTGGATTCTATATATTTCAGACTACCCTACTTGTTGAGACATCTTTTTTAGCCAACTTTTCAGGAATCCAACTCCTTTTAAGGCTACTTTTTTCAGTCTCTTCTTTTGTGTCCACTTTTTTTAAGGTCTCTATTCCGTCCATTTTCTTCGAAGCTACTTTTTCAGATGCGGTTTTTTAGTCCTCTTTTCTGCTTACACTAATTTCAGTCGACTGTCGCCCAATTTCCATTTTGTGAAAACACATTTTTAGATTCTCTTCTAGTTGAGCCACATTTTTTAGCTATTTTGTTCAGATGACCTTTTTGGGGCTGTACTATGGGTGTCTATTCAATGCATATACAATTTTTTTTAATTAATATGGTCTACTACGGTAGATATGTGCATCGGATAGAAATTTTTGATTTAAATATTGCAAATAATTATTTATTTTAATGTATCCGCTTGTAATTTGTAGGTTATGCCTACGTCCATTACAAAGGACGTAAGATCCCCATATCTAAGAAACATCTCAGCCCTGAATTCTTAGTGACAGCGGAAACTGTACCGGAATCCGAATTAAAAAACTTCAACAAGCTAAAAATCTCAGACATGGCGGAGACGGAACCGGTCAAAGAAGCGGACGCTCAAATTTTCAGAACGTCGACACCGTCTTGCGACGTCAATTCGGCACCGCAGCATCAAGCCGATGCGAAAACGGGGGAAACCCACAGCCACGGCCAACCGCAGACCGGCCATTCGTTCTGCTCGCTCTCGATGAACAACAACATCGATTGCGCCAGCAACTGCGGCATGGGCACGTCGATGAGTTCGTCGATGAACGAGAACAGGTTCTTCGTGTTCCCGCAATACTATCCCGGATACGAGGTGGTACCGCCGCCGTTAGCTCCGACCTACGTCGACGCGAATCCGCCGGGAACGATGCCTTTCCAACCCGTTTACGGGTACAATACGGTCGGGGAGGTTCTGGTTAACGATTGGACGACGGGGTTGAATTATACGGCTTGCGTCCGGTATCCGAATCCCCTAATCAGTACTATAATGGTACGTCGAGTACGTCGCGCGGTTGCAGCTCGATACCGAACAGCAGTATCGGTAGTCCTTTGATACATTCGCCGCAGCTGCCGCCTAGGGAGCATTGCCCTTGCCAAGCGGAAAATGCGAAATTCGAACAGAACGTTAACATGAATTCGACTTACGAGGTACCACTAACGGATACCACCGCTGATAGTACGCGTACGTTCAGTCCGGAGCAGAATAGGGCGCAGGATTCGTCGCCGAGGACGAATTCGAGAGTTCCCGATATTTTATCGGGCGCCACCGTCGTCGCCACGTCCGCTATAAACACCGCCAGGAGTGTGTTGAATATGTTCGTCCCACCGAGGGCACCCGATGTAAGTTTTTAACCTTGATTTAGACAATAAAAACTTTAACGTTTTTTTTTTTTCCTACAATATCGCTAATTGCAGGAGTATGATTATTACAAAAATTTAGCGTTTGTGTCTGAAATCGAACCCGGAAACTTCGTTTGTCGGATGAAAAAACGGACCCCCAAAAATTGATAAATACAAGAAAATCAGAGTTTTTGAAACTATCAGTTACACAACGCCAAGCATTCTAGAACGACAACTACGACTACAATAATTATACATGATCAGCGCCATCTATTGAAAAGTTAAATATAAAATGTAAATAAATGTATCGGATGGCCAACTAAGAATGACGTAGGATGACCGCTAGATGGCGTAACCGATCACTGAAGATTTAGATTTTCTGAAAATTCCGGAGGAGGGTGAACTTTATCTTATAGGAACGTTTAGAACTCAGAATCTGTTGAACCGAATCTTGCAATCTTGATCTCCTTAAATGTCGTCTAGTGTGAAGGCCGTGTTTTAATACTTTTTTGGAGATTTTTTTTTTCCGCAAACCATTACAATATCACGATGTATAAATTATATATCGTTTTTGTTACACTTAAACGAACTTTGTGAATTTGTTGAAGTAATTATATCGAATGTAGTTGGAATAAACTCAGCTCAACAGAAACAATATAAAAAAGTGCTCCAAACAAATGATTCCGGCCGGTCTGGTGAGCTGAATTAGAAAAATCAAACAACATTGTAATCGTGAGACTTGAGGCTCTGACGGAACTAAAATATAAAATTAAAAAACTTAGTTTTATATGTGCTAAAGATCTGTATAAATTTGGGCAGAATCAATCAATAAGTTCTTGAGATATGACAGCAACGGGGTTGCTGGTACTCCAAGAGGCAATAATGACGACCGACCGTTAGGTATGCGGCGTATCAGGGAATGCTTGTACTCACAAAAAACAAAGAAAGGGCGAAAACCAGCTGCCCGCACGAGACCTACTCCTAAAACGGAGAGGACTGGTAAACATGGAATAACTAATTATGCTATCCATGTTAACAATTTTCTTGTCAGCGTTGGAAAGGTCATAGAAGAAAAGCTTAAAGAACTGGTAAAAGACATCTAAAAACATGGGAAGAATTTGGGGATGGTAACTATCGGCCGGCAATGGAAAGAGATAGCAGAGGAAATCAATAGACAAGTGTACAAGAAACGTGGTGAGATCGTGTAATAGCCAATTCGAAGAGTTTAAAACAAAGGAAGGATTGGTAATTTGGGAAACAGTACTGAAAAAGAGAAACATGAAAATTAACACAGACAAAACTAAAGCGATGGCGATAGAGAAAAACCATAAATAGTTAACAATTAAAGTAGGAGGAAAGGACATCGAACAAGTTGAAACATTTAAATACTTAGTAAACATTCATAGAGAAGGGAAAGAAGACACAGAGATTTATTGATTATAATAGTAATAACTATATTTCTTCGAAAACCTTATACGCGGGTGTCCCAAATCAGGTGGGATTGTATGGGTAACTTCGTTATTATTGAACGTAGAGAGAGTCTATCGAACCAGTCAAAAATTATGTCAAGAAAATTAAAAATCGCCAGGTCAATTTAATATCAATGTCAAACAAAAGTTCAAGATAGCGGCTTGCGAGGTATTCATAACAACTTTCTTAAGTTAAATGAGCGCTATGTCTCTTATATCGACTTAGAAAAATTTCTTGATATCATAGAAGAAAAAGAATGTTTGCGAAAATACTAAATTACTGTTAATTGGTGATTTCAACCTTCCTAAGCCAGCGATAGATAATGTTAAGCCATGAATGCCTTTGTTCAATATATGAATCTTCAGCAGTATAATACAGTGGTAAACTGTGATGGACGCTTACTGCTTTTCCAATTCTGAGAGCATAAACGTGCCGAAGATACTTACCATCCGGCACTGTACAGGGTGGACCACTAACAGAGGTAAGCGGCTGTATCTCGGAAAGTATTTGTCCTAGGTTGTGCGGGAAAAAATCTTGATAATAAAAGTGGCCACGAGAAATTTTTGGAAATTATTTTCAAGTTCAAGATTTTACTGCTAGGGGGCGTATAACTGCTATGTTCAAATCTAAAATTCCTATTATCTCAGAAAATCGCAGAATAAGCTGTAACTTTGATATCATTAATTGAAAGCCCATTTAATACCAGATAACTTTCTTTAGAGACCCACTATTTGTTAATGTTTAAAGTTTAATATTTCCGTTACTATTCAACCCTATCCGTGTAATCTTGGACTCGTTTGAAAGGGAATTGTGTGGACTTTAAACAGCATTTATATGCTATACCAACTAGTTTCAAACTGATAAACTAGAGGTCGCTTTCTCCAGCGGTAACTTATTTTTACGATTTTATTAAAAAAAATTAAATGGAACGTTACTATTGTGTAAATAGGTTCGTAAGTGGATTTAAATAGCACATATTTTACTGAAAACCGCGTCTCGATGTCTATTTGTTCCCAAGTTATCGCAAAAAGAGACTAGCAAGTATAAAGATACTGCCGGATAGGTGTTCCAATAGGAAAAACTTTTTTATTATGGATGTATGGAAAAAAATATTCTTTGTAAAAGTTTTTGCTTGATCTGAAATACACCTATCCGGCAACACACTGTACAAACGAGTCGGGCAATAATAA